>CM035430.1:66530881-66973381 GCA_020310875.1 Ceratopteris richardii | reverse complement strand
TCTATCATCTCTGTGTATGCCCCAAATCATGGCTCAAAGGGATCTGCTCCTTTGGAGACCTTGGATTCCCTACCCTCGGATTTAATCTTATGTGGTGATTTTAACATGGTGGAAGTGTTGTCTGATATGTAGAGCAAAGGGGCCAAATTATTGATGGGATGGAAAATTATTGGTGGGATAAAAAGCTTCATCATGACTTGGTTGACATGAAGGATGTTTTAGGCTTCTCATGGTCGAACCTCCGGTTGAGAGACAACTTGCACAAAGCGGGACTTGATAGGGGTTATCTCTCCTAGAGCATCATTGATGATTGGGGGCTCCCCCTCTCCCAAAACGTGGATATTGTGGTTTTGGATCACTATCATATAGTGCTCACATTTAAGCCATAGATTAAGAATAAAAAAAACTCCTTAGTTCCATGCTCATCTAGCATCCCTTTCCCTCCCCTCATTCCAAAAAGAGATTGCTTTTGCCTTGTATCATACTTTCAATACACGCTCATCCCCTTTGAAATGTTGGACGAGGGTTGTGAAGTGGACCTATGCAATCTTACATGATGTGTAGGTAGAGATTCATAATATCTACATAATGAGAAGAGAGAATCTTTACAAAAGGCTCTTAAGGTTCAAGATGAAAGTCAATAAAGGGAACTGCCACCTTCAAAAAGGCATTCTCTGTCACGAGGAAGGAGATAAGGAAGAGAGCTCACACACACACTCTCACTCTCAAGGAGAAGCACACACACAGATTGAGGCAAGGAAGAATGATCTTCTTCTTCTTCTTCTTCTATTACATAAAAAGGAATGTACAAGAATGACCTAAAAAACAAGAATACAACAAGTGCAATATATAAAGATCAGTACATAAGGAAAGACCTAATGTTCGTGAACAAGCGAGCTGGCAAGGAACAACTGTGCCATCAATCTCGGTAGATAAATCTAATAAAGCTCAATGAAGTATCCCTAACATATACTGGCGTGACCACTATACATGTCAGAGAAACCAAAAACTGGTACGTGTCATCCTGGATCATCACATGTTGAGCTTGATATCTCAACACTCCCCCTCAAGCTCAATGCCATATCCTGTAATCCAAGCATCTCCCGAAACTTCTTCAACTTCTCAGCTCCAAGTGCTTTGGTGAAAATATCAGCAACCTGCTCATTTGTTCTCACATAAACAAGATCAATATCGCCTACCAATACCTTCTCTAGATCTTCTATTTGGAATGCTACCAACCCAATTGGCATCGGTGTATCCATTAACCTGCAATCTACACCAGCCTCATAAAATAATGCATAATCCAAAGTAGCACTCACATAACATAGAATGCGCCTCAGAGCATCCAAATGTGGCTTCCTGGGAACCTGCATAAACTGACTTTCAAGTCCAACAGTATAACTTAGATCAGGCCTTGTAATTGTGAGATATATAAGACTTCCCACAATTTTCCTGTACATAGTAGCATTTTCCAATGCTTCACCTGATGTAGTGTCCAACTTCAAATTCTGATCTAATGGCTTACAATCAGTCATACCATACTTTTGTAGCATATTCAAGGCATATTGTCTTTGCGACATCCATATACCTATTTCTGTATGTATAAACTTGATGCCTAAGAAATAGCACATCACACCAAGATCTTTCATGTCGAATTCCTGCATAAGAAATTTCTTTATGTCTTTGATGCTTCCTTCATTATCACCACCTATGGTGTCACTCTAACACAATGGCAAGTACCAACGTGAGGAGATACACCTCATAAATGTCAATCCCGCGGAGACGTGAGGACCGGTATGAAGACCAAGAGCAAGTGAAGTGCACAAGTGCGTGAGTGAAAGCATACAAACATGCACACACATACACACACACGCACACAAGGTAAGAGCAAAGAGTGGAACAATGGAAGGACTTCGATTACAAAAGAACTCTCTTACAAAACTAAAATCTACAACAAGCTAACCCCTCAAATGAGCTCTCCAGCCCTTTTTATAGTTTTTGAGTGGACTGTTCTATACTTTATCGAGAGTAAGAATGAAGTGTTTGATTGCTTCAAGAAGTATCTTGCACATTTGGAGAATCATACAGGTAGATCACTAAAGAAGCTCAGATCTGATGGAGGGGGAGAATACTTCTCCAAAGAGTTTGATGAGTTCTTGTAGGAAAAAGGTATCAAAAGGGAAGTGACTACCAGGTACTCTCCTCAACTAAATGGAATCACAGAGAGGAGAAACAAGACATTGGTTGGATCAGCCCGAACAATGCTTGAAGAGAAGAAGTTGCCACATTATCTATGGGCAGAAGCTATTTCAACTGCTATGTGCCTTGTCAATTGACTACCATCCAAATCACTTCAAGGTATGACTCCTTATGAAGCATGGCATGGAAGAAAACCTAGTCTTGGACATTGCAAGGTTTTTGGTTGTTTAGCTTATGTTCATGTACCATCACAAATAAGAGGTAAGCTAGATGAAAGGGCAACAAAGGCAGTGTTTATTGGATATGATTCAACTCAGCTGGGTTACAGGTTCTTCAATCCTTCAACCAAGCAATTCACTACAAGTAGAGATGTTGTGTTTGAAGAACAGAGGTCTTGGTATGATGAAGACAAACAAAAGGTAACACTACCATATGATCTTGATTCTGACTCTCATCAATTAGGAAGCAAGCATGATACACAGGTCTAGGATCCAAGAAGTGATACAGACAATGAACAAGATGAAAGGGAAAAGGATTACAAGCTATGGAAGTCAAGAGGCAAAGCAAAGATGCAAGAGGTTGGAGAATGCTCCAAACAAGCACCTAGAAGATCAATAAGAGAGAAGAAACAACCAGAAAGGTATGGATATGATTCCGCATTTGTTACGAAGCATTCAATATACTTGGCAAAAGACTCTATTTTAGAGGAACCCTTTACCTATGAAGAGGCAAAGGGAAACCCTGATTGGTAAAAGGCCATGAAAGAAGAGATAGATGCATCGAAGGAAATGGGCACTTGGGATTTGGTTCCAATGTCACCGAATCAAAAGGTAATTGGTTGCACATGGGTATATAAAGTTAAAAGAAACTCAGATGGATCAGTTTGCAAGTACAAGGCAAGATTAGTTGCCAAAGGATGCTCACAAACTCATGGTATAGACTATGAGGAAACATTCTCACCAGTTGCAAAGATGACTATAATCAGGATATTGATAAGTGTAGCTGCTGCAAGGGATTGGAGACTCCTCCAACTTGATGTGAAAAATGCATTCTTAAATGGTTGGATAAGTGAAGAGGTATACATGTCACAACCACCAGGTTTTGAAAACCCTAATCATCCATCTTATGTTTGCAGACTTAAGAAAGCATTGTATGGATTGAAACAAGCTCCTAGAGCTTGGAATTACAGGTTGGTTACATATCTTCAAGATCAAGGCTTCAAAGCTAGCAGCTCAGATCCTTCTCTATTCATCAAAAGGGATCACAATGAGGTTATCTATCTATGTGTATATGTAGATGATATTATTGTGACAGGTGATGATCTAAATGGCATTCAAAGGATCAAGAGACACATGCAAGAGGAGTTCAAAATCAGTGACCTAGGTGAGCTCACATATTTCCTAGGTATGTAGGTGATATACATAGATGAAGGAATGTATTTGACTCAAAGAAGATACATTCAGGATCTTCTTCTCAAGTTCAAAATGGAGAACACTAAACCTGCAGGTACACCTTTGGAGATGAATCATAAACTAAGTGTTTATGAAGGTGAGAAAATTGAAGACATTAAAGAATATCAAAGCTTGGTAGGTAGCTTGATATATGCTACTCATACAAGGGCAGACATCTCATATAGTGTGGGAGTGCTTAGTCAGTTCATGCACTCACCGAGAAGACCACACATGGATGCAGCTAAGAGAGTACTTAAGTATCTCAAAGGTACAATCAACGAAGGTATATTCTATCCTTACTCTTCAGATTTGGATATCAAAATCTATTCAGATGCAGATTGGGCAGGAGCTAAGGATGACAGAAAAAGTACATCTGGTTACTTAGCATTTGTAGGTTCAAAGCTAGTGTCATGGAGTTCCAAGAAGCAACCAACAGTTGCTTTATCCTCAACTGAAGCAGAGTACAGAGGCTTGACCATAGCAACTCAAGAGGCAATATGGTTAAAAGCATTGTATACAGATTTGGGACTTGTGAGTTCCAAACCTCACATTTTGGAGATAATGTAAGTTCCATGCATCTAGCAGCAAATCCTATTTTCCATGCGAGAACAAAGCACATAGAAGTCCATTACCACTTCATTAGGGAGAAGCTCATGGCAAAGGAGATTGACATTTCTTTTGTTCCAACTGAAAAGCAAGTAGCAGATATGATGACGAAGGCACTTGATGGAATAAAGCTTTGTAGATTCAAAGCTATGGCAGGTATTCAACCTATCAGAGAGTGAAGACTCAAGCATACTTTAGCTTGAGGAGGAGCTATTGGAACATCAAGCTTACACTATTCTTGAGGTGGATTTGATCTACATCAAAGGCTATCGCATCGAAAAAATATCCATTGGAGATTTCTTTTTCATATGCTCATTTATTGTATTTTTTTGAGAGATTTTTTATGGTTCGTTTCTCGTTGTAAATGCCTTGAGCTTTACACATGTAAAGGTAAAAATATAGAGCCCAAATCCCACGAATTTGTGCTGGTTTAAGTTGCATTCAATCATTCAATCAATCACCTAAAAGTAGATCAAACTAGATCTTCACAGTGAATTGATTCCATCCAACAACCATTCCCACCTTCATTTGAATTCAAATTTCACTTGTAGAAGTTGTGGAACACTCCTAGAGTCTATATAAAGACTTGAAATCACTTGTACAATACATGTAAGCAATATACATACATTTGTGACCATCATTGTCTTGCTCCTTCAATTCTCTGCATCATCTTCTTCGCTAACAGTAATCTTGCAGAGGCTGCTGCTCTCTCTCTAGATCTCCAAATTGAGCAAGATGGCTCATTGGAAAGGTATTAGTGTCTAGTTTATGCCTATAAATTTTCAAAGCATTTGGTTCAGTAGATTGGGAGAAATCTGAGTTTTTCTATCTCGGGGTCAATCTCTGTGTATTCCTGAAAAATAGGAAGTACCACCGGTGAATGTCACATTCATTCCTATAGCATATTTTGCTTATTCCTTATACTTTTGTGCATTCTATACACTCAACCCTATTTGTATCACTCCCATAAAAGGATGTTTTCTAATTGTAATCACGCTGGTCGCTATGGGCATTTGAAGTTCATTGTCTCTTCCATAGATAGTAAGTTTTTTGAGCTAGTCGACCCGCGAACCTATCTGTTTTGTATCGAATCATTCTCCTTGATGCTACAAAGTATATAGTGTGTTTCTTTGGACTTATCACATGCTTATAAGGTCTATTTGAGTCTCCATAAGCTCAAGGGCTGGTCTTGTGCCGGTTGGCTTGACCAAACTTCGTCTCTTCGAAACGCACTTTTCTACCTTCTACAAGCTTCTCCAAGTTCTTTTCACTCAAAACCATGTGCAATCAGATAAGCATGTATCTTTTCATACCAAGCATATGGTGCTTGCTTTTAACCATATAATGCCTTCTTTAACTTGCACACCTGGTTTTCATGCCCTTTCTGCACAAAGCCACGGGGCTGAAAAACATACACTTCTTCATGCAAGTCACCATTTAGAAATGTTGTTTTCATGACCAGCTGATGTACATTCCAACCATGATGAGCTGCAAGTGCATAGATGCTACGAACAATAGTCATTCGGCATGTAGGTGCAAGTGTTTCATAAAAATCAATGCCTCTTTCCTGCACATAACCCTTTGCAACAAGCATAGCCTTATACCTGTCAATTGTTCCATCAAGTTTACACTTCAGCTTGTATACCCACTTAGTATAAATGGCCTTCTTGGCAAGAGGTAAGTCACACAAAGACTAGGTACCATTTTTCATGATAGCATCATGTTCAGATTGCATTGCAGCCATCCAATGTTCAAAATTTTGTGCTTCATCAAATGAAACATGTTCAGTATCATCACAGAGACTAAATGCAGCCATAACATAGCAATCTAATGCAAAAGATGCACTACGAGAGCATGAATGAGTATGATACGACAAAGGTGCATCTAATTTGCTATCACACAAAGTTTGCACTAGCCATTTTGGCATAGCTTTTGCCCCCTCAATAGTAGCTCTCTCATCAACAAGTGCATCATGCAAATTTTGCATCAGAAATGGAATGATCTACATCATCACACAAAACTTGCAATGGTTGAGAAGCTACCTCAGTAAGACCAACACTAGACTGTCCACTTGTAAAAAGAGGCAGCAAAGTACCATACATGTCTTTGGAGCTAACAGATGTCTCCTTTGTACATGAAAGTAAAGGTTGAATAACATCTTCCACAAAAACAACATCACGGCTAACCAAAATGCATTTAGTTTGTGGATGATACAGACGATAGCCTTTGCTTTCAAAACTGTACCCAACAAAAATAGATTTTACTACTTTATCATCCAATTTCTTGCGATGTTGTTCAGGCACTAATGCATACGTCAGACAACCAAAAACACATAGGTGAGCAATAGATGTCTTGCAACCATGCCAAGCCTTGCATTGAGTGATAGACTACAGTGCTTTAGTGGGACACTTGTTAAGTACATATGATGCACACATGACAACCTCAAGCCATAAACTATGTGTTAAAAGCTTGACTCTTGACCATACAACTCACCATCTCCATGAGTGACATGTTCTTCCATTCAACAACTCCATTGTGTTGAGGTGTATATGGCAATGTACATTGATGTTTTATCCCACGTTCATTCAGAAATGCATTAAAGTCAGAAGACATACCCCCCCCTCAATCAGAACGGAGGGTGCCCATTCTACATGCTAACAAATTTTCAGCCATAACCAAAAACTGTTTGAAGCACATAAACACTTCAGACTTTTCTTTGAGTGGATATACCCATGCATGCGTGGAAGAATCATCAACAAAAATCACGAAGTAAAGATAGTTTCCAAAAGAGGCCCATAACAGGATAAGAGGAGTTATTGGCACATGTGATAGTATTCCCTGTAGAGGCAGGCTCAAGTGAAGTGAAGAAACTGTGCTGCAAGGTAATATTCTTGGTTGCCCCACTATCAAAATACCAAACATCTTCGTCTAGTGCAGACATACACTGCGCCTGAGAAAATGGTTCAAAACTGCAAATAGTAGTAAATGCCCATTCTTCATTCTGCACAAGATTAGCAGACTCTATTTTTGGAGTAGAGGCAAACTCTGTAACAACCATTCTGGCCTCTTTCTTCTTTGCCTCTTTAGCAGCCAATTTTGGACAGCTCTCAATGACATGATCATTTGCTTTACAATATTTTCAAAACAATTTCTGCTTTTCTTATTTCTTCTCATCTTTGTCTTCTTTCTTCAAATGTGCAGTACTTGGAGATTTCTGCTTACTAGTGGATGAGCCCCATTTACCTTTGCCCTTCTAATTGGCTAGGAAAGCTTGATCTACAACATGAATAATGGACCTATTCTACCTAGACTGATCTTCCTACAACTAAACATAAACTAACTCTTCAAATGATAGGGCATTTGGATTGCCTTTCATCATCAAATGAAGAGTAGAAGCAAGACTCTGATATGAATTAAGAAGACCATTCAGAACGGTCTACACAAGTGAGCTATCTAGTATAACTTCATCAGTACAAATCAACTATTCCTTCAAATCCTTTTCAAAGGTAAGCAACACGAGCCTCATTCCTAGCTTGGTACAATGTGGTAAGTGTATCTCAAGCATCCTTAGCTATTCTACAAGAGCAAATGTGAGGAATAATGACACATTTGACAAACAAGGCTATTAATGCATGTGCTTGAGCATCTCTTCCATCCCAATGAATTTGCTCTACAGTAGGCGCAATAGAAATTGTAGCACGAACATGAATCTAAAGAATATCAGCATCTTCAATGCCATCTGCATCAGCTTTAATACCTGTATTTGCAGGTGTAATAGGATGTTTTTCAACACCCTGCAGAATGTTCCATAGTCCTTTTGCAACCAATACATGTCACATCATATAAGCCCACAATGGGTAATTGTTACAGTCCAACTTATCCTCAATAGCCAACATACAAAATATATCACTGCTTTCAGCCATGGCCACTGTCTAAAATACCTTGATGCAAAAAAATGACTATATTTGAAAAAGTTGAACAGGACTACCCTGATACACACATACACATAGACACACACACACACACATATACACACACACAAACAAACATAGACACATACACACATAATGATGCATACACACACATACACATGCATACACACATACAAACACATATACACACACATATACACACACATACACACATACACACATACACACATATATGCATACACACACATAGAGAGACATACTCACACATACACATACATGTATATATATACATACATAATGCATATGCATATGCATACATACATACATACATGCATGCATACACATACATAATGCATACACACATATGCATACATAATGCATACACACACATACACACATATGCATACATACATGCATACACATACACACATAGACACATACACACACATAGACACATACACACTCATAGACACATAGCGACACATACACATAGACACATACACATACACACACACATATACACACACACAAACATACACATATAGACACATACACACATAATGATGCATACACACACATACATATGCATACACACACATATGCATACATACATGCATACACATACACACATAGACACATACACACACATAGATACATACATACACATAAACACATACACACTCATAGACACACACACATACACATAGACACACACACATATACACACACACATACACACATAGACACATACACACATAATGATGCATACACACACATACACATGCATACACACACATATGCATACATACATGCATACACATACACACATAGACACATACACACACATAGATACATACATACACATAAACACATACACACTCATAGACACACACTCATACACATAGACACACACACACACATATACACACACACAAACACACAGAGACACATACACACATAATGATGCATACACACACATACACATGCATACACACATACAAACACATATACATACACACATACACACATTCACACATATATGCATACACACACATAGAGAGACATACTCACACATACACATACATGCATATATATATATATATACATAATGCATATGCATATGCATACATACACATACATAATTCATACACACACATATGCATACATAATGCATACACACACATACACACATATGCATACATACATGCATACACATACACACATAGACACATACACACACATAGACACATACACACTCATAGACGCATAGCGACACATACACATACACACATACACATACACACACATATACACACACACAAACATACACACATAGACACATACACACATAATGATGCATACACATACATATATATGCATGCACACACATAATGATACATACATGCATACACATACACACATAGACACATACACACATATAGATACATACATACACATAAACACATACACACTCATAGACACATACACATAGACACACACACACATATACACACACACATAGACACATACACACATAATGATGCATACACACACATACACATGCATACACACATATGCATACATACATGCATACACATACACACATAGACACATACACACACATAGATACATACATACACATAAACACATACACACTCATAGACACACACACATACACATACACATAGACACACACACACACACATATACACACACAAACACACATACACACATACACACATACACACATAATGATGCATACACACACATACACATGCATACACACATACAAACACATATACACACACATACACACATACACACATATATGCATACATACACACATATATGCATACACACACATAAAGAGACATACTCACACATACACATACATGCATATATATACATACATACATACATACATGCATACATACATACACATACATAATGCATACACACACATATGCATACATAATGCATACACACACATACACACATATGCATACATACATGCATACACATACACACATAGACACATACACACACATAGACACATACACACACATAAACACATACACACTCATAGATGCACACACATACACATAGACACACACATACACACACACATATACACACACATACACACATACACACATAATGATGCATACACACACATACACATGCATACACACATACACACACACATACACACACATACATACACACACATGCATACATACACATACTTAATGCATACACACATACATATGTACACGTATATATATTGATTTCTAACCATTTTGTTTTATATGTTAGGTATTATGGATCTTAGTAGAGCGAGAAAGGCGAAACTCACTCTCATAAAAAGTCTTATGAGAGCAAGAGTTCCACATTTTTACATATGCATATACATGCACATTTATACATACACACACATACATGCACATTTTTACACACATATACATATACATGCACATTTATACATACACACACATACATGCACATTTTTACACACACATACACATGCATGCAGTTACACACATATAATGAATACACATAGACACATACACATACTCACATACACGTACACATACTCACATACACATACACATTCATAATCATATGTACACACACATAGACTCATATAATCATATTTACATGCATATATACATATACACATGCATATATACACACACACACAACACATGCATATGCACATATAGATACACATACATACACAACACATGCATACGCATAAATAAATAAATAAATCCTAGTTCAAAAATCCTAAATTGAAAACACTAATTTCGATATTAGGGTTTTAAAACCCCTAATTTTAAAAACTCTAATTCAACCTTTTAGCCATATGTTTGAAGTATATGTACACATTGCATCTATTCCTCCGACGTCCTACTAGAGAGATGTCTCTCCTCCCAACCTTATGCGTCTATATATAGCTACTCGAATCAACGAGGATCATAATATATATAAAGATATATACACATCATGTAGATAGGATACATAAATATAAAATGGAGTAGATATATTATGCATCACACATACATGCCTAAATGCACACATAAATATATATATACATACTAACATATTTACATGTACACATTTACACATAGACATATATACATATATACATGTACACATCACATATACATGCCTACATGCACACATAAACATATATATACATGCATACATATTTACATGTACATATTTACACATAGACACATATACATATATACATGTACACAATTATAAACACTTGCATATATTACATGAATACATGAATATTTTACATAAATGCATATGCATATATACACATATGCATATTTAACACATGTATACATATATCACACACATGCAAACACATACATATACATGAAATACATATATATGCATACTAACATATGTATACATATAATACACATGAATACACACACATATGCATACATACATGATAAAAATTTGCTCCTGGAAGATAAAGCTATATATAAAATAATTAGGCATACCCCCGAGCTTCATGTTCTAACTTAGAAGAACATGATTTCATCTCTCTAGTAGGATTCATCGTTATTCAAGTTAATAAAAAAATCTATTATCTGATATCCATTCAGAAGCTTCAAGTTATTGATCGATAACTAGAGTAGAATTTACTATCTAATCTGCTCATATGTTTTCATTATTGCCATCATTTTGGTAAGACATCAATATAGTCTCATCTTCATTATCCTTATTGATTTCATTTATTTCTTCTATTGTTAAATCTATGTTCTCATGAATCACATCATCTATTGATGGATTAATATCTATTTTTGGTAATTCCTCTTCCTCATCAGTAGAATCAGCATGTAGAGAATTATCCTCTTCGTCAAAAAGATTAGTATCATTATCACGTATAATGATTCTAATTTCTATTTCAGATGTTGATGTATCAGTATCTGATGCTGAATCATCAAGAGGACTTTCTTCGATCTCTCTAACAATAAACTGTTCAAACAATGACCTACCTCTAGGTTGCACATGAATGACTTGCCACCAAGGATGAGCATCTGGGTTTTTATAAAAAAATGCTTGTTCAATATGCCTAGTTAGAATATATGGTTCTTTAGTAGATCGCATTACCTTGAAAGAATCAATTGCCCAAAACCCAGATAATTCCTTTCTTAATGTGGAATTACTACCTTTATACTCCGCTCGAAACCAGTCAACCTTCAAAATGACCTATCAAAATATATAACAACAAAAACCCATTATTAGGTTCTTAAAAAAATAACTAACTCTATAAAAAAATATATAAACTTTTTTCTACCTGTTTGAATGTACGAAATGAAATTTCGGAGATACCAACAATAGTTCCTACGTAACCAACTTCTCTATCTATAAGGTTCGTGTCTTTTGAGCTAGCACGTGATAGTTGCTTGAAAGAAGCAACAATACTAGAATCCTCTGTTTTACGTAAAGAATCAATGGATTTGATTCTAATATGCTGTCCAAAAGCCCACATATTAGTGAACATTCGAGCCTGCAAAATAAATTCAATTAGTATATGAAAAAAATAAAATATTATTTTAATAAAATTACCTTTCGTTCACAACCTATCACTAACTCTCTTTGCTCGTCTGAGATTTCTTCATTATTTGCGTTGGCGTGTTGCGAACGACTATATAGCCAATCCGTGAAAGAAGATATATATGTAATCTCATTATTATCGAGATTATGTCTAAATCTTTTGTTTTTTTGCCTTTTACTTCGGAGATTTTGAAGTTCCTCGTACTTGCTAAGGAATGCTTGCATGCATTCACTATTATATGCTACAAAAGTAGAAACATCATTTTTTTCTTGAAATGTAAATAAGAATGGAACCCCCTTACCTGATAATACCTCATCTGTTATTTTTGAAGAAGACTCGTTGGTCCATGCACGTGGAGCTTCTTCATGAACTCTTTCAAGGTACTCACTAACGTAATACATGCACTCTTCAAGCATCCAACCCTTTGCCATAAATCCTTCTGGTTTCGCTCTTTGTCGCACATAACCTTTTAGTATTCCCATAAATCGCTCGACCCAAAACATCCATCGAGTGTTGACAACAAGCTGTATAAAAGTGATCCTCTCAAGCCACCATGATTTCCACTTTGTATCCTAAAGTTCAGATGCTCATCATTGACATGCAAGAGGTTTACTGCATACCCTAGGAATCCTGCTGGCACTAGTCCATTAAAATCAGATCGCTCTATCTTGAGTAACCTCTGTGCATGCAATCCATCCAGGTCACCATTGTATGGCCTATAAACAGTGCCAAATTCTTTGAATAGCAATTATAAATCCGCTTCTCACACTTTCAAACTGAACATATGTGTGAATCGACAAATCATTCAATGAAGGTACATACTTCATATCCTCCAAAATAAACAATCGTATCCTGCCATCCAAACAATCGAATTTTTTGCAAATATTTTGATAGATGCATTAATAGTTTTAAAAGATGCACGGACAAAAAGTGTCCATTCAATTCAAGTTCTTGTTCTTACCTTATCTAAAGTAAGAATAAAAACGTGCATGTATTTATATATATATTTATTTATGCATATATATAAATAGATAGAAAATTGAAAATTATACCTTAATAGTGTCGAAACAGATACATTACTCCATCCAAAACAATTTTGAAGGTTGAGAATAAGTAAGCTCGTACTTAGTCGTGTCAAACGACTTCCTTCATATACATGCTTTAGACATTCCTCTCGAAAATATTTCTCATTTTAGAAATATCAATGCTCTCACTGTCATTTTGATACCAATCCTCAATAAAATATGCCATGCCATCATCTTCATCATTGTCACACAAATCTTGTACTTTATCGTCTTTTGAATATAGATCTTTCAACTTTGCATATTGCACAGGATTAGTTTTGCATAGCCTCCTCATGGAAGCTTTTGATAAATGAGGTCTTACTGGTAATTGTGAATGTTGTGGAGGAATATCATCAACATCATACATTAGAATCTACACATATAAATAAAATTCATTAGTATTCCATAAATGAATAAAAAGTAAACTTTAAATATAAAATAAAGTATATAACTTATTATATATGGATAGAAAATTTTTATTCTCTCTAGCTAAAAGGTGCTCTTGGAGGTCTACGCCATCCATAATTCACTAATAGTTCATCACCAGCATGTAATGTAGTAATAGCATTGACAACTATGTATCTTGATACATCTCTACTCATGTATGGTGATTCATGACTATCTTCACGCTCCTCAAATGTGCAATTAGTCCTTGAACTATTATGTAACCCTCGACTACTATTTATCAAACCTGCTATATTTCCATGTGTGTAAGGTCTTCCATCAATATATAATCTTTCATTTTATGCATGTAAAATCCTTCTACTAGTAAGGGATGTTGCGTTCAAGCATATTCCATAAGTACTCATGCTTTGAACATAACGTGAACGTCGATGCCAATCTCCCCATCCATATAGGACCACAAAATGACATAAGAGTGACTTCAAAGTTTGGAGGCACATACAAATCCTCTACAATAAAGAGACCACAACCAGCATTAGTAATAGTGGATGGAGCAATCATATAGCGATTACCCCAAAAGTTGAAAACCTCTCCATCTAAAGGAAGTGGTCCTCTATTCCATCCTCCATATCTTCTTCTATCATATGTTTGTACTAAAGAATGATCACGAGCTGGCAATGGATAATCTCCAGCCGTTTCATTCTCTAAACCAGGAGGTAGAGGATTTCTAGAAACCTCTGCTTGTAATTGATGAACAGCAAGTCCATGACATGTACGAGGTATATCACATATGGGAGCTAGTGCCAAAGAAAGAAGGTATGAAGATTGTTCCAAACAAATGGGCTGATGGTTCACTAGCTAGATATAAAGGCCATGTGATAAACTACAATGATGATATCTATACCCCAATACATACTAAGATGGTTTCCACCCCATGCAAATGGAAAGAGGTTTGTGGTGCCTTTGTGAGGGATGAGGCCCACATCTTTGGCTTACATTGCATCGTTTTGATCCACTCATTGGCTTCCTTGAAAAGTGTTCTCCACCAGAGGCCCAAATCAAGTATATTCTATGCCATGATATGTCCTCGAGGATAGCTGGATTGGATCCTACACCATCATCGGCTTCCTATAGAACTTCTAGTGATTCATGAGGGAATAAAAAATTGCAAAGAGTTCCATCGTGTCTTTCCTTGTAAAGTGCTCCGTCTATGTAATTGTAGTTTTTACATTTTAGTACTAGTCATCATTTTTCTAGAGCTGTGGAGTTTAGAGGTAGATGTACCTATGGCAAAGAATTGTGCACTTCTTGATACCAAGGGGGAGAACCACTAATTATAAACAGTGAGACACCTAGAAAATCATATGAAATTTTGCACATATGTGTTGCCTCTAGAACGGCAATGCAACATGTGAATAGCTAAGCCATGATGACATCCATTTCATATTCTTATCTGGAAATCAAGCTCCAAAAATAGCAAGAGCCATTGCCATACTTGTGAGATAACATGGGGCTTGTCAAGTAAATATTTCAAGGCTTTATGATCATGTATTAGCATGAATTGGATACCTAGTAGGTAGTTTCGAAACTTTTGCAAGGCCTCTCGTTCCATAGTGTTATAATTTTTCTCCCCTCTACATAATAGGGAACTTGGATAGTGGATTTGGTGATCCATTTTTTCCCCTTCTCCTAGTTGTGTTAAGATAGCATTGTCTACCTTGAGGTTGGTGTCCACATGGATGTAGAAAGGAAGATTCCAATTTGGTGTTGTTAGAATAGGTGCATTGGCTAGCCATGACTTCAACTTCAAGAAATCCCTTTCTCCATTTTTGTTTGCTAGAAGGAGGTGTCTTTCCCTATGAGTCTGGGCAGAGGCCTCGTGATATCATCATACATTCTGATGAATCGATAGTGGTAGCCTGTGTGTCCCAAGAATCCTTAGATATCCTTTCTGCAAATGGGTCACAAAGTTCTCAGGATTGCCATGACTTTATGAGGGTCAGGACCCATACCTTGTGCAGATACTACATGTCCTAGCAAGGTTCCCTGAGATTCTAGGAAGTGACAATTTTGTGGATTCAGCTTTAGATTAGTCTCCTTACACTTATGGGAAACAAGAGAGAGAGAGAGAGATGTTGCAAATGTTCATTAAAACTCTCAATTGGGCTAGCCTTATCAATTCCAAAAAATGTAGAGAAATCATCCATTCAATTATGAGGGATCCCATAAGAAGATTACCTAATGATGGATACCATGCGATTGAAGGTTGATGGGGCATTCCTAAGTCCCAAAGCCATCTTTGTATAAACGTATGTTACAAAAACCATCTTTGTATAAATGTAAGTTTCCTAGGGTGTTACAAAAAATGTCTTCATTCAATCCTTGTGGTGGATGGTGATTTGGTTGTATCTCATGTATCCATCCATGAAACTGTAGAGGGCATGCATGAACACAACCTCCACTAGTTGTTTTGAGAATGGTGTAGGGAATCCATCAAGAATTTTGACTTTGTCAAGTGCTTAGAAATCTACACATACTCTGATCTTGTTTGAGTGTTTCTTGGGTGCAATCACCAAAGAGGAGAGCCAATGCAAATGTTCTACAAGAACTATGATTCCAATTGCTTCCATCTTATCAATGTCTATTTGCATTGCCTCTATATACCTAGGATTAAGTCTGTAGGTTCTTCTTGGTAGTGGTTTTGCATTTAGGACCAACGAGATTGTGTGAAGTCCCAAGGTTATAGGAATCCCTGCCAAATCCTTCTAATTCCATGTAAAAATATCTTTGAAATTATGTAGAAAAGCGGTTACCTTATGTAAAAGGTTCGGATCAATTCTTGCCACAACCAAGATGCCAGAAGGACCGACTTTGTTTCACCTAACTCTCTAAAATTTACTTCTCATCAGTTTCTTTGTTATTAAGGTATCCTTTTTCAAACAATTCTTTGGAATAGGAACAACTTTATTTGATTTTGATATCCCAAATTCTATTTTGCAAGAAACCTAGGGGTATCTCTTCGATGGGAAGCTGAGTAGCATTCTGAATAGACTCACATAGATCATCTAGAACTATTGATGGTCTCATGTAGACCTCATCATAAATGTCCAGACTCTCATACTGGCTTCTCCTCATAAAGGGGGCCATACAACTTAGAGTATCATGGATCATTTGCAGTCACTTACGGGTGGAGTATTGAGTATATCTAACACCCTCCCCTCAATGTCCACTTGTGATAAACTACTTTCTTGGTCCAATTCCAAGCTTCGAAAGCTGTCAATATAGATGCTCTTTTCCTAAAGCCTTGGTGAAAATGTCTGCTCCATTTTCTTCGGTTCGACAATAGCATAACTCCACAATTCCTTCTTCTATCAACTCTCGCATGCAGTGGTACTGGATTTCTATGTGCTTAGTATGTGTATGACAAATAGGATTCTTGGTGATGGCTATGCAGCTCTAGTTGTTGCATCGTGAACTTGTAGCCTCCTATCCTTGAATTCTTAAATGCCATAGGGCCCTTCTCAACCATACTACTTCACATGCAGCAAAACATGCTACTTTATACTCCGCTTTGATAAAAGATAGTGCTACGGTCAGTTGCTTCTTACTGATCCAAGAAAAAATTCAGAAACCTAAAGAGAAGCAATACCCAAAAATTGATTTTCTGGAATCAATATCCCCTGCCTAGTCTGAGTTACAATATCCACTTAGAGATGACCCTTCTCCGTAAAGAATACCATACTCAATGGTTCCTTTGACATACTTGAGTATTTGCGTGCATGCCTTCCAATGTGTTAGGCACGGCTTATTAGAGAACCTACTTACTATGCCCACAACATAAGAGATATCTGGTCTGCTATTACACAAGTAAATGAGATTTCCAACTAATCTCCTATATTTTCTGATAGTATCTATAGGAGGTGAAGTATCTTCAATAGATAATGTTGTGTTGTCTTCCATCGATGTAGAAATTTCTTTGCAATCCTCTATGTCAAATGCCTTCAACACCTGCTTCGCATACTTTTCTTGTGAAATAAAGATCTTCCCTGGTTCTTGCCGAACTTCAAGACCTGAATCGTAATGCATTAAGCCCAAATCCATCATCTCAAATTCTGAACTCAAGGCATCTTTTATTTGTTTGAGAAGTGCATTATCGTTTCTAGAAATTGCAAGATCATCTACATAGAGTACAAGCACATTTGTCTTCCCTCCTTTCTTTAGAACATACAAATTAGCATCAGAAGCACATCTTTTGAATCCTATATCCAAAAGATATCTATCTATTTGTTGGTACCATGCTCTCGGGGCTTGTTTCAGCCCATATAATGCCTTCTTCACCTTACATACTTTGTTCTCTGAATGGAAAGCCTCAAACCCTGGTGGCTGAGACACATAGAGGTCTCCATTCAGGAATGCTGAATTGACATCCATGTGATATACTACCCATTGTATATGTGAAACCACAGCTAGTACTAGCCAAATAATACTCATCCATGTTGTTGGAAAAAACGATTTTACCGAAGTCAATGCCTTCGACTTGGGAATACCCTGTGCAACAAGTCTTTAGCTTCCAGATCCACTTACCAATGAACTTCCAATTTGGAGGTCGCTCCACGAGCTCCCAAGTTCCATTCTTCATAATTTTTATTGTATTCTATTTGCATAGCCACTCTCCAGTTCGAATTTTGGAGTGCTTCTTCCACACTTGTCGACTCCTTTGTTTGTTTGCTGATAATCTTAGCCATCAATGCTGAATTTACAATATGGGCCTCTGCCCATTTGTGTTCCTCTATTCTCTGTGACCGTCTTGGACCATCCGCAATCTATTCAATTGACTATGGAATACCATTGTGGCAACGGCTTTTCCACTTGAGTGACAGCAGGTTGGTGACTTATAGTCTCATCATCCGAGGATGATGCTTCCTTCTCTTTTGTAGAAGGGATAGCTCTTAGTTTAGGTTCATTGTGGATTACTTCTTCATTTGATGATAGAGTGGAAGCTTTCTTCTCTTCTTCCACGACATGTGGATGCTCCTCCTTGAACACCACATCGCAATTCGCTATGATCTTCTTTGCCTCTATGTTATAAAGCTTGTAAGATTTTTTTCTCTTCACTATACCCTAAGAAGATACATTTGGTGCTTTTTGGTTGAAGCTTGTTTCTCTCTTTGTCTGGAATGTGTACATAACACTCACTTCCAAACACCCTGAAATGGGAAATAGAAGGCTTTCTACCAGTGTAGGCTTCATGTGGAGTTTTTCCATCAAGTGCCTTTGTGTAGTTATGATTCAGGATGTAAAGAGCTGTATTTACAGCCTCTACCCAAAATGATTAGGCAGTCTTTTTCCCTTCAACATACACCTTGTCATTTCCATAATGGTTCAATTTCGGCATTCAGCAACACCATTCTATTGAGGGCTATGCACCGTTGTGAGTTCATGTTTGATTCCTTTGCCCTTGTAGAAATCATCAAAATCAATTGATGTGAACTTACCTCCATCGTCCGTCTTGAACTTCTTCATCTTTTTCCCAGTTTTTGTTTCAACAAGCTAAAGCCATTCTTTGAACTTACCAAAAGCTTGAGCCTTATCATGAAGAAAATACACCCACATCTTCCTGCTGTAGTCGTCGACAAGTAACATAAAGTAGGAAGATCCTCCTAATGCTTGTGTAGGCATTTTTTCTACACAAGTCAATATGCATCAACTCAAGAGGACCGCTTGCTCTATTCTTGCTTGCTTGTGGAAATGCCTTCCTCTATTGCTTGCCCCATCATACAAGCTTTACATGGTTCTTTCATTTCTGCAACCGAAGGGAGGTGAGCAACCATACCTTTTCGGTGCATCTCTTTTAGTACCGGGTATCCAATGTGGTCGAATCTTTCATGCCAAAGCTTACTTGTGCCCATACCAATTGTGGTTGTAAGAGAAGATAACTCATAAAGGTTGTTCCTCCTTATTCCAGTCCCAATAACATTGTTGTTCCGGTCTAGAATCTCCGCTCGTGTCTTACTAAAAGACACTTGAAGATCTTGATGAGTTATAGAAGCTACCGAAATTAAATTTCGTTTGATTTGTGGAACATACAACACATCTGTAAGCTTTCTAATATCCCCTTTACTATTAATGAAAGACACTGTACCTTTGCCTTTGTGGGACACCTTTCATTATTGCCTACCTTTACCATGATGGGTTCCTCTAGAGGCTGTAGGGAACTGTAAAGGTCTTTTTTGCTTGTGATATGATGAGAGGCACCACTATCCAAAACCCATGAGTCATCTGTGGCTAAATCTTCTATCGAGAACACATTTCCTCTATCGTAACAAACAACTCAAGCTCAGTTTTGGCAGTGTTAGCAACCTCCTTGCCCTTATCACTTTTTGAAGAGCCACTCTTCTCCTCTGCCTTCTTAATGCAACAATCTTGGATTCTATGGCCTTTCTTCTCACAGTGAAAACACTCTCCCTTGAACTTCTTCTTGTCCTTCTTCTTTTTATCCCCATCTTTTGAAGAATCGATTTTAGTACCTTTGGCATTTACCATGAATGCAGCTTCTCCTTTACTGTTGTCATTCCTTGCCTTGAGCATGAGCTCCTCCTCCATGAGTAAGGCACTACCAAACCATCAAACTTCTGTGGACAAATTCGAAGACGTCGCCCTAGCTCCTCACTTGACTTCGGTACACCTACTCTCGCCATTTGATCCTGTAGATTCTTTATGCGAGTGATAAACACTTCAACGGTCTCTACATCAGCAAACCTCTCTGTTGCTAACTGACTCTCTAAGTTTTGAATCTGTGTCTGATTCCGAGTTTCACATTGATTTCTCAATATGTTCCAAGCGTCACATGCCTTTGTGGTGTGTTGAATAAGAGTCAAAACATTGTTAGAAGTATTTATCACTAGAGTACAGAGTGCATCCACATTCCTTTGCTTCCAGCATGTAAAAGATGAGCATCGGGAGGAATCATTCGATCGGGATTATTTGGGTCAGGTGTTTCTTGGGGCTCATAGTCAGTCCCAAGTACAATATCTAGCAGCTCATAGGAGTCAAGGATAGAAGTGATTTTAAAATCCCACAAGGTGTAATCATTACCATCGAGTTTACCTTCTATGAATGCTGGTGGCCATATTCTTAATGTTGGCACGACCGGTATTATTACTGCTCTGGTTTGTGTTCCGCATGTTCTTGTTGATGAACCACCTTGATTCCCAACAATAGATGAAGACACATCGCTTGACATCTTATCTCTTTAGTCATTCGAGGACCTCTACGACTTCTACCTTTTTGCTTCTGTGATGCTCAAAACCTCCTATGCTCTGATACCATGATAGAAAAATATAACGATCTAGAAAATGTAGCAGAATTGGATCGTCAGGTAGAGTAATGAGAAACAGAATAGACTAATAGTAATTGTACACAGATAGAAAGACAGAGAACTCAAATTCTCAAAATTCCAACAGTAATGTACAACAATGATACTGTCCACTCGTGTGCTCCCACAATGGAGCGTCAATGGCGATATGGACAGATCCTAGATGAAAGGCTTTATAGTGTGTGTATCCGTGATTTCTCCATAGTGATTTGTCCAGACTAACCCTCACAACTAGAAGTGGCCACAATGGGCTGCTTCTTCCTCAACCAAGATATGCATGAGCTACCAAACATGAAGCAAAGTTCACTAGTGGACACATGAGTGTCATAGCAACTAGCCCAGTCAGAGTCACAAAAAGCATGCTAGCAGTAGCGATCCCCCTTGGGATAAAACAATCCAAGTAGCCCGGTACCACTCAAGTAGCGAAAGATGTGCTTAACCACCTACCAATGATTGACACATGGGGAATGCATACACTTGCTCATCTATGAGATAGAAAACTAAATATATGGCCGAGTAATGCATAAGTGAATCAAGCATCCAACAGCCTGCTGATAGAGAACAACATCAAATGCATCTCTAGCATCATGAAGACTCAATCCTAAACATGCTTCCATAGGAGTGGCAATAGTTTTGTAGTCTTCAAGGCCAAAATGCTGCAATAATGTGTCAATATATTTTGTTTGACACAAAGCTATTCCACCGTCAGCTTGCATAAACTAAATGCCCATATAATGATGTAAATGCCCCAAATGTGACATCTCAAATGATGCATGCAAATCAGCCTTAAAATTAGCAATATGCTTCTCTCTAGGACCAGTGAGCAAGATGTCATCAACATAGATAAAAATGATCAAAATCACATCATTTGCATGCCTAAGATGTAAGGTGCTCTCAGTTGGATTGTTCTTAAAACAATGTGCAATCAAATAGGCATGTATCTTTTTCATACCAAGCACGTGGTGCTTGCTTCAAACCATATAAGGCCTTTTTCAACCTACACACTTTGTTTTCATGCCCTTTCTATAGAAAAGCACATGCCTGAAAGACATACACTTCTTCATGCAAGTCACAATTCAAAAATGTAGTTTTAATGTCCAACTGATGTACATTCCAACCATGATGAGCTATAAGTGCACATATGTTACGAACAGTAGTCATTCGACACATCGGAGCAAAGGTCTCATCAAAATCAATGCCTGTTTCTTGAGCATAAACTTTTGCAACAAGCCTAGCCTTATACTTGTCAATTGTTCCATCAGGCTTACACTTCAGCTTGTATACCCACTTAGTGCCAATGGCCTTCTTTCCAAGAGGCAAGTCACATAAAGAGCAGGTACCATTTTTCATAATAGCATCATATTCTAATTGCATAGCAACCATCCAATTTTTTGAATCTTGTGCTTCATCGAACAAAATAGGCTCATTCTCATCACAAAGACTAGAGACAACCATAGCATAGCAATTTGATGCAAAAGAAGCATAATGAGAGCCTGAATGAGTATGATATGATAGAGGTGCATCTAATTTGCTATCTTGTAAAGTCTGCACCAACCATTTAGGCATAGTTTTTGCCTCCTCTATATCAGCCCTCTCATCAACAAGTGCATCATGTGGATCTACATAAAAAATGGAATGATCTTCATCATCATGTGGAACTTGAAAAGGTTGAGAAAGTGCCTCATTTGGACCAACCCTAGATTATCCACCTATAAAAAGAGGTAGCAAAGTGTCATACACATCTTTGGAGCTAACTGATGTCTCCTTAGTACATGAAAGTAATATTGAATTGCATCTTCCACAAAAACAACATCAGTGCTAACCAAAATGCATTTACTCTATGGATGAACAGATGATCGCCTTTGCTTTTAGAACTGTACCCAACAAAAATACATTTCACTACTTTATCATCCAATTTCCTGTGTTGTTGTTTAGGCACTATTGCATATGGTAGACAACCAAACACATGCAAATGAGCAACAAATGGCTTGTGACCATGCCAAGCATCATATGAGTTGATAGAGTACAATGTTTTAGTGGGACACTTGTTAAGTACATATGTTGCACACATAACAAGCTCAACATAGAACCTATGTGGTAAAACTTGACTCTTAACCATACACCTCGCCATCTCCATGAGTGACCTATTCTTCATTTCAGCAACTCCATTCTGTTGAGGTGTATACTACACTATACACTGATGTTTTATCCCACGTTCAGCCAGAAATGCATTAAAATTAGAAGATAGATATTTCCCCCCTCGATCAGAATGGAGGGTGCCCATTTTACATGTTGACAGATTTTCAACCAAAACCAAAAACTATTTGAAGCACTAAAAACTTCGGACTTTGCTTTCAATGGATCGACCCATGCATGCCTAGAAAAATCATCAATGAAAGTCACGACATTAAGGTAGCTCCCAAAAGAAGGTGTTTGGATAGGAGTCAGGACCAAAAACATCATTGTACTAAATCATCTTTTAGGAAGGAGGAATGCTGCATTTTGCCCAAAATACAGCCTTCATAGACATGTTTACTAGGTAGATTTCTGCAAGTGTAGCAAATTATCAAAATTCAGGTGAACAAAGCATGCATGCCAAAGCTTTGCATCTGACATAGCCTGAGAAATGCTAAATCATTCATAGATTTTGCATAATCTATGAGCTTATACAGCCCACGACATAAAATGACAGAAGCAATAATGATGTCACCATTCGACCTATCATGAACTATACATCTATCATCAACAACTTTCACAACCAAACCGATCTTGGCTAATGCTGAGAGTGATAATAGATTTTTCTTGATCCCTGTCACAAATAAAGCATCTTACAATGTGAAAGAACTACCATCAACAGTAGTCAGAATTATCTTACCAACCCTCATGTTAGGATAAAAGGAGTTGTTGGGGCATGTGACAATATTCCCTATAGGGGCAGGCTCAAGTGAAGTGAAGAAACTATGTTGGGAGGTAATATGTTTGGTTGCCTCATTATCAAAATACCAAACATTTGAGGCTAATGTTGACATACGCTGTTCATGAGAAGATGTGTCATAATTGCAAACAGTAGGAAATGCCCATTCTTCATTCTGCACAAGATTTGCAGACTCTGATTTGGGTGTAGAGGCCTCTACAACAACCATTTCAACCTCTTTTTTCTTTGCCTCTTTTGGAGTCAGTTTTGGACAACTCTTTATGGCATGATCATTTCCTTTACAGTATTTGCAAAAAAAATCTAATTTTCTATTTTCTTCTTGTCTTTATCATCCTTCTTTGATTGTGCAGAATTAGTAGATTTTTGTTTACTAGTAGATGAGCTCCATTTACCTTTGCCCTTCTGACTAGTTAGGAAAGCTTGATGTGCAACACACATAATGGCCCTGTTCTACCTAGACTGATCTTCCTGCAATTAGAATAAAGAGTAACTCCTCAAATGTTAAGGTGGATTGCCTTTCATCATCAATCACAGAGTAGAGGCAAAACTTTGATATGAATCTGGAAGATCATTCACAATAGTCTACACAAGTGAACTCTCTGACAAGACTTCATGAGTAGAAATCATCTGCTCATTCAAACCTTTGATCTTTGTCAAAAACCTGTCCATGGAATCTCTTCATTCATGTGCTCACTCTCCAACTATTTTCGGAGGTAAGCAACAGGAGCCTCATTCCTTGCCTGGTATAAAGTAGTAAGCATATCTCAAGCATCCTTTGCTATTTTGCAAGAGTGAATGTGAGGAAGAATGGCACGTTTGATAGACAAGGCTATCAATGCATGTGTCTGAGCATCTTTGCCATCCCAATGAAGTTTCTCTACAGTAGGTGTAGTAGGAACTACATTATGAATAGGAACCTGAAGAACATCATCTTCAATGCCATCTGCGTAACCTTGAGTAACTGTATTTGCAATTGTAGTAGGATGTTTTTCAACACTTTGCACAATATTCCAGAGTCCTTTCACAACCAATACATGATGTGTCATAGATGCCCATAATGGGTAATGGGTACCATCCAACTTATCCTCAACAACCAACATACACAATACATCACTATTTTTAGCCATGGCCATTGACTAAAATACCCTGGTGTAGAAAAAAATGACTATATCTCAAAAAGTTGAACAAAATTACCCTATCAAGTTCTGCTAAACTTGTAGCAGACTTTGAGACACTTATACTGGCAAACTAAAACCTGTATATATGTTTGGCACAAAAAAGATGAAATTGCCTACGTAGGCATCGTGATAGTGCGTTCGAAGGCCGAAACAAGCTCATATCGCAATTTTGGCACCACATAACTCATTCACAAAAGAAAGAGTGTGAAACTCCAAAAGAGTGAAGCAATTAAAAAATCACACTTGAATTAGAGTGAGCTTTCCAAGAGCATATATAATCTCTCAAGTATTTTATTAAGTGTACATTGGAAGCGAGGGCCTCATTCTATAGGTTTGGGAAGCGTTTTATAACAAAACATCATATGTGATATAAATATCCTACAAGGACAATCCATTATAACAACCTTTCCATGGTAAGGTTCTGACGTACAACTAGAGTGCCGAAAAAGTGAGATGCACTCATATACAAATGAGATAAACATGAAAATGAAAGAAAAATGTTAAGAATAGTTTTGGCCAAAGTCTACTCTCCCTTGTTTGAATTAATGGAAAGTACAATTCTACAAGTGAACGTAAACATAGTGTCCATGAGACCCCTTATAGTAATAGAGTAGGCTTTTTGAAAGAAAAATGTAAGATTTTGCATCGCCCCTCAACAGAAGTAACCAAACTTTAAAAAATGTACAAAATGGAAGAGAGGATAAATATGAGAGTAACGAGAACTTACGGGATAGAGAAAAGTGATACCACAAAGGGGACAATTTTGAAGATATGGAAGAAACCAACAAGAACAATTATCAAAACCAAAAAATCAATGATGTGTGAAGATACGGGTTGACAACAAGCATCCCATAGGGAATGCTCATAAGGTTCTATTATATATGCATGATGAAAAACAAAATATATGATATCTTTCTGTTTGAATTAATTTTGAAAACCTCATGCCTTTTGCTCAAATGATGGATTAAGTTCTCTCTTCTCCCTTATGTTTTTTGGTCCGAGCACGTTAGTGTTATACTTTATGGAATAATGGAATGTTATATAGATGTTAATGCCTTGAAGTTTCTAATGTGATTTGTGTTTTGATTTAGTAGGTGAAGAATCATGAGGGCATGAACACACGTGGACTTATTCAGATATTTTTGAAGATAGTGAAAAGATAGTATTTTAGATATTTTTTGTAAAAATAGTAGATCACTCAGAAAGTGACATTCTTGTAAAAATAGTAGATCGCTTAGAAAGCGAGGGTTTTGTAAATAAAGCAGATTTTTGTAAATGCACGCTTTTCGAAGTGCCACCCTAGTTGTATCTTCTATTCAAGACGTAATGAAAAATACTTATAAATACACATGCTCGGATAGACTTGTCCATCATAGTATGTGGGGGAGATTGTACCGAACCTTGTGTTCAGTCTCTTATCTCTCTCTCTCTCTATTCTCTGAGTACTTTACAAGATTTTGTTTCTTTACAATCTTTGCGTATTTGCATCTGCAAGACTCAGTCAACTGTGGTATCAGACCCTGCACACATCTATGGGGAGGTGGTTTCTCAACATCCGATCATAATTCGTGGTGTCTGCTCGTGATTCAGCGTCCATTTCGGTCATCCGATCTAGGTTTTTGTTTATCAAGTTTGTTTGTTTTTTGTTCGCTGGTGTATTTTCTCGAATTTGTTACTATCACACTGTGCTCACTATGACATTGTACTCAGTGTGCTCACTATGTTCACTGTACTCATTGTGCTCACTGTACTCTCCATACTCCCTGTGCTCCCTGTGCATTGTTCATTGTTCGAGTTCGGTTTGGTTATCAAGTTTGGTTACCCATGCAGTTACTCTTGGGGCTTACTCCATGCATTTGTTTATCAAGTTTGTTTATCAAATTCGGTTATCCATGTGGTTAATCTTGCGGCTTACTCCAAGGCATCGACTACGGCATAGAACTATGGCATAACTTTGGCATCTTTGGCTTCTCTCGCACTCATGGTTCCCTTTGGTTCTATTGGCAGTTGTTGGCTACACGTGAACCAATTCTAACTTATGAGTGGCAATAAGAGCTTCCATATTTCCCTAGTTAGCCTACTTATTAACATAACTTCTAAGACTCTCTTCCCCCTTATTTATTTATTTGTTTGTTTATTTATTTATTTATTTAACACTCTTATTTATTTATTTATTTTATGTTATATATTTGCAAGATAAAACCTTGCTTTTTCATATGCGTAGTCCTAGGTTTTGGTTCTATATAAGGCCATGGACCCTACCCATAATAGTGAGGATTTTGGTACATCACCCCTACCCGGGGTACCGATTGAGCAACAATTGGAGCTTTTGTGGCACAAACTCCAACATGCTCAGAATGAGATAAAAGAACGTGATGTTGCACTCCAACAAATGCAGAGTGACGACAACAACCTAGTTACGGTAGTGAAGGCCATTATCACTCCTAAAGAGGAAGGCACACATTCCAAGATTGGTGCCAGAAATTTTCAATTTTCTTGATTCGATGGGTGAAAGGATGGTCAATTTGTTCTTTCATGTCTATCCCAATTTAATGAATTTTATTATGACAAATTGTATTCTAAAATTGAAAAAGTGAAATTTGTTACTAATTATTTGGTGGGTAAGGCCCATTTATGGTGCAATGTTTTACGACATAACGCCGATCGCCCCACCACATGGAATGCATTTCAAGAAAAGATCAAGGAGTCCTTCCTTCCTCCTCAACTCCACTTACATGCTCGCCGATCATCGACAACTTTTGGATGGAAAGATGGAGATACTGTGTCTACATACACTGAACGCTTTTGGCAATGGTTACTTCTTATTCCTTGGCTTAAAACGATTCTCGAAGATATCTTGCAATGGAAGTATGAAGATGGTTTGGAGATGGGAATCCAAGCCAAGCTCAAGACACTACATCCCACAACCCTCTACGAAGCTATTTCTTTTGCACATGATGCTGAGAAGGAGTTTCAATCCATCACTAAGTCCATTCGCTTACAACAAGCATGTCAACAACAACAACTGATCAAGACCAATTTTCCTTTTAAGCATCCTTTCACTACTTTTCAACGCCATCCTACCTTTCAGTGCCCTCCTCAATCTAATTTCTCACCAGTCCACAAGACAAATCTGTTACATCCTACCAAACCTCCAACTCTTCAAACTACAATGATGGATGCTCAACGAAAATGGCCCCATATTACTTGCTGGCATTGTGGTAAGTTTGGTCATACTAAAGGTAAATGTAGGTTCCAAACTAACAACATGAAACGTGTTGGAGCTCAAGTACACAACATGGAGGTGGTTCATGAAGACACTCAACCCGATTGGACCGAAGAAGTATTGGAAAAGGATCTATGTACCTTGGGTAACAAAATTTCCATTCATTCTTTACTTTGCATGCAAGGTACTATTAATGGTAAAGTTGTTAATATTTTACATGATGATGGTACTTTGCATGATTTTATTTATTATACATTATTGCAAGCTCTCCCATTACATCCACTTCCTTCTATGTATGAAGTTAAGGCTGCATTTCAAGGAAATAGATACAATGTTACAATTGAAGTGCGTAACATTCAGATTTGTATAGATTCATATGTAGATGAACGCACATTCTTAATTGATCCTTTGAATTCCTATGATGTTATATTGGCATGCCTTTTTGTCATCATTATAATCCATGCATTGATTATCATACACACACAATGAGATTTAAGTTTAACAATCAAGATATTTCTTTGTCTGCAATGCATGACTTCCAACCATTTCCATTAATTATTCATACTCAAGTAAAATGTTCTTTTAGGAAATGCTACAATTCATGTATTATTTTTGTCAAAAGCATAGTTGATTGTACACATACACTTCCTAATGCACATAAATCATTTATGGATTCCTATCAAGATTGCTTTATGGCCGATTTTACTTCTTAACTACCACCTTCTAGGGGATCTCTTAAACATAGTATATAATTAATTCCTCGTAGTTCTCCTCCCCATAAAGCACCTTATAGGCATGGATCTTTACATAAAAAAGAAATAGCTAATCAAGTTAAGGATCTACTCCACAAAGGACTTATAAGGCCTAGTTCTTCTCCCTTTGGAGCATCTCTTCTCTTAGTGGAGAAGAAGAACAAGACTTATATGATGTACATTGACTACAAAGCACTCAATAAGATTACAATTAAAAACAGATATCCTATTCTTAGGATAGATTATTTGCTAGATAAACTTCGCGGAGCACATGTTTTTTAGCAAAATTGATCTTAAATTTGGTTATCATTAGATACAAATGACAGAAAATGACATTTATAGGATTGCCTTTAGAACTCAAACTGGTCACTTTGCATTCATGGTAATGCCTTTTGGACTCACCAATGCACCTGCTACATTTGCACGTATGATGAATAACATTTTTCTTGATTACCAAGGTTTTGTTCTTGTTTTCTTTGATGACCAACCTGTCTATAGTAAGAATGATAGTGACCATGAAAATCATTTAGCAACAATCTGTTATTACGCAAAAACAAACTTTATTCCAATCCTGAAAAGAGTTCTTTCTTCCAAAAAGAATTAGAGTACTTAGGACATATTGTTTCTAGACAAGGCATTCATGTAGATCCAAAGAAAATTAAAGTAATTGAAGAATGGCATGTATCGCAATCTGTGAATGATGTACGTCTTTTCTAGATTTAGCTAGTTTTTATAAAAGTTTGCAAAAGGTTTTTCTTATTTAGCACTACCACTCACATTATTATTGAAGAAAAAGTTAAAATTTGCATGGGGATTAGCACAATAACAATCTCTTGAAAAACTCAAATATGCACTTTCTCATGCACCTATTTTGCAATTACCAGATTCCACACAACCTTTCCATGTAGTTAGAGATGCTAGTGGTTAAGGTTTAGGTGTGTTGTATTAATGCAAAATGATCATCCCATTGCATTTGAAAGTAGGAAACTTAAACCTTCTGAGAAGAATTGTAGTGCATATGATAAGGAACTCTTGGCTGTTGTGCATGCTTTAAAAATTTGGAAACATTACCTTATGGGTTCTGAATTTATAATCAAAATAGACCAACACGTTATTAAGCATTTATTAAATCAACCATTTATTTTTTATAGACATATTAAATGGGCTTCATTCATACAAGGTTTTCAACCTTCAACTCAATATCAACCTGGAAAAGCTAATGTCGTAGCTGATGCCTTTAGTCGCTTCCCATCCCCACAAACAAATATTGTTTCACTCAATAATATTTATGTTGTTCATATTCATTCATTTCATGATATGATCCCTAATTATGCATCTGATTTGTATTTTTCACAAACATGGAATGCTTTCAATAATTCTACACCATCTAATGAGGATCACTACACTTTTCATAATGGATTCTTGTATTCCCAACACAAGTTATGCATCACACAAGTTTTTAAAGAATTTGTTATGAAAGAAATGCATGAACCATCGTATATGGGTCATAAGGGCATACAAAGTACTATTTCTACATGTAAATAATTTTTCTTTTGGCCAAATATAAAAAAGGATATTGCATAGCATGTTTCCCATTGCATTGTGTATGAACTTGTGAAATGATATCATGGTAAAGCATTTGGATTATTAATGCCACTTCCCATACCTAATGGACCATGGGAACAAATTTCTATGGATTTTACTACTGGCCTTCCTACAACTTCATCTCATAATGATATGATTTAGACAATTGTTGATAGGTTTAGTAAACAAGCGTATTTCATTCCTTGTAAAAAGACCCTTTCTGCACCTCAAGCTACTAAGTTAATTGTTAAATCATGGTTTTCCAAAAGTTATTCTTTCAGATCGAGATGTTTGTTTTTGTAATCACTTTTGGGTTGCATTATTTCAAAATTTAGGTTCCAAAATAGACTTTAGCTTTGCATTTCATCCTAAAAGTAATGGGCAAAAGGAAGTTATGAATAATACTATTTTAGATTTATTATGTTGTTATTCTTTAGATAATCCAAGTAATTGGGATGAGAAACTTCCTTTACTCCAATTTGCATATAATAACACAACACATACCACTACTTGACGTGCAACGTATGAAATTGTTTATGGTAAAAAGTTTCCCACTCCCATGTCTATCACTCAAACTGATATACCTATGACTTATTCTTTTGCGCAAGATCATATTTCTACACTTCATGAGATTCATGAGCACATTATAAAGAGTCAAGAATGTTACACGCATAATGTTAATAAGAAACGAGTAGCTAAACAAATTAATGAAAATGACTTTGTATGGTTGCAAATAATTGAAAGACGTTTGAAAAATATTTCACAATATCCTAAGGTTAAATTTGCATCACTTTATCATGGACCTTTCCATATTATTCAAAAAATTAATGAGAATGCTTTTAGACTATACATACCTTCTCATTGGAATATACATAATTCTTTTCATATTAGTTTATTGAAATCCTTTAAAGGAACTTTACAACTTACTCTATTTTAGATGATCCTCCTTTATTTAAAGAGGATGCTGAAATTTTAGTTCTAGAGAAAATACTTGATTATGATGTTACTACTACACTCACTAGTAAGCAATGTCATAGATATTTAGTTAAAATAAAAATCACTCACTTGAAGAATTTCAATGGATTCATAAGACATCACTAACTCCACATTATGATCATTTGATTTCTGCATATCATTCATAGTCACATTAAATTCCAGTTTTCCATTTCCATGCATGTGTTTTTACATGGAAGATGCTTATGATTGTTCAGTGTGGGACATGTGACTGGCCATCCATGTCTATTTTATTCTTATCAATTAAGGTCAGTTGCTTGTCAATTGGGAGGCATGTTATACTTTGTGGAATAATGGAATGTTATATGGATTTTAATGCCTTGAGGTTTTAAATGTGATTTGTGTTTTGATTTAGAAAGTGAAGAATCATGAGGGCATGAACACACATGGAATTATTTAGATATTGTTGAAGATAGTTAAAAGATAGTATTTTAGGTATTTTTTGTAAAAATAGTAGATCGCTTAGAAAATGACATTTTTGTAGAAATAGTAGATTGCTTAAAAAGCGATGATTTTGTAGATAAAGTAGATTTTTCCAAAACACATGCTTTTCGAAGCACCACCCTTATATATCTTCTATTTAGGACGCAATGAAAAATACCTATAAATACCCATACTCTAATAGACTCATCCATCAGAGTATGTGGGGGGAGATTGTACCCAATCTTGTGTTCAATCTCTTATCTCTCTTATTCTGTGAGTACTTTGTGAGATTTCATTTCTGTATTATCTCTATATACATGCGTCTGCAAGATTCGATCAACAATTAATGTGGGTGGTTGGGCCTTCTGCCTCTTGAGGTGGGGCAAGGATTCAACCCCCCTCTAGAGTAGGACATGTGTGGGCCTAAGGCTTGTATAATGCCTTAGGACAATATTAAATCAGATGCCTTCGGGTAGTTTCTTCTAGTGTTTGCCGTCAAGTAGTTTAACCCCTTCTTTATGGGATACGGGGGGTCCAATGGGTACTATGCCCATTCACTTGTACAATTTTTCTTTCAATCAATTCAAGCAAAGGGAGATTAAGCTTCGACCAAACTTCTTTCAAAAAAAGAAAAGAAGAATAGTCTTTAACCCTTTCTATGTGAATTCTAGTCGAAGCACACTCCACATATAATACACAATTTTTATCTAATTGTTATATAGCAGTGGTTTTATCATAGTTCCCATTTAAAGAGGCAAGGGTTCAATCCCCACAAGCTATAGCTTGGGCTTGGAAGTCCATGGATTTGGGCATGTGTTGGAGTTTTTATGGAGTGCCTTCAAGCTAGTCTATCCATGTTATTATGAGGCATTCTTGTGGTGGGCCTTTATAACAATGTATCTAGCTACTTTTGGGCATTCCTCATGCGATGATTGCATGGAGGGGTCCAATTAATATGTGGCCATGAATCACTCCTCAAATAAGGGGGTTTGGGCTCTCTACGTTCAAAGTTAATGTGTCTTTAGGTAGTGTGTTATTTGTTCTACTCAAGATCATATTTTCTCTATTATCACCTTCTCTTAATGTGTTCATATACTCACCAAAGAAAACAAGAGTGTGTTGTTGACTTTAAATGATGCTTATGTTAATGCTTATTTTAATCATATAATGCTTTGTTTAGGGGTCATCCACAAACTCCAATTTGTGCATGAATAGTCCATGGCTTTGGGTATGTGTGGGAGTTCCTATGATGACCCTTCGCTTAAAAAATAACACATACTTTGTGACACATGATGTCACATATAATATTGTATACCACAAAAAATCCTCAATTATCCGTGTCCATTGGTCTGGCTAGTTGGAACCTTCGCCTCTTTAGACAGGGGCAAGGGTTCAACCCCTACCAATGGCAATGGACATGTAATAGGCATTAAGCCGGTTTGTATTGGTCGAATATGTCTAACCTTTGCTTTGTGGTATATGAAGTCCTATGGGTAGTATGCCCACCCTCATTTATAGAGTTGTTATTTCCATTAACTTAAACTATCCAAGAAAGTAGACTTGGGCTGAACCTCCTTTACAAAAAAAATCTTTGAAAATGGGTGCCTCTAGCTTAAGAGGTCGGGTGTGTGTCTTTGCAATTCATTGTACTCTCAAAAAAAAAAGAATCCTCAAGTACGTCCAAACCTGCATGACTAAGTGGTTTGACATCTTGAATCTCAAGGAAGAAATCTTGAGTTCAAGTCTTGGATGGATATGTATCTACAAGTTTCTCTCATGTGAGTGCCTCTACCTTACGAAGTTGAGTGTGTGAGTGTGTTTTCTGTGTTTTCAATTAATTGTGCTCTAAAAAAAAAAATCCTCGAGTAGAGTCGCTTATGCACATTCACTTTGAATTCCCACGTTTCAATGAAGATTATTAAAAACTCCTACTCATCATTTTTCGATGCAAATGCTGAAGTTCATACTTTGAAGTCTTGTTTACGCCCTTCCTTCGTGCTTCCACCTGTGACCGCAGGTTCAGGGGTCCAGGCTTGTTAGTGGAAAGTCAGGAGGTCTATAGTCGAAATGGCAGCCTCTTTGATCCGAAGTGTTGGCTTCTGCGCCCCCTCGAGGATATTGGATGCTCGCAGCGGGCATACTTGCCATTCCTATCATAAACAGGTGAAGACGTTGTCGATGGCTGTCTCCACCGAGCGAGCAGACGAAGTTCGTTTTGATCTGTCCACTTTCTTGGATACCAAGAGGAATTCTATTGCGTCCGCCCTCAACGATGCCATCGTCGTCCAGAGGCCCGCTTCTATATATGAATCTATGCGGTATTCTGTATTCGCAGAATCTAGTAGAGTCTGCCCGCTCCTTTGCATTTCTGCCTGTGAGCTTGTGGGGGGTTCTCAAGATCAGGCTATGCCTATGGCTTGCGCACTTGAGATGGTACACACTGCATCTTTTATCCACGATGATCTTCCTTGTATGGATGATGATGAGCTCAGAAGAGGGAAAGCTGCAAACCACAAGGTCTTTGGAGAAGACCTTGCGATTCTTGCAGGAGATGCACTTTATGCTCTTGGGGTAGAATATGTCGCTTCTAACAGCAAAGATATTTGCCCTGACACTCTTTTGAGGGTTATTGCAGAGCTTGGCAAAGCTGTTGGTTCTGAGGGTATGGTTGCAGGTCAATATCTTGAATTGGCCAGCAATGAAAGTGGTGAGGAGCTGACCTTTGAAGCTTTGAGAGATATTCACTTGAGGAAAACAGCTGCATATGCAGAGTGCTCTACAGTTTGTGGTGCCATTCTAGGGGGCGCTGATGAAGAACAAATTCAAAGCCTTCGACAATATGGTCGAGCCCTTGGACTTTTATATGAAGTTGTCGAAGACATGGCTGAACAATCTGGCAAGAATAAAATAAGGACACCTTCATCCTACATTAAAGTTCTTGGGCTAGAAAAGTGCAAAGAGTATGTCAAGCTATTACGAAGTGAGGCAAAGTCTTATCTGTCAGGTTTTGATACAAAGAAAGCTGTTCCACTTCTATGCTTTGTGGATCAGTTAGCTGAGAGAGTTCGTGATTATGAAGCATTCTGATTCTGTGCTGTCATCTCTGCCATTTTTGGTATATTCAGCTGATTTATCTTTCATTGCACCAAGTGCCTATTTTATGATCACACCTTGAATCAGTGAGACTGAATGTGCTTATATATCAGTATTTAAACCAGGTTGAACAATAGTGCAATTTGAAGAAGTCCAAACCTGATGTTCCAATATGTAAGGAGATGGCCTTCCTGTGCCAGGCCATGAGCTAAATGTATTTTCAGTTGCCTGTGTTGTGTTTCACTTTCCATGATCAAGGATTTTATGCCCTTTACTCCAAACAATACTCTGAAAGTTGAACAAAATTCAAGATCTTCAAATGAGAATCGCTTTTGTTTTGGCACTGAGCATATGAATTACAACTGAAATTCAATACACAGGAGTATTAATGATATTACGGTTTTTCACGATATCTTTTTAGTTTGCAAGTGAGGATATTCTGTATCTTTTTAAGAGGGTTTCATGATCCTCAGGGATTGTTCAATTGCAGATCCAATAGAAAGAGATAATATGTAAAAAAGAAAATTGTTTTCAAAGGTTTTCATGTGTAGCTTGATTCTCTGATGTTTTTCTAAAGATTTCTTTTTACAAAGGGCCAGCTCTTTAGCTGTATAACTGGTGAAGAGCAAGTCACTAGGCAGTGCTGGCAATGCCTTGATCTTTAATCCACAATTGTTCATGTTTTACACCTGTAGAACATACCTTTAACAACTGCACCTGATTTTCCTAGAGACCACCAGATATTTGTGTTTATACTGATAACCATTAATTATTGTAGTGTCTAATTTGAAAAGGGGAACCATTAATTGTATCTATATACACTTACACAGAAATGAAGTGCAATAACATGTTAATATCTGTATTGATGAATGAAGCAGCTTCCCTCTTTGTAGTTGTTGAAAATAGTGTGACTGCCAACATCAAAGAATCATACCTTGGAAAGATATGTTCAACAATTATTGTTTCAATGAAACTATGGGTGGCCATGGATGAAAGGAAGCCACTCATTGGTAACTGTCTAGCAGCATCACATTGCTGTGCTCACTTGCTTTACCTCTGATAACAGCCATGTATATGTATGTGATAATGCTGAGACAATTGTAACAGAGCAATCAGAGTGCTGCCTTCATGAGAGGAATATATACATTGCTGTAAGCAGAAGGTCATGAGATGGTTTACTGTACAAAATTTTTGCTGAATGATGACTTTAAATGATCATAAATGCCATTGTTGGTGTAACTGTCCCAAATCTCTAACTGACTACTTGTTTGCCATCGCCTTAATATTTGCATAGATTGCCATGCTCTTTATGTCCTGCATGTAGATTGAGTTTTTAAATGGTCTAGCTAGTAGGTTTGGGTTCTTTTACAGCATTTTCTCTTCAGTTTGAACCATCTTTCTAAGTCATTTCCATTCCTTAGCCTCTTAAATCACGAGTATGACAAACCCTCAAGGTCCTCCATAATTTTGCATATTGGGATTCTATAATTGCTACCCAAGCTTACTAGTCATTAGCTCTTTATGTCCTTCATCATGTGTTTTTTTTAATAGTCTAGCTAGTAGGTTTGGGTTCTTTTTTACTTAAGCATAAGACGTATGAAATTAGTTTTTGGTGTATAATGAAACATGCATGGTCTTTGTCATGGTGTTTTACAAAATGGCCGCTTTAAAACTAGAGTCTTACAACAACATAAATGGGAACAAGGGACTGAAGGTGTGGCAGTAACAGCTTCTAGTCCCCGAAAAAAGTAAAAAACAAAAGTAAAAGTGGAAATGTGTTGCACCAAGTCATTTGGAAAAAGTTGGGCTGGCTTGTATATACTAATTTTTCTATTCTGGATGGAACATGTTTGGCAGAGAATAGAGCACATGTAGTCAGATAAGGGAGTTAAGTGAACTTAGTGGACTGATAGGGTCTGTACATGGATTTTTTTTCACCGTGAATACACAGAGAATCCCCTTTTTAGTAAGGTGTGCCAATGGGTGCTCCAGTCTGTTCAGGTCATCGGAAGTCCAGTGATGTTCTTTCTTATATGTACAGATTGTATTATTTAAAAGAGAGCTTTATTTTGTATTTTTTGTTTATGTTTCTTATGTATGTGTGTGTTAGATAATCAGAGTGCACTGACATTAGAAAAGTCAATATCTATAAAAGAGTTGCTTATAATGGTGCAGTGCAATCTCTGAAAAATGACAAAGCACCAGGATTGGATGGATTCTTCAAAGAGTTTGATATTGCTTTCTGGCCTAATTTGAAACACGGAATTGTGGGTAAAGCCTGCACTGACCCATCATTCTGAAGCCATTCATCGAGCTCATAAATGCTCCATTTTTTATAACAATTTCTTGCTCCAATCAGGCATGGAACAAAAAGAAATCTGGGCAAGAAATGGTCTGAATGCAAATTGATTTTCCAAAAGCTTCTGACTGTATTTGCTGAAATTTCCTAATAGTCACCATGCGAAAATTAGGCTTCGGTTAGATCTTGTCTCGTGTTATATGTATATGGACTGGAAAACAGTACCTCTCATATAGATATCAATGGATGGTTCTCTACATCTTTTCCTATCTTTAGATCAGTGTAGCAGGGATGTCCCCTAAGTCCCCTCTTATATGAGTTAGCTTTTACACCCATGTACTATATGTTTGAGCACAAGATGCGTTTACAAATCCTCCATGGAATATTATTTCATTCAATGGATAAGATTGCAATGGGATTCGCAGATGGTATCATGATATTTGAAAAAGCATTTGCTAAAAATGTTCAAGCTATTCTCTCCTCGCGTTGCCCTTTCATTAATTCCTTGGGACTTGTGATAAATACTAAAAATTCTGCTATCATTGACATATCCTCCACGAACTTCTCTTCTTTGCCTTTGGAGGGGGAAAAAAGTATTTCATGGCACTGTTTTTACACACCTGGGTTATCCCTTGGGCATTAATGTATCTGGAAAGGATAAGACTTTTGGGTCGTGCAAAGAATCAAAGCATGAAATGGGAATTATTTTATAGAATGGCCATTACATTCAATACTAAGAATTCCCGAATCCTTTATGCAGCCTTCTATAATCTATTATTTTCTTTTATTAGATAGGAAGAAATGCTATTTCCAAGAATTTGACCAACTCGTGAAGAATTTCCTTTGGAACTAAAAAAGAAAACATCATTGCTGTTTTCAGCTTTGAACTATGTTTGTTAACAACAACATTAGGAGGATTTGGTCTATTACAATAACAAACACATACAAATGGTAGGCGAGTGGCCTTCTTGATGAGGACATGTTCTTGCTCTTCACCTATTTGGACATGGATCTTTGTGGTATTAGTGCACAATGCCATAGTATACTACAAAAGAAAATGGTCATTAGATAACGATAAAAAAATCTTTTCTCATGCTCCAACATGTTCTACATTTTTTATGTTGAATGCCATGGTTGCAAGCTTTAGAACTACAAAACTTTGCTAAAGTGGAATGAGACACAGATATTTGGGGAACTTCTTTGCAACACTCATTCTTGTCAAATCTACCTCTGGCACATACAACGGGATCATCAGACCGATACTTCAATAGTAAAAGAATTACTCAAATAGTTGATTGTTATGATTCGTGATGGGAATTACTTGCATTTTTTGCAATAAAACAAAGATAAAAAATAGGTGCTACACTCAGGGGCTAAATGGTTTGAACTTGTCACATTCTTGCAACAATATCAGATGCAGTTATCTTTAGATCAACCTTCACTGTGGATGAGTTGGATGCATGCCTAGCACTCAAGATGATGGTCTAGGAAACTGAAGGTTTTTATCTATCCCTTTTGTTCCTGCATGGAAGATTTTGTGGACACAAAGGGAACTATCTTGCATCCCAAATTTCATGTGACCTTGCATATCTCATTATAATATCACCTTCACATTCAAAGCATGTTAAAACCTTAAATGAACAACTATCTACTTGTCTTGTGTCGACATCTAATTTGGGAAATCTAATATCACCTTCACATTCAAAGCATGTTAAAACCTTAAATGAACAACTATCTACTTGTTTTGTGTCGACATCTAAAGACTCTGTTTTGATTGATGACATCACTCATAACCACCCTTGATAAACCACCCTTCAACACCTATATAAGTAGGGCTTGGCCACGTATACCCTCAGTCTTTCCAATACTAGTCTTGGGAGCTCAAGGAGTTTGCATTCATCAAGCAAGTACTTTCCAATTTTGAGTTCTTGCTCTTGTCTAACTCCTTGTTCTAGTCCTATCTAGTCTAGACTCTAGACATCTAATCTTGTTATCTTGTGATCTTGGAGTATGAGATATTGTTTAGTTATATCTTGTATGTAGTTCATCTCCGTGGAGGGAGTTTTTGTCATTATGATATCTTGCTTCATACCTATGGTTTTGGGTTGTGAGATCTCTTGTACCTTATCTATTCTAGTTATCCATACCTATGAGTAGTAATGGGTCAATGATCTAACTCAAGGACATAAAAAAATCGAGATTGGACATACTTTGCATTTACGTGCAACTATACATGAGTTGCAAGAATGAATAAGGAATCTTCAATAAAATCAAGGAAGCAATCAAGCGCATCAATGCCCTACTTCATCTTTAATGAAGGAATCAAAGATTTGCATGTCATAAAACTTTGACGGAGATCGGGTCAAGTTTCAAGGATTCTTGCAACAAGTAAAATTCTATTTTTGCATGTAGCTTGATAGATACCCAAACGACACATCAAAGGTTGGTTTTATTGGAATTCTCCTCTGTGGGCAAGCATTATCATGGTTCGTCACATTCTTGGAAAAGAACATGGGAGTTATTCATGACTATGAGGGGTTTCTCCAAGAGCTTATTGCCACATTTGGAGATGCAGATACCAGTTGAGTGGCAGAAAACAAAACTTTGAAATCCATGTTAAGGTAACCATCTTGCCTCAAGCTATGCATAAGAAGTTACACAATTGATATGTGATCTCACATGGCATGAATATTATTTCATAAGCCGATTCAGATGGATTTTGAGAGATGATGTGAAGGACCTTTTGCTCATTATGCTAAATGTTAAGGCATTGAATGCATATATTATTCAAGCCATTCAATGTGTTTACTACCTTTTTGAAAGGAAACAATAAGAACAAGTACGAGATCTTGCCAATGGAAATCCTTCAATCCTTCTCTTAACGAAGAACATATGCTTGAACCCATGCAAATAGATGTACCTGCCAAGGGAGCACTAGATTGTCCTCTACCTAGACTAGACAAGATTTTGGAATTACACTTTTGATTACAAGATCACCCACACAGGGGAAATAATACAAGGATATCGGACTATTACAAGAAGTCCCACAACCTGAGAATAATAGGTATGGATAACTGGACTAGAGATGATACAGGAGATCCCACAATTGGGACCGTATGTATGAAGCAAGATATTTGGGTAACAAGAACTCACTTTAGGGAGATGAACTAGATACAAGAAATAACTCGAGAAGATCTCATACTACAAGATTACAATAGGACAAGGCAATATGCCCAGGATAGTAGACTAGACAAGACTAGAACAAAGAATGAGACTAGAACTTGAGTTGGAATTCGAAAAGTACTTACTTGGAGACTGTGACTCCTTGAGCTCCCAAGACTGACATTCGCAAGATTAAAGATGTATGTGGCCAATACCTCTTTATATAAGTGTTCAAGGGTGGTTATCAAAGGTTTTTATGAACAAATGTTGCCATTGATGATGTCAACAATCCAAAACAGGGCTACTAGATGTTAGAATTCAACAAGTAGACAATTGCTTTTAGGGTTTCAACAAGTCACATGGAAACTGAGGTTCATGATGGTTTCTTTTGTCCATGACATCACCTTCCCCTCAAATGAGGAGTTCCATGAAGAGCGTTCATGTTCTTTGGTCTCGGCTTCATTGGATTTTCTTATGAAATTATCAAACCTTGACTGGTGTTCTTTTAAGGTTTTCTACAGGCTCCCAAGTATGATTGCTGATGTCATACCCTTTCTAATGGACACATTACTCCAATCTTCCTTGGGATATTCTCAAATCTAGGACATGCTTGACTTTGAATTCTTCATGATCATCAATCTTGATAGCTGGTGAAGGACTAGATCTCTCCCCCCTCAATGGTTCCAACATGGACACATGGAAAATTGGATGTATTCTCATGGTGCTTGGTAACTAGAGCTTGAAAGTGACTAGATTTATGTAATCCAGATGGTGAATGGACCAAATCTCTAATGGTCTAGCTTTGCACAAGGCCTTGAAGTCTGCAAATTATTTATGAGCAACCACACTTTATCCCCAATGTGATAGGATGAATTTTGAACACGATGCTGATTTTCATAATACTTATATTGTTCTTGAGCTCTATGTATCTCTTCCTTGATTTCGTTGTGAATTTCCATGAGGTACTGGGCCTTACCTCTGGGAGTCGGGTTCTTAACATGATTTGAGAGTTGTATATCCATCCTCGGATGTTGTCCATAATTTACAAAGAAGGGAGTCTGCTTGGTAGATGTATGCACACTTATTATAGGAAAAATCTAAGAAGGGCAAAAGCTCAAACCAATCATTTTGATGATAATTGTGCAATGGAGATACTATTCTAGGAGTCCTTTTACACATTCTATTTGTCCATCAATCTGTGGATGATTGGCTGTAGATAGTTTTACTTGAACACCAAGGAGCTTTCAAGGACTGTTCCAAAAGCTAGACATGAATTGTGGACCTTGATCATTGACAATATCATCAGACAATCCATGAATCCTAAAGATGTATCTGAGAAAAAGTCTAGCAGTGGCTACACATGTGATTCTCTTGGTAGTTGGAATGAAGTGTTCCACCTTTGTAAATCTATCCACTATAACAAGAATGTCATCGTTTTGTCTAACCTTGGTAGATCTATGATGAAATCCATGGATAATGAAGCCCATGGCCTTTGTGTGATAGGTAAAGGTTGCAAGAGGCCATGAGGTTTATGTTACGATACCGTAGATCTATTGCAAGTGTCACAAGTTCGAATATATTCTTTGACTTCCTTCCACATTTGAGGCCACCAAAAGTCCCTTGATATGAGTTCTATTGTTTTATTCACTCCAAATGTCATGCTACAAGGTCGTCATGACATTGTTGAAGTACTTGGATCCTGGGATTTCCTGGAAGGGAATACAATTTGTTCTTATAGGATAGTAGCCCATCCTTTTCTTGGATCTCATTTACTTCTTGAATTTTTTGCTTGACACTACAAAACAATTCATCATGTGGTAGAGTCTCACAAATCAAATGATTCAAGGATGAATCTTCATGATGGATTGAAGAGATAGCCACTACTGAAGATGTTTAGGCTTGAGTAATACACTCTCATGTTGATCAAAGGCCTCTTCCCCATTCTTTCATGCAAGGTAAGATCTTCTTAACAATGCATCTGACTGACATTGCTGGCATCTTGGATGGTATGTGATGAATAATTCAAGCTTGGATAAAAAGTTACTCCATCAAGATTACCTGCTGTTGAGGATGTCGATGGTCATCAAGTACTCTAAATTATTAAGGTCTGTATACACAATAATTTTATGAGCTAATCCTTCTCGATGGTGACACAAGCTATCAAACACATCCACTATCACAAGAAGTTCTTTATCATGGATTTCATAATTAATCTCTGAAGGGGATGATTTCCTTGAGTGATATGAAACTAGATGTAGGTGTCCATCATCTCCATGTTGGGAAAGAATGGCCCATAAGGCAAAGGTTGATACATTTGTCTCTAGGAAGAAAAGCTTGGTAGAATCAAGATGGAATGTATGCGGGAATCATGGTCACTAAGGTGTAATCTTAATGGTGTGGTTTCCATGGTAATATTCCTAGATGCTAGAGGCCGTCCATCTACTATGTCAGCTACTATTAGTTTGTTCTTTTGAAGTATTGGAATCCTGTGTTTCTTAAACGATCCTTCATCGATGAAACATGAGAAGGCTCATGAATCTACTAGGGATGTAAGGGAAAGGTTCTTCTTAGGCATGGTTAGCTTGAAAAGGGCAAGACATGTTTCTGTGAGTGTTGCTAGAATTATGAGACCCTTTCTTATATCATGGTCTGATCATATGGTCTCCTTTACAAGTGGAATTCCTTTGTTCCCTCCCCTACAAGGGTGATTGTGACTCTAGAGTTTGTTCTCTTGTTGAGATAATTAACTGCAATGTGGCTAGGGTTTCCATAATAGAGGCATAACATGTTATCTCTCCTTCTCTATTTCTCTTGTGGGTTTAGAAGCTAGAATCTAGTTATGTCTATTTGCATAGGTTCAGGCATAGCCTCTTCTCTATGAGTGGATTGGAAGGGTTTCCATCGGCAAAGTCTTCCTTCTACTTGTTTTGCTTTTTTCCTTTCAAAAAGGTTGTTATCACATTGAATGTCTTGGGTAATGTATTCATTCAATGTGTTAAACTTTGGCATTGTGAACAGAAGCTCCTTCACATCATTTCTTAAACCCTATCTAAATTGGCTTATGAAATAATATTCGTGCCAAAAGAGATATCAATTGCCTAAATTTTGATGCATAGGAAGAGGCAGGGTGGTTAGATTGATGTAGTTTTCATAGTTTTGTTTTTGCCACTCGACTCATGTTCGCATCTCCAAATGTGGTGGTGAGCTCTCGAAGAAACCCCTCATAGTCCTAAAGTAATTCCATGTTCTTCTCCAAGACTAGGGTGACTCATGATAATGCTTGACCATAGAGCAATGTTCCAATAAAACCGACATTGGATGCCTCATCAAGGTATCTATTAGGTTGCATACAAATGTACAATTAAAATTGCTAGAGAAATGCATGAAACTTTGTGAAATTACCATCAAACTTTTTTGGCATGATTAAAGAAGAAATAGAAATTATTGGTAGCTTGATTTATATATGAGATCCAACACACTGAATGGGTCTCTCCTTTGGTGGTTGTACTGAAGAAAAATGGAAATCTTAGGGTTTGTATTAACCTCAAAAAAGTTAATGCTACCACCATTCGAGATAACTATCCATTACCCATTACAGACCATTTGTTGGAAAGGGTAGCAGGTAAGGAAGTCTACAACTTCCTTGATGGGTTTTCAAGTTATAATCAAGTAGCGATTGCTGCTGAAGACCAACATAAGACCACTTTGCTACTGAATGGGGAGTATATACATTCAAGATTATGCCATTTGGTTTGAATAATGCCCCGACAACTTTTCAAAGACTAATGTGTCATGTGTTGAAAGAATTCCTCAAGAAAAGTATGGAAGTCTATGTAGATGATTCATGTACATACTCTTCTCAATGCATTGCCCACATACGTGATTAAGAAACATATTCGACAAATGCAGGCAATATAGAGTATGACTAAATTTAGAGAAATGTGTTTAGATTGTGAGAGAGGGAAATATATTGGGACACATAGTGTTCAAAAACAGATTCTCTACTGAAGAAGATAAAATTAAAGTTATTTTGGAATTGCTGAGACTGAAGAATGTGAAGCAAGTACAAGCTTTTATGGGTCATTGTGGATATTATCGCCTAGGCTCTTGATTCACTTGAATGCTTCCTTGATTTGCTTGAAGATTCTTGATTCGTTCTTGTAATTCTTGGAGTGCACTTACATGCACTGGATTTCCCATCTTTCCTTGTGTCTGTCGATGAGTTAGGTCCTCGAATCGTTGCTAGAGACTCTGAAGCAATGGCACAATCTATTCAAGTGTGTTCTCTACGATGCCTTGTCTTGGATAAAAGTTAATCTTGCAAAAGTATCAGGGGAGCACTAGATTGTGCTTTTTGACTATAATAGACAAGAGTTTGTAATTACACTTTTTATTACAAGATCACCCACATAAGGGAAATAATACAAGGATATCAGAGTATTACAAGAAGTCCCATAGTCGAAGATTGATAGGTATGGATAACTAGACTAGAGATGGTATAAGAGATCCCACAACTAGGGACTCTAGGTATGAAGCAAGATATTTGGGCTATAAGAACTCCCTTTAGGGAGATGAACAAGATATAAGAAATAACTTGACAGGATCTCGTACTATGAGATTACAACATGACAAGAAAAGATGCCCAAGACACTATACTAGACAAGACTAAAACAAAGAATAAGAGTAGAACTTGAGCTAGAACTTGGAAAATACTTACTTGGAGGTCACGATTTCTTGAGCTCCCTAGACTGGCATTGTAAAGACTGAGGATGTATGTGGCCAAGTCCTCCTTATATAGGTGTTCAAGGGAGGTTATCGAAGGTGGTTATGAATTGATGATATCATCAATGATATCAACAATCTAAAATAGGGCCACCAGTTATCAAAATCTAGCAAGTAGATGATCAATCTTAGGGTCTTGGCGTCCAAACACAATGGAAGAATTAGTTTTTCCAAATTTTGAACCAATCATGAGATATTGAAAATCACATGGAAGCTGAGGTTTAGGATGGTTTTCTTCATCCATGACAGTACCAAGTTTTCAACCTCTAACCCCAAAGGAGAAGCAGAGAAGGAGAGATAACAAGTTATGCATCTACTATGGAAACAGTGGGCATATTGTAATGAATTGCCAAAACAAAACTATAGGGTTGCAGCCACCTTGTAGAGCATGGAAAAAAGGAAATCTAGTAATAAAGAAGACTACATAGTTGGACCATGAAAGGGTCTCATAAATCTAGCAACACTCATAGAAACATGCATTGCTCTTGTGAAGGTGATCATGCCTAAGAAGATATTTTCACTTAAAGCCTTAGTTGATTCAAGAGGCTCCACATGTTTTATCGATGAAGGATTGATTAATAAACATAGAATTCCAATAATATAGAAATCATAAAAACTAAAGTAGTAGATGGATGATTTCTAGCATATGGGAAGATCAACAAGGAACAAAAATCATTGAGATTAAATCTTGGTGACGATGATTCCCATATTCATTTCAATGTAATGTTAAGTCCAACAAATTGTATTATCATCATAATGCCTTGGCTCAAGAGACATAATCTAGAAATTGATGGGGAAAAGAATAAGATTACTCAATGAGGCATTCAAAAGAATCCACCTGTTGTATAACTCATGGGTTTAGAAGGTTAAACATATGGATTCTAAAGGTTAGAATATGATGTATGTTTGCTTTGGTCTAGCCCTTGAGTTATCATTGGAACATGTCTTGAACCTTTGGGTGAAACCCCTTGGTTTTAACCCTTGAGGTATTTATTCATCTGAGCTCCCAATTGAATAGTTAGAACCATAGGCTTGATTTATCCTAAGGTGTGGGAACTTAGTCTTGGGAGAAGCTTCTCTAGGAGCCACCTTGTGTGTACGTGAGAGAAGAATCCTCATTTGATTTAAAAGCCATGTGATAGACCTTGGGAAATTACAAGACATGTGATCACCCTTGGGAAAGTGTTCACATGTTGGACACTTGGTTAGACACTTGGCCAATGTCAAGGACATGCACCCCCTTGGGCTAGAGGTATATATATGGGTGGAGTTGGATGGGTGGACACGTGCTCTCTCTTAGAAGTGTGGCCTTGTTAGTTAGATTTATGAGTAGTAGTAGTATTTTCACAACATTGGTAGCCATTAGATCTCTTGGAAGAGTAGTTTTATTTAGTGTGAAATTCATGAGGCCTGGTTATCTCTTCGCGTGAGTTCATGAGGCCCGATTCTTTTTCTCCCGTCGGAAATTCCTCGATCTATAATTAGAGGAGCAAAACAACTCTGATGCATCGTGATGGCCCGGTTATCTCTTCGCGTGAGTTCATGAGGCCCGATTCTTTTTCTCCCGTCGGAAATTCCTCGATCTATAATTAGAGGAGCAAAACAACTCTGATGCATCATCACGTTACAACTATGCTCTGCTACCGAATGGGCACACACAGACGGCCGCACGCTCTCTTCAATGTGGACAGAAGACAAATGCATGCCCACGAGTTCTTCTCTCGTTCGAGTGGAGATACAAGAATATTCCGAGAACACCTCTACTTATAGTACTTTTTTGATGCACGTTACTTTCTATGTGGGAGTAACGTGCGAAGGTATATGCACGTAGAAGCTTTTAAATTCGTTTTTCTTAGTTTGAATGCCTCCACGTGAAAACAATCCGTGAGCGATATTAGGAAGGTCTAAACGATGAATTGAAGACAATGATTTCACATTTTCTATAGTATATTTTACACGCAGTCACATTTGAAGCCATTCCATTCAATCCAATGGAGTCCATAATTTAGAAGATCAACGTAAGAAAGCTATGGTAAGAGGATTGAGTATCTCTATACAGAAGTGTGGGAGTGGATGTGGATTGAGCATCTTTTGAAGCATCAAATAAGACTTCGTCAATTTATTGATGTGAGGGAAGTATATAATTTATCCTCTTTCTTGTTTATTTAAATTGTTCTCTTTACATAGAATACATGTATGAGATATATAAGTAAAAGCCCATGTAATTGTTGTTTGTGCATTTTACTCAAGCCTACATGCTTGATCTGATTTGATTTATGTTCATTTGTAGTCATATGTGTAGACATATGAACACCTCTTGTAAAGGAGTATATTTTATCTCTTGTAATTGTGAAAGAAAGAATGTCTTAAGTCATCCATGATGTAAAAAGGAAATTCGTGGCTCGAACTACCTAAAACCACGAATCCATCAGTTGAGAGAATATCTCCTAATTCTTAGCATCACTTTTAGGTGAAGTTATTTGAATTCAAATTCAGAACTACCTCCAAAAGTAGCTATAAAAAGAGCAAGAAGGAGGTCACCATTAGAGAGCTTGATTCGTGCCCACTTCATGTTCATTTGTAGAGCTTACTGCATAGCTCTATCATTCTACTCCCATTGTGCAAGTATTCATTGCCAATGTGGTTGTAATTATATGTGAATCTATACATTCATTATTTACTTCTTCTCTGTTTTATTCTCTGCTATACTCACTCAGAACAGTAATTTTAGAAGCTCATATCTCGGGCTATACATAACCTTTTTTAGAGTTTTAAAGTACATTGGATTGCTTTCTAAGTCTAGTTCTTTTATGTGATTCTCATAAAATGTCATGGTCAGTGGATTTACCATTTGTGAGAAATCTATGTTTTTTTGCTCATTGGTCCAATCTCTATAGAGCCCCGAAAATGGCAGGAGTGTTCCTGATTTTGCTAAATCTTGTTCTCAATGCTCAATTGATCAATTGAAGTCTTTTAACTTGGATTAGCAAGCTATCTAAGTCTATTTGCTATGCCCAAAAGGAATTTTTCTAATTTCTACCAAGTTGAGATCACTATTCATTTTTTCTAATAGGTGTATGTATAAAAATAGCAAGTTTTGGGAGCTAGTCATTTTGCAACTAGTCTTTTTTGACTCAAACTTTTGAGATACTTTTTCCAAAACATTCGAGTGATTTATTTTTGGATTTATGAAGCTCAAAGGGTCTACTAACCAACTCTAAAATCTCAGTTGGCTAGTGTGAAGCTGGTTGTAGCAACACCAACTCATCTTCAGATTACATCCACCATCTCTCTCTAGAGTGGTATCAGAGCATAGTCAATCAACATGGGAGATGGATTTCCATCAACAATTGACAAATTGGATAAAAACAACTACCCGGCATGGTCTCTAAGGATGGATGCTTATCTTCAAGGGAGGAATCTATTTGGATACACATCTAGAGATGAAGCTATGCCAACCATGAGGAACAAAAAGCAACCATCACATGAAGAAGAGGAAAGACTTTCAAATTGGTGTTCAAAGGATGCACTTGCAAGGTCATATATTCTAAACTCAATCTTTGATTTTCTTTTACCTCATGTCAAGGGATGCGAGACTCTAGAGAGACTTGGAATGCACTTGCTTCTTTCTTCTCTTCCAACACTTGAGCAAGGAAGAACCAATTGTGGATGGAGTTCACAACAATGAAGAAAAGCCCCAAGCAAAGTGTGACTGATTATTGTGAAGAGATGGATAGGTATGTGCTTGAAGATGAAGAGGTGTTGCAAAATCCTTGATCTACACCAGCCAAATGAACTCCAGGAGTATATGGTGGGCCCTTTTAGCTTGCCAATGGATGTATTAGACACCCTATGTACCTTGGAAGATCACTCTCAAAAAGATAGATCAAAACAGATAAGTTGGAGTTAGCTCAGAGGTGAAAACTTGCTATTCTTGGTTCATACACATGTCCAGTGTTTTCTTCAATCTTCCAAGATTACCTACAAACCAATCATAGCCTTGAATTTGCAAAGCTTTGTACCATCCAATGCTTTGGTTAGAATATCTGCACATTGTTGATGAGTGGACACATATGATATTTGAATCTCTTTGCTTAGAACCTTTTCTCGTACATAGTGATAATGAACTTCAATATGTTTAGTCCTTGCATGAAAAATAGGATTAGCAGCCAAATGAATAGAACTCATATTGTCACCAAAAATAGTTGGAGTTCCAAACTCCAATCCAAGATCTTTGAACAATGTCTTCATCCACATAGCTTCTTGTGTAGCTATGGCAAGACCTCTATATTCAGCTTTAGTAGAAGAGAGAGCAATTGTGGGTTGCTTCTTGGATGACCATGAAATAAGCTTTGAACCTGCAAAGGTAAGATAACCTGAAGTGCTCCTTCTATCTTCCTTGGAGCCAGCCCAATCTGCATTAGAAAATAGCTTCAAACCTAAATCAGATACATAAGGATAATAAAGTCCTTCATTTATGGTTCCTTTGAGATACTTGAGAATCCTTTTGGCAGCATCCATATGTGGTTTCCTTGGTGTGTGCATAAATTGGCTTAGCACACTCACACTGTACCATATATCTACTCTTGTCAATGTGGCATAGTTGAGACTACCCAATAGACTTTGATATGATGTGATGTCCTCTATGAGTTCACCTTCATGTGAGCTCAATTTGTGATTGACCTCCATTGGAGTACCTGCAATCTTACAATCTTGCATCTTGAATTTTGCCAACATGTCCTTAATGTACTTCCTTTGAGTGAGAAACAAACCATGATCTTTGTAGACAACTTCCAAACCTAGGAAGTAGGTAAGTGAACCCAAATCACTTATCTTGAACTCTTCTCTCATCTGATCTTTGATCTTCTTCATACCATCTGCATCATTTCCTGTCAATATAATATCATCTACATATACACATAGAAAGATGACCTTAGAATTACTCTTTTTAATAAAGAGTGAAGGATCTGCCTTGCTTGGTTGAAAGCCTTTGTCCTGCAAGAATGAAACAAGCCTAAAATTCCAAGCTCTTGGAGCTTGCTTGAGACCATACAATGCTTTGTTAAGTTTACACACATAATCAGGATAAACTTGATTCTCAAAACCAGGTGGTTGTGCCATATATACCTCTTCTGTTATCCAACCATTCAAGAATGCATTCTTTACATCTAGTTGAAGTATCTTCCAGTTCTTGGAAGAGGCAATACTAAGCAAAACCCTAATAGTAGGCATCTTTGCCACAGGAGAGAAGGTCTCCTCATAATCAATTCCCTGAGTTTGTGCAAAGCCTTTTGCTACAAGCCTTGCCTTATACCTATTAATGGAACCATCATAGTTCTTCTTGAGTTTATAGACCCATCTTGAGCCTATTACCTTCATGGATGAAGTCTTGGGCACCAAATCCCAAGTGTTGTTTTCCTCAAGTGCTTCAATCTCTTCCTTCATTGCATGCTTCCATTCTGTTTTTGCTTTGGCCTCTTCAAATGATGATGGCTCCTCTTGGTTTATGTCCTGTGCTATGTAGATAGAATGTTTAGTTACTAATGAGGTGTCAAACCCATACCTTTTTGGTTTTTTCTTTTCCCTCATAGATCTTCTTAGGCCATGATGTGATGATTCTACCTCATGTCCAAGTTCCTGCAATTTTGCTTTACCTTTAGACTTCCATACTTTGATCTTTTCCATCTGAGATTCTTCATCATCCTCTGAGGTGTCTTGTTCTTCAATCTTTGGTTGTTCTCTATCAAGCTTTGGAAAATCTTCTTCAAGATTATATGGTAAATTGACCTTCCTGCATGAATCTTCATACCATGAATTGTTCTCATCAAAAACTACATCTCTGCTTACCAAGAATCCTTTGTTGGTAGGGTTGTATAACCTGTAGCCCTTTTGATTGTTGTCATATCCAATAAATACACACCTTTCTACCTTTGGATCCATCTTGCCTCTAACCTGTGAAGGAACATGAGCAAAAGCAATACATCCAAAAATTTTACAATGATCTAAGCTTGGTCTTCTTCCATTCCAAGCCTTATATGGCGTCATCCCATCAAGGGATTTTGAAGGCAACCTGTTAATCAAGTAAGTGGCTGTAGATACAGCCTCAGCCCATAAGTAATTAGGTAAATGCTTTTCATTTAACATAGACCTTGCAGCTTCAACAATTGTCCTATTCCTCCTTTCTGCCACTCCATTTTGCTAAGGAGTGTACCTTGTAGTTACCTCTCTTTTGATTCCTCTTTCTTGAAGAAAAGAATCAAACTCATGGGAGAAATATTCTCCCCCTCCATCTGACCTTAGCCTTTTTAGTGATTTACCTGTTTGATTCTCCACAAGAGCCAAATATCTTTTGAAACATGAAAAAACTTCATCTTTGTGTTTCATAAAGAATAGGATAGTCCATCTGCTGCAATCATCAATAAAGGAAACATAATACCTTGATCCAGATATTGAAGCTTCCTTGCTAGGTCCCCATACATCTGTATGAACCAACTCCAAGAGATCTCCATGCATGTAACCTTTCTTCATGAATGGTAACTTGTGAGCTTTCCAAATTGACATGCACTACACTTATAAATCATATGTTGTTTTGACAAATTAGGAAGTCCAAGTACACTTTGGTCCCTGCAGATTTGCTTTAATGACCTTTCACCAATATGTGCTAACCTTTTGTGCCATACTTCCAATTCTGTGAGTGTCTGACTACCATAATTAAAGAGAGCAATGTTTCTAGTGTCCTGTAATTCAAATGTGAACAATCTACCTGTCTTTTCACCTTTTGCAATTCTTCTGAATCCTTGACTTGGATCTTCAACAAATGCTCCTGCTTTTGTGAACCTAACTTGCAACCCTTTCTCTACTATCTGCCCAACACTTATCAAATTCTTTGTAATGGTAGGGACATAGAGTACCTTACTGAGTAGGTTGATGTTTCCATCAGGTGCTTTGACATTGCCTATTTTCTCCACAGGATGTTTTGTATCATCTCCTGTTTGTACCTCATGCTTATTCCTTGGATCTTCTAAATCTGATAGGAGTGCCACATTTCCTGCCACATGATTTGAACAACCTGAATCTATGTAGAAAACATGCTCATCAGATTTACCTTGTGGCATAGCCATGTTCATGATCAATAATGAATCCTCTTTGTTTGAGTCTTCTGTGTAGTTATTGTAGTCTCTCCTTCCTTTGTAGCTTCCTTGATAGTTTGAATGATTGTAGTTGTTGTAGTTGCCATGGTAGTTGTTGAACCTTCCTCTTGAGTAGCCATAACTTCCTCTATTGTATCCTCTGCCTCTTTGATTCCTGGAATTCCTAAAGCAATTTTGAGTTGTATGATTAGTTAATCCACAAATAGAACATGAGTTGGAGTCTTGGGATCTCCCCCTGCCTTGTCTACCTCCTCTTCCTCTACCTCTGCCATGTCTTCCTCTACCTGCATAGTTAGCTTGATATGTACCTGCTTCATCATCCACTTTCTTTGCCTTTCCTTTGTTATCTTTAGACTTGCTTTTATCCGTGTATAAAGCTGAAGATTGATTACCTTTAGAGCTTTCTCCATTTTTGATAAGCTTTGCCTCTTGAGTAAGTAGTTGTCCAATGAGTGTGTTGAAATCAGGTACATGCATGTCCATGTACAAATCCATAGCTGTGGTGAATGCTTCCCACTTATCATCTGCCTTCAAGCCATTGATGACCTGCCTTACAATTTGCTCTTCATCTATTACCTCTCCAATGCTTCCCAACTGATCCGCTATGTCCTTGAGCTTTGTGACAAAATCAGTCACATTTTGTTTGGGAGCCTTCTTGAGAGTTGTGAAATCCAGCCATAGTTGATGCTTCCTAGCTTTGGTACTTGAAGAAAAGAAAGCTTCAAGTGCATTCCACACTTCTTGAGATGTCTTACAACTTCTACTGTGAGGCAACAAAAAATTTGAGATAGAGTTGAGGAGATAAGACCTTGCAAGTGCATCCTTGGAGCACCATGTGCTCAATCTTTCTTGCTCTTCTTGTGTTGGTTGACTTTTGTTCCTGAAACTTGGCATAACTTCATCTCCAGCCACATAACCATATAAACTTCTACCTTGGAGATAAGCTTCCATCCTTAATGACCAAGCTGAGTAATTACCTCTATCCAATTTGTCAATTGATGAAGGAAATCCATCTGCCATGTTGTCCAACCTTGCTCTGATACCACTGTGAAGAGATGGATAGGTATGTGCTTGAAGATGAAGAGGTGTTGCAAAATCCTTGATCTACACCAGCCAAATGAACTCCAGGAGTATATGGTGGGCCCTTTTAGCTTGCCAATGGATGTATTAGACACCCTATGTACCTTGGAAGATCACTCTCAAAAAGATAGATCAAAACAGATAAGTTGGAGCTAGCTCAGAGGTGAAAACTTGCTATTCTTGGTTCATACACCTGTCCAGTGTTTTACATAATTCTCTGAGCACAGAAACAATTAGCTTAATTCCTCTTGGGGAAGTCTAGGTAGCTTAAAGAGCTAACTTTATGGAGTAATCTCATCAAAAATAACAAAGCACACACTGAGAATGAGTTTTAACAAGTGATGACATCATCCCGATTTTCACGGGCTGCTACAGAAATAGACCAGTGAGCAGAAAAATCAACATAACTCAAAATGTAGAAATCCAATGATTATGAAAATTTGTATGGTTATATTAGACAGTAAGCTAAATCCAACAAGCTTTAAAACACTGAATTTGGATAAGTAACCACTGAGAAACACCTCTGAAAAGATGAGTGAAAAAGTCGGGTACCTGACAGAGAGGTGAAGATGAACAGACCCTGTTGACTTCAAATGAACATAACTGAAGATTTCAACATCCAAATGACATGAAAATTTATGAGCATATATTAGACTTATAGAGCTAACTTTACCAAGTTAAATCACTGAAAATAATGCACCAAGCTCAGAGAAAACATCTCTGCAAGCTGACTGAGAAAACTGAGAGTAATGGTAGTGAGTAGTACACTTCACAAGAACATGGAAAGATGAAACCAAATAATCATGAAAATGAAAGTATATTTCTTGTACAATACAATGACTTACTGATACATATGTGTGCCTTGTAATCACACCTTGATATGGCATAAAGCTCAGCTCTTGGAGGTCTTCACATAGGTCTCTCTAACCACGACTAAAACTGCCATCTATTTATAGTTGAGTTTGGGAGGCTAACTTCCCTCAATCACTCTCCAATCAATCAATGATTGATTTGATTCTCTACCTACCACAAATCACGAATTCGTGGCTCCTCTTTCCATTCTTGATCAAGTGGACTCAACCACTTAAGATTCTCTTACTTTTACATTAAGTAAACTCTTCAAAAGTTACAAGAGGTAGTTCACAAGTGAACTTTACATAGTCTTCTTTTTAAAACTTCTTCTAAGACTTTGTGAGACTCAAGCCAATACTTAGGCTTGTCATAGACTTGCTCCAACAATTATGTCACAAAGATGAAGGAGATTTCATATCAACTTGGAAGCATTGGAGAGGTAATTGAAGAGGAACAAATCATTATACAAATCATAAATGGATTCAAAGCAGATGACAAGTGGGAGTCCTTCACAACAGCCATGGATTTGCACATGGATATGCATGTATCCGACCTCAACACACTCATGGGCCAACTCTATACTCATGAAGCAAATATTAGCAAAGGTGGTGAGTCCTCGAGGTAATCAAACTTTTTCCTTACACTCTGATAAAGCTAAGGTCAAGGACAAGTCAAAGAATAAGAAGAATGAAGATGGATCTAGCTCTTTCCAAGCAAACTCAGCAAGTAGAGGAAGAGCCAGAGGAAGAGGTACAGGTGGAAAGCAAGGCAGGGGGAGATTCCAATCATCTCAACCTTGCAATATATGTGGCTTATCTAATCATACTATTGAAGAATGTTTCAGGAACCCGAGGAACTCAAGAGGAAGAGGATTCAATAGAGGTGGCTATGGATCGAATAGAGGCAAATATAATGGAGGCTACAACCACAACTACGACAACAATTACAACAACAATTACAACAACAAAAACTATCAAAGTGGCCATAGAGGAAGAAGAGATTACAATAACTATGTAGAGGACCAAAGTAAAGAATATTCATTATTGATTATGAATCTATTAGTGAAGAAGGGTAAGGATCATGATCACATATTTTACATTGATTCGGGATGCTCAAATCATGTAGCAAGAAATGTGGCTTACTTTTTGATTCGAAAGATCCTCACAACAAACATGAAGTGCAAACAAGAGATGATACAAAGCACTCCGTGGAGAAGATAGGTAATGTGAAGACATCAGATGGGAATATGAACCTCTTAAGCAAAGTCTTGTATGTCCCCACAATTACCAAAAAGTTAATAAGTGTTGGGCAGATTGTTGAAAAAGGATTGCAAGTTAGATTCAACCGATTTGAAGCATATGTTGAAGACCCAAGGCAAGGCTTTAGAAGGATTTCCAAAGGAGAAAAGATAGCAAGGCTTTCACTTTTGAAGTGGAAGATACAAAAAACATAGCTTTATTTAGCTATGGATCTCAAACTCTCACATAGTTGGAGATATGGCACAAATGGCTTGCTCACATTAGTGAGAGGACACTCAAACAAATTTGTAGGGACCAAAGTGTACTTGGTTTGCCTAATATCACAAGGCAACACATGATTTATAAGTGTGAAGCTTGTCAATTCAGTAAGGCTCATAGAAAACCTTTCAATAGGAAGGGATATGTGTATCAAAACTATTTGGATCTAGTGCAGACGAATGTGTGGGGTCCTAGTAAGGAGCCATCTATATCAGGCTCAAGATATTATATGTCTTTCATAGATGATTGTAGCAGGTGGACCATTCTATTTTTCATGAAGCACAAGGATGAATTTTTTAATTGCTTTAAGAAGTATGTTGCTCTTGTTGAAAACCAAATAGGTAGGACTTTGAAAAGGCTCAGATCAAATGGTGGAGGAGAATACTTCTCTTCTAAATTTGATGCATGCTTGCATGAAAGAGGCATTAAAAGGGAAGTCACTACAAGGTATATATCCGAACTCAATGGTGTAGTAGAGAGGAGAAACAAAGCTATTGTTGAAGCTGCAAGGTCCATGCTCAATGAAAAGGGATTTCCAAACTACCTATGGGCAGATGCTATGTCTGCAACCACATATCTCATAAATAGACTTCCATCTAAGTCACTAGATGTAACCACTCCATATGAAGTGTGGAATGGAAGAAGACCTAGTCTAGATCATTGTAAAATCTTTGGATGCTTAGCCTATGCTCACATTCCTTCTCAAGTAAGAGGGAAATTGGATCCCAAGGCAGAGAAGTGCATATTTATTGGTTATGACTGAAACCAAAAAGGATGTAGATTGTACAATCCAACCAATTAAGTATTTTCTATGAGTAGAGACGTAATCTTTTATGAGAACAAATCATGGTTTGATGATCACAAGAAAGTGAAGCTGCCTTATGACTTGGATGAAGATTTTTTATCACTTCAACCAAAGGAACCAAAGAAAATTGAAGAAAGAGATTCCAAGATTGACTTAGAAGACTTGGAAAGACTAAAGCTATGGAAAAGCAAAGGTAAAGCAAAGATGCAAGATGCTACACATGGACCCAAGAGCTCGCATCAACCACTTAGAAGGTCTTCAAGGGAGAAGAAGAAACCAGAGAGGTATGATTATGATACTTCTTTGGTCACTAAGCACTCAATCTACATTGCAAAGGATTCAACCAATGAAGAAACTACCACATTTGAAGAAGCACAAAGCAAGAAAGCTTGGAGAGATGCAATGGATGAAGAAATGGAAGCCTTGAAGGAGAATAACACTTGGGAGCTTGTACCTAACAAGCCATCGATGAAGGTAATTGGATCTCGATGGATATACAAAATCAAGAGGAATCCAGATGGAAGTATAAATAGACATAAAGCAAGATTAGTTGCTAAAGGGTTTGCTCAAACCCATGATATTGATTATGAGGAGACTTTCTCTCCTGTTGCAAAAATGCCTACAATTAGGGTTCTCATTAGTCTTGCTGCATCTAGAAATTGGAAGCTCTATCAACTTGATGTAAAGAATGTTTTCTTAAATGGATGGATTTCTAAGGAAGTGTATATGGCACAACCTCCTCGATATTAGGATGCACATCATCCTAACTATGTATGCAAATTAAAGAAAACTTTGTATGGATTGAAGAAAGCTACAAGAGCTTGGAATTTCAGATTGGTGACTTATTTGCAGGACCAAGGATTCAAAGCTAGCAAGGTAGATACCTCTTTGTTCATAAAGAGGAATGGATCTGAAGTGATCTATCTATGTGTGTATGTTGATAATTTTATTATCACAAGGAATGATCTTGAAGGAATCAAACAGGTAAAGAATCAAATGAAGGAGTTCAGAATAAGTTATCTTGGACCAATCACTTATTTTCTTGGATTGGATTTCATCTACACAAGTTCAGGTATATACATCACACAAAGGAAGTATGTGGATGACATGTTCATCAAGTTCAAGATGGAAAACACCAAGTGTACAGGTACACCTATGGAGCAAAATCATAAGCTTAGTGCTTATGAAGGAGAGATAATTGAAGACATCACAAGCTATCAAAGCTTGGCTGGAAGTTTGAACTATGCAACACTCAAAAGGGTGGATATATGCTATACTGTTAGCATATTGAGTCAGTTTATGCATACGCCGAGAAGACCACATATGGAAGCGGCCAAGAGAGTCCTCAAGTACCTAAAGGGGACCATGAATGAAGGTTTGTTTTATCCATTTACTTCAGATATTGAGCTAAAGGCCTACTTCGATGCGGATTGGGCTGGATCTAGAGATGATAGAAGAAGCACATCCAGGTACGTATCATTTGTAGGTTCAAAAAATCATTTCTTGGTCATCCAAAAAGCAACCAACAGTGGCATTATCTTCTATTGAAGCCAAATATAGAGGTTTGGCTAATGCAACTCAAGAAATCATGTGGTTAAAATCTTTGTATACAGATCTCGGACTTCATTCTTCAACACCTCACATTTTTGGTGACAACACAAGCTCCCTACATCTTGCACCTAATCCGTTCTTAGCATCACTTTTAGGTGAAGTTATTTGAATTCAAATTCAAAACAACCTCCAAAAATAGCTATAAAAAGAGCAAGAAGGAGGTCACCATCAGAGAGCTTGATTCCAGACCACTTCATGTTCATTTGTAGAGATTGAAGAGCTTACTCCATAGCTCTATCATTCTACTCCCATTGTGCAAGTATTCATTTCCAATGTGGTTGTAATTATATATGAATCTATACATTCATCATTTACTTCTTCTCTGTTTTATTCTCTGTTATACTCACTCAAAACAGTAACTTCAGAAGCTCATATCTCGGGCTATATGTAATCTTTTTCAGAATTTTAAAGTGTATTGGATTGCTCTCTAATTCTAGTTTATGCTCACAAAATTTCATGGCTTTATCATTTGTGAAAAATCAGTGTTTTTCTGCTTATTGTTCGAATCTATGTAGAGCCCCGAAAATGGTGGGAGTGTTCCAGATTTTGCTAAATCTTGTTCTTAGTCTTCAGTTGATCAATTGAAGTGTTTTAACTTGTATTAGCAAGCTATCTAAGTCTATTTGCTATTTCCAAAAGGAATTTTTCTAATCCCTATGAGGTTTAGAGCACTATATATTTTTTTCTAGTAGGTGTATGTACAAAAATAACAAGTTTTGAGAGCTAGTCATTTTGCAACTAGTCTATTTTGACTCAAAATTTTGAGATACTTGTTCCAAAACACTTGAGTGATTTTTTTTTTCGGATTTAGGAAGCTCAAAGGGTCTACTAAAAAAATCTGAAGTCTCAATTGAAGAGGTTGTAGCAGCACCAACTCATCTTCGGATTGCATCCACCATCTCTCTCTACAATTGTTGGTTGCATGCTCACATTCTTTAGACTTCTCTTATTGATCATCTAGAGCTTCTGGTGCATTGATTTGACATCACCTATGATGTCAAAATAGTTTCATATTCAAAATCTCTATTCACTCGAACTCTACAAAGAAGAGATGCATTGGGCCCATCAACCATTTCACGTGCATCCAAAGGACTACTTAGTTATGATAAATTCATTTATGAGATCTCACGTGGGCATATAGCCAAGGATCCTCATGTTAATGGAGATATATTATTCTCTACTATTCTTTTTTCGTATACATTGGTTTTCATAAGCATAAAGAGTTGTGCTCATGATTTGTAGACATAGATATTTGTAAAGGGGCTAGACATTGCTCTTTAAAAGAGTAAGACCTTCCCTATTCATGTGCATTATCTCTCATAAAGATGTTATACTTAATGGTCACTACATTGTTACAAACCAGATAACACATGACACTCAGGGACATTCCATTTTCGCAACCCATTCCACTCTCTCTCTCTCTCTCCATCTTCATGTATTTTGTTTCTCCTACCTTGCTACATGTATCTCTCTCTCTCTCTCCATTGCAATGTAGATATATATATATATATATATATATATATATATATATATATATATATATATATATATATATATATATATATATATATATATATATATATATATATATATATATATATATACATACACACACACGTAGTAGTCACTCTCTCTCTCTCCCCCTCTCTTTGTCATTCTCCCTCTCTATCACACAAATCCTCTTGGATTGCATCATCAAAGCATGCAACCACAATCACTACAACTCACTATAGTAATACATACACACATGCACTTTCCTGTGCAAATGCAAACATAATACATACACATTTACACATTCATACACACAACACACAAATTTAATTTCACTCAACAAACACAACATTCATACACATGCACATATTCGTAAATTTTAGATTTTTTTCATTTTATTTTGATTTATTTTATTATCTAATTTCACACATTAAAGCTCACATTTATGTACTTACATACATACACCAAATAAATATATATAAACATATAAATCTTAAGGTAATATATACATGACATTCACATAACACACACACACACACACACACACACTCATAAGCACATAGATATTTATATAGGGTCACTTAGATTTCACGTGGTACATAGACAATGATTGTAGCAACCATATGAGTTACAATAAAGATATTTTCTTTAATTTACACTCACCCACCACTGAAGGACATGTGGGAATAGGGGATGACATTGAGCACAAGATTACACATGTAGGAGACGTTCCATTGAAAGGATCTCAAAGCTCCAAGGTGTTGAAGGATGTGCTCCATGTGCCAACGATCACCAGAAAACTTGGTCTTTTTAGGTCGAATGGTGCAGATGGGGTAGACCCAAAGGATGATAGAAGTACAAGTGGCTATGTAGTCATGGTTAGATGCAAGACATCTCATGGATGTCCAAAAATCAGCCAACAATAGCCCTATCTTCCACCAAAGGCAATATAGAGCCTTAGCCTCTTTAAAGACTTGAACTTGTAGGTGAAATAGATTCCAATCATGTGCAACAACATGATCAGCGTACACCTAGCTTCAAATCAAGTTTTCCATGCTAGGTCCAAACACATTGAAGTACACTACCACTTCATTAGAGAAAAGGTGATTGCAAAGGAGGTCAAGGTGCAACATGTGAGTACCAAAGATCAATTTGTAGAGGATTGGAAGGAACGAAGCTATTGAAATTCAAAAGGAGTATTAGCATGGTAGATTTAAGTTCAAGGCTTGAGGGAAAGTTTTAAAAACCAAGCCTTCAACATGACCAAAATTTAATATGGAGGTCATCAAAACTTATTCTGATGGTCACCAAAATTTATTCTAGTGCAGTTGTTCCCAATATTTGCCTAGATTATAGCTAAAGTCTCAAAGGTGTGGGTGACAAGTGGACCTATTATTTAGAGGTTTCATATCACAAATTTCAGCTATTAAGAAGCCTCAATCACTTCCGTAAATCATAGCTTACCAAAAATGTTAAAGAGGTTGATTGAGAGATTCTTGCAAAATTGTAGGAGCACTTTTTGACAGCCTATTTATGTATGAATCCAAGTCTTGAAACTTGACCATGACCGCTACTCTCTTCCTAGAGTTAGCATAGAGTGTATGCAACTTTCTACATGCAGCCCTTGTGCTTAGTTAGTCATTTTGTTATCTTATTCTTCTCTATAGTTAGCCATTGCTCACTACCTCTTTGAGGAGTGAGCTAGTTTTCAACATTATTTTGTTTTTCGTTGTAACTCCTTCTTCTAGCATCCATTTGAAGTGATTTTACTTGAGTTTGATTGCTCATAGAGTCTATTCAAGGTAGTGTAAATCTTGTGAATATAGTTCAAGTGACTTAACACTTACTTTATTGCACAAAAAGAGTTTTATTTAATTGCACAAAAGAGTTTTAGGTTAGATTCTTTGATTTAAGTAGTTGTTATTATTTCTTTCCTATTCCATTAAAATTCTAAAACAAAATTAAAAAAATTTATTTAAGTAATTAGTAGTATTTCTTGCTTTTCCTACTACATTAAAATCTAAAACATCCAAATTAAGACAACTTATTTATACCTTATAAAAACTATCAACAGATCTATTTTCATTAAAGTAACCTTTGGATTAAAAACTTAAGGTTAGAAAAATTAAAAGTAAATTTTGGAATTAAAAACTCTAAAATTAAAAAGAAATCAAATCATATATTCAAACTTTCAAGCCTAAAGATAGTTCAAGCTTAGGTTAAGATTAGGTTAAAGTAAACAAGTTGAAAATATATTTGAGAAAGGAAAATATTAATAATAAAGCCCAGAATTTGGTAAAGCCAATATTCCTGGCTTTATCATCAAGGGATAGGTTTAGACAATTTAGAGAAAGATTAGAGCCTGCCATTAGAGATCTATTACTCCATTCTAAGCGCTATCAAGAACGCAACATGGAGGAAATGTTTAGGAACATGATGATAGAGAAACAAGGAACACGCACTGTTCAGGAAATCTTAAGAGAAAAAGAATTTACTAGCCTAAATATCACAGAGTACTTGGATGCCTTTGAAGAGCAAGTGCAAATCCAAGGTTTACCTGATGACATATTAGTGAAGTACTTTGGTTGTGTAGTTTCTAATTCTATACTAGAAAGCATTCAAGTTCATGCTAATAAACCTTGGGAGGAAATTAGGAAAGAATTACACAAAATGTTTTATCTTGAAGATTTTAGCCAGCATAGCTGTGATGGATTTTTGCAATGGGTAAACTCCTTAAAGAGCAATGAGTCTCTAACTCATCTTCATGGGGAGTTCATGAGATAATTTGCTCAACTTCGTGAAGAGGATAGAAATGCATTAAATCCTGATCTATTTATACATTTCCTCAAGATATTGAGTCCTGAGGATAGAGCTGAGGTAGAGAGACGAATAGAAGAGCCAAGCAAAAGATATGGTTTTACCGATGAATGGGAAAAAGTGAAACGAGAAATAGAGGTTGTAGCCCAAATGAAGCAACGGCAATCTATTTTGTATGCAAAACCTAATTCTTCTCAGCCTAGGGAGATACCTATTGCAGGGAAAACTGATATGCCAATGCCTATGACTGCGGCTACGGCTAATGATGCAGTTGCCCCTAAAGCACCAATCGAATTTCAATTGGACATTTTATGTAAACAAATGGAGAATGTCATAAATATGGAGACATCTCTTTCCAAAGAGGTTTCCCAATTAAATAATAAAGTATATTCCATGAGTTTTAATGAGCCAAGAGCTAGTAGTAGTGGCGTAGGGCAAACAACACCCATACAACCAGTTATGCCACAGTACATTCCTCCTTATCCAGTTTTTCAGCCAGCTCCACCTACTCAATTCGCTGCTCAACCAGCCTTTCAAAGGAACATTGAAAGAAAAGGGACTAGCCAAAAATGGTGTGCGTGGCATGATAGCCAGGAACATGCAACTTATGCTTGTGATGAGTTAAAGAGTGCAAAAATAAAATCAATTAATAGTGGAAATTGATAGGAAATTGTGTGACTTTAGGTCATGACTTCCTTTAGCCGTCAATTGGGGCAAAGGAGGTATGAAAAAGTTGTATGAAAATTTAACGATCTCTAATACAACTGCCAGTACCTCGACTGCTAGATTAGAGCCATCAGATGATAGGCCTCTTTCTACGGCAAGCCAAAATCCTTATTCGATTGAGGCGCTAGTGAGGGCTAGAGATGAAATAATGTGTAAAACAGCATGGCGATCTCTTGTTGATCAAGCCTCTGTTTATTCTCACATTGCCAATGTTGAGGAAAAACAGAGATGAGATGATATGCAGGAGGATATAGACGAGGGAGATAGGAGGGCGACCAGGAGACAGACGAGAGAGAATGAGAAGAAAAATGACAAAAAGGTACAATTTGAAGAAACAAACTTATCTCAGGAAGAGAAAAGAAAAATAATTAAAGAAGGGAAGAAGCCAACAAAGGAAAATATGCAATCACATGAAAATCAAAATGCCCCTAATAAGGATGAAAAGAAGAAAATTGAAAATGAAAATAATCAAAATACTAAAAACGAGCAAAAAGATGAACAAAAACGAAATGAAGAGAAAGGGAAAAAGAAAGGAAGAAGAGATCCACGAGCAATAATGATTTTAGAGCTTGAGAAGAAGAACGATGCTTGAGAAATCTTGAATGATATACTTCTAAAAAGTCAAGTAACAATGTCCCTTGAACAAGTTTTTTCAATAGCAAAACATGAGTTCAAGGATAGTTTTATTCGACTAATTAAGAGGAGATGATTTCCACTACCACAAGACGAAGATATGCAAGATATGACATAAGAAACTCTAGCTATGAATGATGTTGTAACATTCAGTGATAGTGATTATGAAGAAGATGAAGAGTTTACAACTGGGAGTCTGAATAGAGATTTTTTAGGACCAATTCAACCTGATGAGGAAACATTGAAAAGTGAAAGTAAATTTAACACAACTCTAGGCATGAGGAACGCTACAAGTGAAAATTAGGATTGGAGCTGAAAAAGATTCTTGTTTATCTCTAGCTCTGATTGACTCGGGCTCAGAGACAAACGTTATCTCAAAGAAATTTTTTGATAAGTTTAGATGGCCAATTGACAAAGAGCATGGCTGGAGGATGAGAACAACTGACAATGGCTCTGGGATTTTATTAGGTGTGTGCACACATGTGCCTATAATGATAGGTGGTGTTCGAGAAGAATTTCACTTCTTTGTTCAAGATAATTGTTCATATGAGGTAATTCTTGGGCATTCATTTATAGCTCAGATGACAATGGAAACAAACGTGATGAATGATGGGTCAACATATGCAAGAATTGGATCCAAATCAGGGATGGATTCTTTGCAAGTCATGATAGTCTGCCCAAATCATTTCAGAAATAGGAAGAACTTATGGAGAAATCCCATTGACTCGAACAGTCATGCGTGTGAAGATTCACCAGCTATTAGAGAATATGGGGCATATTATGACCAAAATTTCTGTTAGATTCCACTATTGAGCGGGACAATAGTGGACATTGTTTTGATGTCTCGCCTAACGATGTATATAAATTCGAAAATTTTTTACTTTGTACTCCTATGACTAGTTTGCAACTTACTGCAAAAGAAAACCTTACAAAAACATTCAAAAAAGGGAAAGAAAAATATTTTAGAAGATTAGGATTAATTTTACCTGGTGAAGAAATTGAGTGTATAATTGAACTCTTGAAAAGTATTGCTTTATTAGAAGAGATAGAAACTGCTTCCTAGGAAAGATTAGAATCAAATATGATTTTTCTTAACTCTATTCAAGAATATGAATTTGTTTTTAATTTTATCCTAGAACATGAAGTTAACATAGAAACTAAATATAAGACAATAGAAAAGAAAATTAAGCCTGTAGCTCAATCCTTACCTAGGGATAGTCATGATATATTTCGACGAGTATCTGAGGATCCTATTCTTAGAGACCGATCTAAGATAGATCATACATTTACAGATGAAACTAAGAAATATATTAAATTTGGAGATGAATTTCTTTCAGAGATAGAAAAAGATCAATTTACAAAGATGATTGTGCATCATGGTAAAGCGTTTTCTTTATTCCCACACGAAATAGGATGTGCCGATCCAAAGCTTGTAGCTCTGATCATTATTTTTATTGTACCACACATTCCTTGGAATCTTCGATCGATACGAGTCCCAAAGGCTCATTTACCTGAGCTAATGATATTGTTAACGGAGAAGATTGCCATGTGAATTTTGGAACCATCCTCAGCACCATGCTCCAATAGGTGGTTCACGGTACCGAAAAAGAATGGGAAGCTATGCTTTATTTAGTATCTACAACCTATGAATAAAGTCACTAGGAATGTAGGAACAGGTCCTATTGTAGATGAGTTTGTTGGGCATTTTTCAGTCACTCCATCTATTCAATGGGAGACCTGTATTCAGGATATGATCAGATTCAATTAGCTATTGAGAGTCGAGATGTGACCACGATGAAAACTCCTTTGGGTCTAGTATCTATGTGTATTTTACGACAAGAAACGATGAATTCTATGGCACACATGATGAATGCTATGAATCTGGTCTTACATTACTTTATCCCAAAAGTGACAATGCCTTTTATTGATGATATTCCAATAAAAGGGTGTGTGGAAAAAGAGAAAGATGAGACTATAGATTCATCTAGATGTAGAAAGTTTGTTTCCAACCACATTTCTCATTGTGAAAAGATTTTTCAAAGATTTGAGGAGGTTGGACTGACTTTCTCTTTAGAGAAGTCTACTTTTGGTGTTAATGAAGTGCTGATAGTTGGACATTTATGTGGACATTATGATCGTAGGCCTTACCCAGCAAAAGTTGATGCCATTAGTAGAATTTCCGAAAGGTGTTGCAATGTTAGTGAAGTAAGGAGATTCTTAGGTGCATGTGTTTTCTATGTCATCTGGATCCCTCACTTTGCTCATGTTACGAACCCACTTTATGATTTGTTACGAAAAAGAAAAAAATTCTATTGGATTGATGAGCATACTAGAACGATGAAACGTCTAAAGCAATTGCTTATCAATGCTCCAATCTTGAAACATATTGATTACTCATGAAATAAGCCTGTAATCCTAACCATTGATACTAGTCCTATTGGTATAGACTGGGTCATAGGACAGGATGATGAGAAGGAGCAAAGATATGTAGTTTGCTTTGGAGCAAAAATCTTACATGATACTCAAAGGAATTATCCTCAAATTAAAAGAGAGATATGGGGGTTAGTTACGGCTTTAAAAACAGATAAGGAATATTTTATAGGAGCTAATGTAATAGTAGAAACTGATTGTCTTCCATTAATTGGATTAATTGCCAGCTGTTCATCTCCGGATATTGCTATGTTATGATGGATAGACTTTATTAAATCCATTAACCTTGCTTTCTGTACATATCATTGGAAAGCATAACACTGTTGCTGATATGATCTCAAGAGCAAAATTTGACGAGGATATAGAAGCAATGGATAATTATATAAACTTAATTAAATATGAAACATCTACCTTTATGTATGAGAGATTTAGAGAAGAAGACTATGAGGGAGAGTGGAGAGATATAGAATACTATCTGAGTACGTTTCAACCTATTCCAAGCTAATCCTCAGATTGATTCTGGAACATCAGGAAGAAGACTTTCAACTTATTCTTGAAAGATGGATATCTTTGGCGACATGCTAAAGGAAAGGTGAGAAACCCACAAAGAGTGTTAGGCCTAATAAATTTTCAAGTGTAGGTTATGCAGGAAATGCATGAGAGCCTATGGGCTTGTCATAAGGGTTTTGTAGCTACGTATGAGAAGATTTGGGAAAGTTACTAGTGGCTGAGGATGTATATAACTGTAAAAGAATTTGTGCGCACTTGTTCTATGTGCCAATTACATTCCTCAGTCAAACATAGAGACCCCTTACATCCGACCTATCCACCTTATATTCACTACAAGTAGGTAGCTGACCTTCTGACCATGCCTAAAAGCAATAGTGGAATGAGATACATAGTACTTGCACGAGAAGATTTAACAAATCACGTTGAGGGTAGAGCACTTCGTTCTAATACTACTTATAATGTATGCTTATTTCTTTTAGAAGACGTATTATCCAGATTTGGATATGTAGAAAAAGTAGTAGCATATCGAGGTGAGCTAGATGCTAGAGAGGCAAGAGAGTTCTTTGCACATCATGGAATTCGATTGTCCCTTACGATTGCCTACAAACCAGAAGCAAATGGAAAGATTGAACGAGGGCATCCTTCCATAGTGAAGGCTATTTCGAAAGCATGCTATGGGGATATTGGATAATGGCCAAAATATCTTCCATTTGCTCTATGGGCCGATAGGATGACGTACACGAGAACAACTGGTTTTATGCCACCTGAACTTATGTACTATCAAAAGCCGATATTTCCTATACATACTCAGATAGTAAATTGGATGCTTAAAATGGGAAGACAATGTGTCAAAAGAAGAATTATTAGCATTAAGGATTAAACAATTAAAACAAGGTAATGAAAATTTAAAAGAAGCTATTACAAAATTAAAAACATCACGATTGAAAAATAAAATTTATTTTGACAAGAAACATCAACTGAGGCCACAACCGATAGAGAGTGGGGATTGGGTGCTTGTATATGATAGTACTTTTGAGTCTCAATATGATGCATACCGTAAATTAACTAAATGTTGGTTTGGGCCATATGTTGTTGTTTCTATTTTTGTCACAGGTACATATAAATTACGAGAACTTGATGGTACTGTGTTAAGAAATGTGATTGCGGGAAAGAGAATAAAGATATTTAAAAGAAGGGTAAGCAGTGAATTCGAGTTGGATGAAGACTTTCTAGAAGACAAAGATGAAGATGAAGTATAATCAGGTGAAATAGTTCCAATTGTTCTTTATTTTTTGATATAAAAATTTCTTTTTATGCATTTCATAATTAGGAAATGATTTGTTTCTGGTATAAAAGGGAATTTATTAAAGTTATGTAGATAATGAAAGGGAAATCAAAGTAGGAATGTGTATGCAAGTTGAAGGTCTAATTTAGGAAACTTATAATTTGTTATGAGGATAGAAGAGAGGAACACTTGACCTACGAGCCTTAGTAAAAGTGAATTTACTTTATACAAGTAGACTTCTTTATTTTATGAAACCGTTTAGCAAATGAGATCCTAGTTCTGATTGTAGCATGCTTCTAGATCCTCAGGTCTGATTAGGGGCTAAGCCTTTCTCCTTAAACAAAAAAGTTACGAAGAAGAAAAAAGAAAGAAAAATGAATTCATCAAGCAGTACATTAATGGCTGTTGCAAGATGGAAAAAGAAAAAGACAAGAAGAAAAAGAAAAAAGAAAAACAAAGAAGAAGAAAAATTATGATTCAGTTGTGGTCTCGAAATCACTTCTGAAATGCATTGTGGGCTATATGAGGCAGAGGTCTGCTACAGAAGAATTAGTTAGATGTATCTTATGGTGGACGACTAAGAGATAGAAGATACAATACTTATATAAATTAAATCTTACTTATGAACAGAGTTAATGGAATGGTAAGTACTGCGACTATCTAAAAAACTATTATAGGATTTTCCAAATTTGTCTTTTTGACTTCATGCATTGTACGAAATGATTTCCAATTCATTTACATAATTTTATGAATTTTCTTTATTATCAGAAACTTAATTTGAATATAGAAGCAGTTTTTATCATCTTATTTAGAGTCAATTTATAAGTTTTTCCAAAGGATTTGATGCTGCTTTCCATGAACTACAGGTTGGCCCATCGGGACGATGTGCAGGTTTGGTGGGGGCAAATATCAGAGGGATTTCCACATCCAAATAAATATTCAAAAAAATAAAAAAGTTTTGTTTCCAGAATGATTAACTATTATCTCTCTCAAATCTTTTTGATGCATTTCTTTGATTTGAATGATATTTCTTTTGAGTACTTGCAAGCAAAAGAAGATGAGAATGTGTTCTGAACACAGAATGAAGAGATATTTGAACCCTTCATTTTATGACCATTCATATGTTTATGTGAACACTAAGTGATTTTTATGTGCATCCATGATCATATGGAGATATGTATGTGTGAATGAAAGTGAACATAAGTATGGAGAGTACATGTGTCTATGCTTATGTATGTATGGGGTTGTATATCTATGTGTGAGTGCACTTAATTATGTATGTGTTCATGTGTCTATGGGTGTGAGTGTGTTATATGAATGTGAGTATGCCTATATGTATGTGCTTATATATGTATACTTAAATGATACGTATGTGTTCACCTATGACTATGTGTTTGTGTGTTTATGTATGTGCTTATATATGTATACTTAAATGATACGTATGTGTGCACCTATGACTATGTGTTTGTGTGTTTTTGCCTACCTAAACAGGAGTATATATATGTGGGTCCATGATGTATATGGGTACAACTAAACCTATGAATTATGTGTCTAAATGTCATGTATATGGTGATATGTGTGTGTGCATGAATGCTCATATGAGTTAAATACTTTTGTGTATGTCAATATAGTTGAATTTAACTAACCATCACTATATGTGAGTATATGTTTAGCTTTCCATAAGTGAGCATGTATGTGCATGTGTGTTAATATGTTTGTATGTGTGCCTATGTGTTTATGTCTATAAGATTTAATGTATGTGCACCATGTGAATAGTTCCAGCTATAAATGTGCATCTCCATTCTAAGTGCATGTGCACTAACCCTAAGTGCCTAAATTTCTTCCACGAACATTAATAATAAAGGAACATTAATAATAAATAGATTCGTATCTACACATATATAATGAATAAATATTGATATATGTATATATGGTTAATAAATATTAAATATATATAAATAAATAATATCTGGTTATTATATATATATATATATTATATGGTAAATTAATAAATATTTAATATATAAATTAAGAAAGCAAGTTGAGTAATTAAAAACAAAAACAAACTTTTACTATTTAATTATACAATATTATAAATATATGATTAAAAAAATACCTTTTAATCCTAGGATTTTACGTGTGTATGTTGAAGAGGAAGTTAGTTTTAGTTAATTCTAAGTGTGTAATAGTTAACTAGTGGATGCATGTGTTCAACGTGTGATGTGTGTTAGATAAGTAGGTAAGTGCATGCGCATACGATCCCTAGGTATGTGCATATATATGTGTAATTTTAACTTTCTTTTTCTAATGCTTCTCTACAGGTATGTGTGTGAGAGAGAGAGAGAGAGAGAGAGAGAGAGAGAGAGATTCGGCTATTGTAGAGCTCAAAGAACTTCTTCCGGCAACAGAGAAATTGCGCACGATAGAGAGAGGAGAGAACCAAAGAAAGAGAGAGAAATGAATAGGCCTTCCTCCTTTCCTTTCGATGGCAGATATGTGTGCAATCCGACGAGAGAGAGAGAGAGAGAGAGAGGCTCCAACTATGAGTGAACATGCTTGCATTTTAGTAGGTGCAATGGTTCACTCCAGCTTTCTGTTTCCTCACACACACGAGAGAGAGAGAGAGAGGGAGATTCTTTTTCCCCCCTCTTCCTGCTTGCAGACATGCAACGCACGGCAACTTAGAGAGAGAGAAAGAGAGGCTCCAACCATGCGTGAACATGCTTGCATTCTAGTAGGTTTAGTGGTTCGCTCCAGCTTTCTGTTTCCTCACACACACGCGAGAGAGAGAGAGAGAGAGAGAGAGAGAGAGAGAGAGAGAGAGAGATTCTTTTCCCCCCATTCTTCCTACCTACAGACACGCAACGTGCGGCGACTTGATGTGTGTGTGTGTGTGACAGAGAGAGAGAGGATGAGAGTGAGAGTTTATGAGCATGCATGTCGCATGCATGGATGCATGTCGTATGCATGCATGCATATGTATGAAGATGAAGTGCATGTGCATGTATGCATGAAGTGCATCTGCATGTATGCATGAGTGCAAGTGCATGTATGCATGAGTGCATATGCATATATAGTATGTGCATGTGCATATAAGATGTAAATGAATGCATGTGTATGTGAAGTATGTGCATGTGCATATAAGATGTAGGTGAATGCATGTGTATGTGAAGTATGTGCATGTGCATATAAGATGTAGGTGAATGCATGTGTATGTGAAGTATGTGCATGTGCATGTGCATATAAGATGTAGGTGAGTGCATGTGTATGTGAAATGAGTGCATGTGTATAAGTGTATGCATGTATATGTGGAAGTGCATATATGTATATGTATGCAGGACAATGAAGGTTAGTGTATGAATATGCATGTTAGCATATATGATGTGTATAAGCATAAGTGAATGAGAATGATGAGATATACATGTTAGAATGATGCATGATATAGAATGATTATGTTAGGGTGCATGAGCATACAAGAGAATGTATACATGTAAGTATGAATGCATGTTTATATACATGTGCATAAGTGTAAGTGGGAAAATACATAATTAAGACATGCATAAGTAGATGCATTTGTACCTAAGTAATGAATTAGTATGGATTTGCATCCCTATGTGGTTAAGTATATGTACGTGTAAATGCATATAGGTATTTATGCATATAAGGAGAGTATAAGTTAATCTGTATGCATGTGAATGTACAATGATACATGCATATACATTTAAAATAGGGAAATGTGTATCCGCATAGATGTGAGTGTGTATTGATATAGAAGTATGAGAGAAAGAGTTAGCATAAGTTAGCACACATCTAAATGTATGTTAACTTGAAGAAAATAAATACGTGTTACCATAAGTGAAAATGAATGAGTGTTTTATATTGATAAATACATACTTATGTTTTTTTCCTAATGCTTCTCTGCAGACCAATTGCAGAAGGGATTGACGAGTAAGACGACGATGAAATTTACAAGCTTGGAGCTCCATTTTTGCCACTTATCTTAGTTTCATTTTTTTCACATCTTTGAAACATAAATTCTTGTATTAGGCTTTTTATATAAAGATTTGTATAGGAGTATCTTCAAAATATCTATATTAGGACTTTTCAAGATTTGGTTCTGAAATCTTAGTCTTATCACTAAAAACAATTCAAATTATTAATCAAAACGTTACATTGCATTTTGTTTCTTATGTTTGCTGAGAATGCATCTTCAAGTAAATCTTCTAGTGAACATAACATACATTCCTCTTTTATTTTAGAGACTCTTTTACCTGCTATATAGAATTCTACTACTCAAACCAATGAGAATGAACCAAACGATGAATTAGTTAAAGATCATGTTGTAGATGAAACTTTACATGCTTATCTAGACTTTTATCTTGGATTTCAATTGTATTACCTAAACCTGAAAACAGTGAGGACTTGTTTCCTCCAACCTTAAATAGGAATAATCAATCTATTCAAACTAAAAACGATGTTGTTGACCTCATTAAAGATCGTATCACTGACGCAGAGTTAGTCTTGCAAGCATGTCGAGACGATGTTGCAAGGTATAGAGCTGCACTTCCTTACGGACCTTAGATTTATAGCTAAACTTCAATAGAGTATTAAACTATAGCTAATAACTCCACACACTGTAAACACATCCTATTCCACTACAATAGATCGATGGCATACCAAGGTTTTTACCGAGGAAAATGAACGCGGCTTTATTTGCTGCGACGCCGGTGTAAAGGTCGGTTTGCGCGTCGGTACCAAAGAGTCGGTATAGGTGTCGGTATATGCGTCGGTATAAACGTCGATATATGCGTCGGTAATCGACTTCTGCTGCATCGTCCCCTGGGTGTACCGATGGTTATTCTGATGACACTACTGGGAGTACCGTCGCGTATACCGACGACCATACCTGCAAAATTTTTTTTGGGCGGAGTGTTTTGTCTTTTGCTACAGCAACATTACCATGATGTTGCTTAACAAAAGACAATACACTCTACCCAAAAAAAACCGAGTACATGTGATGTGTACTCTAATGACAATCGAAATATGATTTCATGAAACAGAGTATTATTGTACACAAAAGAGATAATCAGAATGAACAATGAACCATGTACAAAAGAAGTTATATATTTCAATAATGAAGCATGTACAAGAGTGTGGCAAACCACTGTCATATATGATGCTTTTACAAAATGTGGCAAAGCAATGTATTGCCATATGGAAATCAAATACAAAATATTGGTCTTCCACTGCCATACACATGCAAAGAACGTTCCATATCAACAGTCCTGCAACAAAGAACATTAATGGAATGAGATAAATTCACATGAAAATTACAATCAAGTAACAACCAAGTTTATAAATTAATTACCTCATCGCAAATGCTCCCATGAAACTACCACACCGCGTCCCTCCAAGTCCTGCAATAGTGCAGTCAACCCATGACTATATCTGTAAGACTCCTCCGTTCGTGTTGGAGGACGACCCATTGCCAGCTCCTGAAACAAATATAAAAAGATTAGAGAAACATATATGAGAAATTTAACACAAATAAATTCAATAAATAAAATGGTACTTACAAACTCATCACGCATCGTGTCATATCCGCCGCTGTCCAAATGTGACGGTCCAATCGTGTCTAGATGTGTGGCTGCGGCATTTCGCTGCTGGCGATATCGATCAGGAGTCTGCTGTTGCTTGTCACGAATCATGTCCCACTCCTCAGCATCTAACCATAGAGGCTTTGGTAAGCCTTCTCTGAATGCATCACGAGCCTCGGATCATCGTTGCGACATGACCTCATGTGCGGTGTCCAGAATCCACTCTGAATCGACAATCGACTGTCCATCGACTGATCGGAACTCCTAGTAAATCGTCTGTGTGATATAATTCTTCCGATCTTTATCTTGTTCACTCCATTTCAGCATAATGGAGTGTCCAAACTGGATGGAGCAAAGCTGTCATATGCGTGCACGCATTACTTTGCCAGCCGCATCCATCACCGGAGCTCCATCTCGGATACTATATACCTTGGAGTCATCATGGTCATGAGTACCCCAAGATGTACGTGGTGTACTGCGTGGTGTACTGCGTGGTGCACTGCGTGGCATACCTACATCTGAGGTACTCGTCCTAGGAGTAGAAGCGGGTGACACAACGTCCGTTGCACTGCCTCCACAACAACCGCCTCCTCCGCCTCCAGACCTACCTGTAGATCCACTCCTAGAACCTCCTGCTCCAAAGCGTGACCTCGATCTACGAGATGGGCCAAACCCTGTATCGCACTGAGATGTCGAACACACATGTCTACTAGTAGACCCAATAGGAGATGGCTGCAAAGATGGTCGTGGTGGAGTCACAAAGCTAGGAGACATACCTCCTATGGGAGTAGCACCACCCGCAGGAGTGACACCGACATGAGTGACACTGACGGGAGTGACACCGGTGGGAGTGAGGCCAACGGGAGTGAGGCCGGCAGGAGTAAGGCCGCCAGGAGTGAGACCGAGAGGAGTGCTACCACGAGCGATCCAATACTATGATGCAGCGGCCATATATGCAGGAGGAACCTGAGAGATGAACTCCAAAAACTGCTCCTCTGTCATGGAATGTGGAGTGACTGGAGGACTGTCTCCCATCGTGCTCTGTAATAAAAGAACTCGAATAATTAGCATGCGATAAGAAAAATAATATAGGAAATAAACAAAAAAAAACAAAAAATTAGTACGTACAAGTGTTTTATTCAAAAGTCCTCTATTCTAGCATCCTCTTGAAGATCCGATGCACCGAGAATATCTATCTCTATATTGATGGCTTCTAAATCGCTTGCTATGCTCGTTTCCTCCTGATCATCGTCTATTGCTTCGTCTTCTCGAACAATGACCTCTTCTTCAATGACCTCTTCTTCTCGAACAATGATCTCTTCCTCCTCAACTATCGAATGAATCTCTGAGTCCACTAGAGATGGACTTTCTTCTACATCTATGTTTTCAAAAATTTATCTACTACGTCAAGCGACTTGTAAAACAAATAGCCACTCTGAGTCTTTTGAATCTGGTATAAAAATAACTTGCTCACAGTGTTCGGGAAGTACAAATGTATCCCTTTCATCTGTCCATAATCTTGTGGAGTCGACTTGAAGCAAACCGCTCTTATCTCATCTCACTGTTGTGTTTCTTCCAGAGGTAACTACTTTGAACCATTTCACGTCAAAAACAAAGTAATCAAACTTTCTGAAAGATAGTTTCAAGATTTCTTGAATCACACCACAATAATCTAACTCGCCTTCTAGAGTATTATCATCTCCTGCACTCGCTCTACTTTTTTGCAAAAAATTCACCATCACTCCACTATCAAAAGTAGACCGATTTTGATCGATTCGTGCGATTCGAAAGTGTCGTCCATGAGACTATAGTGCACCATATTTAATATACTCCTAATCACATCCTTTTACGAGTTCTTCTTCTTCTTCAGAGATATCTTCACCCGCTACCTTTGCTTGTGAAACCGCTGCATCTAGCCATCTGCTCGTTGGAAAAGGTGGGAGAGGTCGAAGATTTTCTGGAAGAGGTAAAAATCGAGTGGAACGATTTCTTCGAAACTGAGCTCTTTCCTTTGCGTTAGTTTCCTTGGCAAGTTCATACCTTTCTAACCACTTTTGCATAGGCTCAGAGTTAACTATGCAAAACTTCATTGCCTTCTCTCTGAAAGCTGCATCCATTTTTCTTTGCAATCCTTTACCTTGTGGTTCATCGCCTACGAGACGAACATCTTCATCATCGCTCCATAAGCGAGGCATTTCAGGATCCGATATACGTAGAAACTCAGTTATGAATACAAGAGATTCTTGTACAAGCCATCCCTCTGCCATGCTACCCTCTGGACGTGCTCTCTGTCGAACAAACCCTTTTAATGTCTTCATAAAGCGCTCTAAGAAGAACATCCATCGACTATGGACAGTTCCTACTATTGCAACTTCATCTACTACATGAACCAATAAATGAAGTTGAATAGTGAGAATACTTGTGGAAAAGTATTTCTCTACCATACAAACAACCTCGATAGCATTGAGTTTCGCACTCTCTATGCTATCTCTATTTATCTCTTTAGAAGATATCCACCGTACTAAAGAACTAATTTTATAAAGGGTTTTTCGTACATCCTCTGAAAGACAATCTTTTAGGGCTACAGGGAGCACAAACTATAAAAACTTGTGCCAATCATGAGACTTGAGTCCTGTAAGATCGTCGCTTCGTGTGAAAGTAGTCTTTGGACATCTCATGCATCCAATAGGTATACGAAACTCTGAAATTGTTTTCTTCACTTGTTGCTCTTCCATCCTGCGAAGCACCCAAGGAGCTCTTGGTAACGATACTGTTTCGTAGGGCTTAGTAATTGCCCATAACTCTCGCATACGACCTTGCTGTTCTAAGTCGTCCCTTTGTGCTTTGCTTTCTTTCTTTCCGATCAAAGTTTTCCAAAGCATCTCTCCCACATTCTTGAAAATATGCATCGGGTCTACCAAATGATTGATCACCAATTCACTCCAATAAGGGAGTTCATGAAAAATAGACAACCGTTTCATGCCAGCAACTGGATTTTCTGAATCCCACAGTTGTATCCAATCGCTAGCTTTCATTTGGTATTACGATTGTCGACCAATTTGTCCTTCACGTAAAACATGCCCATCAGGCAAATATCTATGATGTTCTTCATAGACAGTTTTACGTAGTGATTTGGAATAGCGTGCTTCGAGTCGTGGTCCGCATAAAGGACAAGCATGGTAACCCGAAATCGATAAACCTGAATATTCATCATAACTAGGCCAATCATGCATTGTCCACATAAGTATGCCTTGCACTCGCACGTCTCGTCTTCTTATAGGTTGAGACATGTCACGCACAGTGATCCCATCCCATAAAATACGCAGTTCTTCCACAAGTGGTGCAAGATATACATCCATGTTTTTTACCTTATACTTACCTGGTATAATAAGAGCTAATAATAAATGATCTTTCTTTGTGGCCAACCATGGTGGGATATTATAATTGACCAAACATACAGGCCATGTACTCCATGAAGAACTATGTAATCCAAATGGATTCACTCCATCCATAGCTAGGCCTAGACGTATGGACCGAGGCTCACTAGCAAACTCTAGCCACTTATTATCTATGTGCTTCCAAGCATCAGAGTCAGCTGGCACTCGCATTACATTATCTGTAGACCTGCTCTTTGTATGCCATGACATTAACTCAGCTATAGATTTGCATCTAAACATGTTCTTAATTCGTGGAATGATAGGAAAGTGGCGAAGAACCTTTGCAGGGATTGCTTCGCCTATAAACGTCTTCTCTAAATCTATTTGCTCCACACTTTGGACATACGTGGAGATGCTCATACTCATTCCGAAAGAGAATGCAATCATTCGGACAAGCATGAATTTTAGTCTAATCCATTCCAATGGACTGTAAAAGTTTTTTCGCATCTCCATGTGTTGGAGGCATGTCATTGCCCTCTGGCAAAATTTGATCTTTAAGAAGCCTGCAATAAGCAATTAAAATGATATTAGTAAATGAAGTTATTGTGATACAACAATGAAAGCCAATTTGTTCTCCACTTACCTGAACAATTCAGTGACACTACTATCTGACCATCCATAAATGGATTGCAGATTGAGCATCGCGAGTGAAGCACGTAGTACATATATCTTTGCTCCATTGTAAAGTGGTAAACGAGCTAATCTTCGCATGTTTTCATATTCTTCATCAACTTTTGATCGTGGAATTTCTGTTGTGTCCATGAAACTCTCGACACCTTCTTCACCATCATGATCTTCGTCCATCTCATAAAATGCTTCAAGCATCTCTTCCATATCTTCATTCTATGTAATATTATTAGTGCTTGCTTCTACGTCTAAGTCCTTTTTTGCTCTCTTTTGTCCACGAGAGGTTACCGGTGCAATGTCGTTTGGGTCCATCTGCTCACCTGGGGGACCATGCGAATGATAGCGTAGGTTTTTCAGTCGACTCCTATCGAAGGATCCATACTCTCTAACATGTGCAGTACAAATCCGTCGTTTCCGATAAATTTGATACTTGCACTGTGTGCAAGGACATGCCATTCTCTCTTCAGGATCCAAAGAAGCCATCTGCTACAATATGGATATTTTAGAACATTTGTTTTTTTATTAAACCTAAAAATCTAACTCTTAAAGACCTAAATACTTAAATACCTAAAAAAACTTAAAACCCTAGTTTTAAAACCCTAATCTATATAGCTATCCTATTTTATCTATATATTCGGATTTTTTCTTGATTGATCCTATTTTATATATATATTTATTTATTTATTCAGATTTTTTTCCTCTTAATTAAGTTATATGTATGCCTAAATCCCAAAACCCTTATTTTAAAGATCTACACCTAAATTATGTATATTTCTATACACATGTTTATATACATGTATATATGTATTATATGTGTATGTGTATGTGTGTATATATGTTATGTAGGTGTTAAAACCCTAAAACCCTAATCCAAATGACCTAGAACTAAAACATGTATATATATGTATGCATGTGTATATAACAACTCCCCCTCAAGCTAAAGTATGCTTGAGTCTTCATTCTCTAATAGGTTGAACACCTAGCATAGCTTTGAATCTACAAAGATTTATTCAATCAAGTGCCTTCTTCATCATATATGCTACTTGCTTTTTGGTAGGAACAAAAGAAATGTCAATCTCCTTTGCTATGAGCTTCTCCCTGATGAAGTGGTAATGAACCTCTATGCGTTTGGTTCTTGCATGGAAAATAGGGTTTGCTGCTAGATGCATGGAACTTACATTATCTCCAAATGTGAGGTTTGGAACTCACAAGTCCCAAATACGTATACAATGCTTTTAACCATATAGTCTCTTGAGTTGCTATGGTTGCCCCTCTGTACTCTACTTCAATCGAGAATAAAGAAACTATAGGTTGCTTCTTTGAACTCCATGACACTAGCTTTGAACCTCCAAATGCTAAGTAACTAAAAGTACTTCTTTTTTCATCCTTAGCTCCTGCCCAATCCGCATCTGAATAGATTTTGATATCCAAATCTGAAGAGTAAAGATAGAATATACCTTCATTGATTGTACCTTTGAGATACTTAAGTACTCTCTTAGCTGCATCCATGTGTGGTCTTCTCGGTGAGTGCATGAATTGACTAAGCACTCCGACACTATATGAGATGTCTGCCCTTGTATGAGTAGCATATATCAAGCTACCTACCAAGCTTTGATATTCTTTCATGTCTTCAATTTTATCACCTCATAAACACTAAGTTTATGATTCATCTCCAAAGGTTGTACGTGCAGGTTTTGTGTTCTCCATTTTGAACTTGAGAAGTAGATCCTGAATGTGTCATCTCTGAGTCAAATACATTCCTTCATCTGTGTATATGACTTGCATTACCTAGGAAATATGTGAGCTCACCTAAGTCACTAATTTTGAACTCCTCTTGCATGTGTCTCTCGATTCTTTGAATGACATTCAAATCACCACTTGTCACAATAATATCATCTACAGATACACATAGATAGATAACCTAATTGTGATCCCTTTTGATGAATAGAGAAGGATCTAAGTTGCTAGCTTTGAACCCTTGATCTTGAAGGTATGTAACCAACCTGTAATTCCAAGCTCTAGGAGCTTGTTTCAATCCATACAATGTTTTCTTAAGTCTGCAAACATAAGATGGATGATTAAGGTTTTGAAGACCTGATGGTTGTGACATGTGTACCTCTTCACTTATCCAACCATTTAGAAATGCATTTTTTACATCAAGTTGGAGGAGTCTCAAATTCCTTGCAGCAACTACACTTATCAATGTCCGGATTGTAGTCATCTTTGCAACTGGTGAGAATGTTTCCTCATAGTCTATACCATGAGTTTGTGAGAATCCATTGGTAACTAATGTTGCCTTGTACCTACAAACCGACCTATCCAAATTTCTTTTAACTTTATATACCCATCTGTAACCAATTACCTTTTGATTGGATGACATTGGAACCAAATCCCAAGTGTCCATCTCCTTCAATGCATCTATTTCTTCTTTCATGGCCTTTTCCCAATTAGGGTTTCCCTTTGCCTCTTCATAGGTTGATGGTTCTTCTGAAATTGAATCTTTTTCCAAGTAGATTGAATGCTTTCTAACAAATGTGGAATCATGTCCATACCTTTCTAGTTGTTTCTTCTCTCTTGCTGATCTTCTAGGTGCTTGTTTGGAGCATTCTCCAACTTCTTACATCTTTGCTTTGCCTCTTGACTTCCATAGTTTGTAATCTCTTTCTCTTTCATCTTGGTCATCGTCTGTATCACTTCTTGGATCCTGGACCTGTGTATCATGCTTGCTTCCTAATTGATGAGAATCAAAATCAAGATCATATGGTAGAGTTACCTTTTATTTGTCTTCATCATACCAAGACTTGTGTTCTTCAAACACAACATCTCTACTTGTAGTGAATCGCTTGGTTGAAGGATTATAGAACCTGTAACCCATCTGAGTTGAGTCATAGCCAATACATAGCCAATAAAAACTACCTTTGTTGCCCTTTCATCTAGCTTACCTTTTACTTGTGATGGTACATGAACATAAGCTAAACAACCAAACACCTTGCAATGTTTAGGACTATGTTTTCTTCCATGCCATGCTTCATAAGGATTCATACCTTGACATGATTTGGATGGTAGTCTATTGACAAGAAACACAATAGTTAAAATAGCTTCTACCCATAGATAATGTGGCAACTTCTTCTCTTCAAGCATTGTTCAGGCTGATCCAACCAATGTTTTGTTTCTCCTCTCTACAATTCCATTTAGTTGAGGAGAGTACCTGGTAGTCACTTCCCTTTTGATACCTTTTTCTTGCAAGAACTCATCGAACTCTTTGGAGAAGTATTCTACCCCTCCATCAGATCTGAGACTTAGATTCATTAGAAGCAATGAGACTTCATGTGTTTGATCTTCTGAATAATTGTTGAAGTCCCTTGTATTATAGCCTATATTGTTATTTTTGAAGTTGTGTCCACCTCTGCCTCTATTGCTCCCATATCCACCTCTTCCACTTCTTTTCTCAGTCTTCCCATTGAACCAAAAATTCTGAGTGGTGTGGTTGGTCTTATCGCATATGGAATAAGGTTGAACATTCTGACCTTTGGCTTTGTCATGCTTTGGTCCTTTCTTCTTCCCTTTCCACTTGCTCTTGCTTGTGAAGTTGGCTTGGGAAGTCTCTTCTTCATCTTCTTCCTTCTTCTTGCATTTCTGCTTCTTATCCTTCTTATCTGCATATAGAGCACTAGTTGAATTACCATGATAGGAGTTACCTTCCTTTATGTTATTGTTGGCCTCTTGATTGAAGAGTTGTCCAAGAAATATGTTGAAGTCTAGAATTTGCACATCCATTATGAGATCATAAGCCGTCGTGGAGGATTGCCATTGCTTATCACTTTGAATCCCATTGAGAATGTGCCTCATGATAGCCTCTTCTTCAATCAGATCTCCAATGGATGTCTACTGATCCACAACCTCCTTGACCTTGGTAACAAACTCTGTGATGGTTTGTTTAGGTGTCTTCTTCATTTGGTTGAGCTCGTTCCAAAGATGATTCTTACTTGCTTTGATACTATCAGAAAAGAAAGTCTCGAGGGCATCCCAAGTCTCTTGAGATGTCTTGCATCCTCTAATATGTGGTAATAGAAAGTCAGAGGTAGAGTTTAGTATGTATGACCTTGCTTGAGCATCCATTGCACACCAAAGTGTGAGCTTATCTGTCTCCTCTTGTGTAGGTCCTCCTTTGGATCTCGGAATAGGCATAGCTTCATCACTTGCTACAATTCCATAAAGATCTCTACCTTGCAAATAGGTCTCCATTTTGATTTTCCAAGCTATGTAGCTGTGTTGATCAAGCTTCTTGATCATTGAGGGAAAGTGGTCACCCATCTTGATCTAGCTTTGATACCATTGAAAGAACTTGGAGAAGCTTGTAGGAGGTAGAAAAGTGACTTGCGAAGCGATGAAGTTTGGTCCAGCCAACCGGCACAAGACCAAGCCTTGAGCTTATGGAGACTCAAATAGACCTTATAGGCATGTGATAAGTGCAATAGAATGCACTATGTGCTTTGGAGCATCAAGGAGAAAAATTCGATACAAAACAGATAGGTTTGCACATCGACTAGCTCAAAAAACTTACTATCTATGGAAGAGACAATGAGCTTCAAATGCTCATAGCAACTAGCGTGATTACAATTAGGAAAAATCCTTTTATGGGAGTGATACACATAGGTTTGAGTGTATATAATTCACAAAAGTATAAAGATAAGTAAAATATGCTATAGGAATGAATCAAATACTCAACAGTGGTACTTCTTATTTTTTAGGGATATGCAGAGATTGATCACGAGATAGAAAAAACTAACATTCCTCCCAATCTACTAAACCCAATGCTATGAAAATTTACAAGCACAAACTAGACACTAATAACTTTTGAATGAGCCATCTGTCATCCAATTTGGAGCTATATAGAGAGAGAGCAGCTGCCTCTGCAAGATTATTGTTGGTGAAGAAGATGATGCAGAGAAATGAAGGAGCAAGACAATGATGGTCAAAAGTGTATGTATACTACTTCCATGTATTGTACAAGTGTTTTGAAGTCTTCATATAGACTCTAGAAGTGATCTGATTCTACTCTTCATTTGATGATGAAAGTGTTACATTTATGTGTTCCTCGAGTAGCTTTGATGTGAACCTTTTCCCTATACATGGGCACTTTTTACTCTAGTGCTGGCAAGAGGTTTTTTCCCCATGTTACCACATACTTGATACTCTCATATGTGGTGGTACTTTGTACTTAGGGATATTATTCAGCTCTTACTTCAGTTCAGTTCATCATCAATAGAGAGAGCTATTCGAGCCATCATCTTCTCCATGTGTCTTGTTGCATTTGTGATCATTGTGTGTGCTTCTCGTGTGTCTCTTGCACTTCTACACATACACCCAACAGTGGTATCAGAGCAGGTTTAGCTCTTTCTCAAGTTTCGATTTTTTGCATCGTAGCGTGCGTGCACTTTTAATAGTGCAAATCAACTTTGGAGCATAGAACTGTGAATTTCAGTAGCCAAGAAACATTTCCACCAAGTGCCCTGGTGTTTTAGCCCCATTTCAAAGCCATTTGTGCAGTCAGAACCTCCATCAGAGTGACGGTTTGTGAACTGAAATTTCAGCATTCATTTCAGCTTTCGTCGAAGTGAAGATTTTGTCACATTTTCTTGTTCGTTTGTGAAATGGCGGGCAGCAATGACTTGTCTGGCATGCTTCAAGCTGAAGATAAGCTTGATCGGACCAACTATTCGATGTGTTCTTACATGATGAAGCATGTTCTTGTTGCTAAACAACTTTGGAACATAGTGGCAGATGTAAATTGAAGATCCGCAGGTTCTTCTAGTTCACAGTCTACTATTACAGATGGAGCTTCTTCTTCGAGTACAGTGGTTTCTCCTTCTCCACCTACACAGGAGCAGCTTAGATGGGATGGAAAAGATGCTCAAGCTCATGCTTTGATTGCACTTTTTGTGGAGCATCATATAGTTCTACACATTCGGTCATGTTCTACATCACGACAGGCATGGAACACTCTTGCTTCTTTGTATGCCGTGCGTAATGAAGCACATGTTGCATACTTGAGGAAGCATGTTGAGGATGTATGTATGGCTGAAAATGAGTCGGTGGATGTGTATGTGACTCGCATCAAGGACTTGAAAGAGCGATTGGGAAACATAGATGAGATTATTCCGGATGCATCACTCATTCCTACATTGTTGAAAGGATTACCAAAATCTTTTCAAAGCTTTGCTACTACACTCCATTTGGTTGCAAAAGGAAATCCTAATATGTATGCATTTGATGAGGTTGTGTCTCTTCTTTTGCAAGAAGAGAAATCTAGAGTGAATAGGAGTGGTTTGATTGAGGGAACGCAAGCACTTGCTATCTCACAAAAGGGGAAAAGCAAGTATGGTTCAGCTTTGGTTTTATCAAAACCAAAGCCTCAAGCTTCCTCTTCCACTCATTCCTCTAATGATGCCGATTTGCAAAAGAAGAAGAGATGCAAATATTTCCAAAAGGCTGGTCATACTATTGATGAGTGTAGAAAGCTTGCTAAATGCAATGAAAATAAGAACTTCAAGGAATCCGGCATGTCCATTGCTGAAAATTCAGCAAATGTAAAGAATGATGAAGCTAACATGGCTCAAGATTTTTGGGCATGTGTTGTTACATGTCATTATGATGCTTCTTTGCATTTTAAATGTATGGTTGTGAGTGAGGCTGATTCGGATTGGGGTGGTGCTTCAAAGCACATAACATCATGCAAAAGATTTTTTGCCTCTTTGAAAGATGCACCCAAAGGAGGACATGTAGTGTGTGCAAACAATGCCTCTTATCCTATCATTGGACTAGGAGAAATTGAGCTTACGGCTGCCATGTAGACCAGCCAACTGAGGTTCAAAGGGCTGAAAAAGTCCAGCCAAATAGGGCTGAAAATGTAGAGAATTTCCAGCCAAACATGGTTGAAAATTTTCAGCCAAAAATTGTCAAAACTGCTGGAAATTTCTAGCCATATGGCTGAACATTTGCATCAAAATATGGCTGAAAATGAGCATGAAATTCAGCCCATGCATGATGTACACATTGAAGATGTTTTACATAATGAACGCATGTCTATCAAGAGTGCACAAACTATGCCAAAGTGGCTGAAACAAACTTTGCAGGACACCAAATTGAGTGCACCTTTACTTGGTAGAACAAGATCAAGCTCTCACCATGCATCAAGTAATTTTGCGGATTATTCTCTTATTGCTATACTAGTATGTAATGAAGAGCCACTTTCTTTTGAAGATGCATGTGATGATCCACAATGGATGAGTGCTATGCAATCAGAAATGGATTCCATACATAGGAATGGTACTTGGGAGTTATGTGAATTGTCAAAAGGAAAGAATGCCATTGGTACAAAGTGGGTTTATAAGATTACGAGAAAATGTGATGGTAGCATTGATCGCTACAAAGCTAGATTGGTTGTCAAAGGATATGCACAAGAATATGGCATTGATTATGAGGAAACATTTGCACCTACTTCACACATGACTACCATTCATACCGTGGTTGCATTGGCTGCCCATCAAGGTTGGAAAGTGCATCAGTTGGACATAAAAACAACCTTCTTGAACGGTGATTTGCAAGAAGAGGTTTATGTGAAGCAACCTCCTGGATTTGCCATGAAAGGGAAAAATCATATGGTTTGTCGCTTGCATAAAGTTTTGTATGGTCTAAAGCAAGCTCCACGTGCATGGTATGACAAAATACATAAGCATTTAGTTGCTCTTGGCTTCACATGTAGTCCAATTGAAAGCACACTCTATGTACGCAAAAATGGGGCTGATCTTACAATGCTTGTTCTTTATGTCAATGACATACTCTTGACTGGGTCATGTGATGCAAAACTTGACATTCTTATGGCTGACTTGCAGCATACTTTTGATGTCACTTATCTTGGTCTTTTGAGCTACTATCTTGGCATCCAGTTTGTATCCATTGAGGGGGGAGTTGTTATGCATCAAGCAAAGTATGTTGAGAAACTACTTCAGCGTTTTGACTTTGAGGATTGCAAGCCAGTTTCCACACCAGTTGAGATAGGATTCAGGTTCTCAGTTGCGGATTCCAGTGATGCATTTGACACTTCTCTTTATCAACAAGTTGTGGGATGTCTTATATATGCATGCAACACAAGGCCGGATATACATCATGCAGTTTCCCAATTGAGTCGATTCATGCATAGCCCTGGCACTAAGCATTGGCAAGTGGTGAAACATATGTTTAGATATCTTCAAGGCACTTTGAGCTTAGGTCTCTTTTATGGCAGAGATATTCAGCCATGCTTGCATGCTTTTACAGATAGTGATTGGGCTGGTTGTTATGATACTCACGTGTCCACTAGTGGTAATTGCTTTTTCCTTGGAGACTCGTGCATATCTTGGTTGAGTAAGAAGCAACCTCTTGGCAACTTCAAGTTGTGAAGCTAAGTATAGGGCAGTTTTCACAGCTACAGTGGAGTGTATATGGCTGAGACGCCTATTGATGGATCTTTGCATTGAGATTGATGCTGCTACGCATATTCTCATTGATAGTCAGAGTGCTTTGGCTCTTGCACGAAACCCAGTGTTTCATGCACAGACCAAACATATTGGGGTGCATTATCACTATGTGAGAGAGCGGCTTCATGCAGGAGATATTGATTTGGTATATGTGCCTACAGAAGATAATGTGGCAGACATATTCACCAAAGCTCTTCCACGGGAAACGTTTGAAGCTTTTCGCAAAGCTTTAGGCTTATTACCTTGTGGGGGCTGATCTCTCACTCCCTGTATGTGTTCACATAATTCGCTCTAGGGGGGTTTGTTACACTTATGTGTTCCTCGAGTAGCTTGATGTAAACCTTTTCCCTATACATGGGCACTTTTTACTCTAGTGCTGCCTAGAGGTCTTTTCCCCATGTTACCACATACTTGATACTCTCATATGTGGTGGTACTTTGTACTTAGGGATATTATTCAGCTCTTACTTCAGTTGAGTTCATCATCAATAGAGAGAGCTATTCCAGCCATCGTCTTCTCCGTGTGTCTCGCTGCATTTGTGCTCGTTGTGTGTGCTTCTTGTGTGTCTCTCACATTTCTACACACACCCAACAGAAAGGAAATCCAAATGCCTTAACATTTGAGGAGTTATACTCTATTCTGTTGTAAGAAGATCAATCTAGGTGGAACAGAGTCCATTATGTGTGTTGCAGATCAAGATTTCCTAGCTAGTCAGAAGGGAAGATGTAAATGGAGCTCTTCTACTAGTAAGCAAAAATCTGCTAATTCTACACAATCAAAGAAGGATGACAGAGACGACAAGAAAATAGAAAAGCAAAAATTGTTTTGCAAGTACTGTAATGATCATGTCATAAAGAATTGTCCAAAACTGGTTGCAAAAGAGGCAAAGAAAAAAGAGATTGGAATGGTTGTTGTAGAGGTCTCTACACCGAAAACAAAGTCTACTAATCTAGTGCAGAATGAAGAATGGGAATTTACTATTGTTTGTAGTTTTGACCCATCTTCTCCTCAACAATGTATATCTGTAGTAGACTCAAATGTTTGCCAGTATTTTGATAGTGGGGCAACCAAACATATTACCTCGCAGCGTAGTTTCTTCACTTCACTCGAGCCTACCCCTATAGGGAATACTATCAATTGTGCCAACAACTCCTCTTATCATGTCATGGGAGTTGGTATGATCATTCTGACTATTGTTGATGTTAGTTATTTTACATTGTCAGATGCTTTATTTGTGCTAAGGATCAAGAAGAATCTATTATTAGTTTCAGCTTTAGCCAAGATTGGCTTGGTTGTGAAATTTATTGATGGCAGCTGTACAATTCATGATCTATCAAATGGCAACATGATTATTGCTTCTGGGATTTTATGTCGTGGGTTGTATAAGCTCATAGACTATGAAAAATTTGTGAATGATTCAACATGTGCAATACGTGATTCTCAGGCTATGTCACATGCAAAACTTTGGCATGCACGCTTTGGTCATATGAATTTTGCTAGTTTGCTACGTCTACAGAAATCTAAAATGGTGTCCTCTTTGCCCAAACTTGAGGTACTCAGTAAACATGTTTGAGAAGGCTCTATTTTGGGCAAAATGCAGCGTTCCTCCTTTCTAAAAGATGGTTGAGTTTGAGCTACTCAAAAATTGCAGCTTGTTCACATTGATGTTTTTGGTCCTATGTAGACACCCTCTTTTGGAAACTATCTTTACTTCGTGACTTTCATTGATGATTTTTCTAGGGATGCATGGGTATATCCATTGAAAGCAAAGTCGGAAGTGTCTATGTGCTTCAAACAGTTTTTGGTTTTGGTTGAAAATTTGTCAGCATGTAAAATGGGCACCCTCCGTTCTGATCGAGGGGGGGATATATGTCTTCTGACTTTAATGCATTTCTGGCTGAACATAGGATAAAACATCAGTGTACAATACCATATACACCTCAACAGAATGGACTTGCTGAACGAAAGAACATGTCACTCATGGAGATGGCGAGGTGTGTGGTCAAGAGTCAGGCTTTATCACATAGTTTCTGGCTTGATGCCGTTATGTGTGCAACATATGTACTTAATAGATTTCCCACTAAAGCATTGCCATCTGTTGCTCACCTGCATGTTTTTTGTTGTGTAGCATATGGATTAGTGCATGAACAACATCGTAGGAAATTGGATGATAAAGTAGTAAAATGTATTTTTGTTGGGTATAGTTCTGAAAGCAAAGGCTATCATCTGCATCATCCATAGACTAAACACATTTTGGTTAGCCATGATGTTTTTTTTTTGTGGAAGATGTTATTTAGCCTTTACTTTCATGTACGAAGGAGACATCTGTCAGCTCGAAAGACATGTATGATACTTTGCCGCCTGTTTGTACAAGTGGACAGTCTAGTGCTGGTCCTAATGAGGCAACTTCTCAACCTTTGCAGGTTTGATATAATGATGCAGATCATTCCATTTTTTATGCGGATTTACATGATGCACTTGTTGATGAGAGAGTTGATATTGAGGAGGAAAAAACTATGCCAAAATGGTTGGTGCACACTCTGCGTGATAGCAAATTAGATGCACCTCTATCATATCATACTCATTCAGCTCTCATAGTGCCTCTTTTGCATCATATTGCTATTCTATGGCTGCCTCTAGTCTTTGTGATAAGAATGAGCCTGTTTTGTTTGATGAAGCACAAAATTCTGAAAACTGGATGGTTGATATGCAATCAGAATATGATGTTATCATGAAAAATGGTACTTAGTCTTTATGTGACTTGCCTCCTAGTAGGAAGGCCATTGGCACTAAGTGGGTATACAAGCTGAAGCGTAAGCCTAATGGAAAAGTTGATAGGTATAAGGCTACGCTTGTTGCAAATGGTTATGTGCAGGAAAGAGGCATTGATTTTGATGAGACCTTTGCACCTACATGCCGAATGACTACTGTTCGTAGCATATGTTCACTTAGAGCTCATCATGGTTGGAATGTACATCAGTTGGACATTAAAACTGCATTTTTGGATGGTGACTTGCATGAAGAAGTGTATGTTTTTGAGCCTTGTGGCCTTGTGCAGAAAGGGCATGAAAACCAGGTGTGCAGGTTAAAGAAGGCATTATATGGTTTAAAGTAAGCACCATGTGCTTGGTATGAAAAGATACATGCCTACCTGATTGCACATGGTTTTGAGAATAGTCCAACTTAAAGCACCTTATATGTTAAGCGTGCTAATGATGTGCTTATAATCATTGTTGTGTATGTTGATGACATGATGCTCATTGGTCCTCATGACAAGCATAATATTGATTTTAAGGCTGATTTGCATGCCTCATTTGAGATGTCTGATTAGGGGCATTTGCATCGCATTGTCAAACGAAATATATTGACACATTATTGCAATGTTTTGGCCTTGAAGTCTGTAAACCTATTGCCACTCCTATGGAGACGGGTTTATGATATAGTCTTCATGATCTTGGAGATGCATTTGATGTTGTTCTCTATCATCAGGCCATTGGATGTTTGATTTACTTATGCATTACTTGAGTAGATATTCAGTTTACTGTCTCACAGATGAGCAGGTTTATGCATTGCCTAGGTGTCAAGCATTAGCAAGCAGTAAAACTTCCAAGTTTAGCTCAATCTTTAACTTCAATTGATAGAAAATCTTGATTCAGGCAGCTTTTTGAAGACCCATTTTTCCCCTTTGTATTGCTCAAAATCCATTGGAGCCCCCTTGGCTTTCCAATCCCACTTGAAGGTCAACTTCAAATTAGCCTATCTAAAAAGCAACACCTTATTTGTAAGAAAAATAGTTGAGGCTATGTGGGATTCGAAACAAGCTTTCCAATGCACTAGAGCTCAAAAATGGATTCTAGATGAAAAAGTTATGTCAAATCAGGTTCTTGGGGGTCAAAATAGACAAACCGGATGTGTCAAAGAATCACGATTTTTGGAGAGTCATGCAGCCAAAAAGTCACGATTTTGTGGAAACCAAAAGCCAAAAAGTTGCGATGTCTTGCCCAATAAGTATCCAAAAAATCGTGATTTCTTTCCCTTTTCTTCATTCAAAAAGTCGCAATTTTCTCAAAAATGGAATTGTAGAAAGTCACGATCGTCTCAAAACTTGATTGCAAAAAGTCGCAACTTTCTCAAAAATTGGAGTGCAAAAAGTCACAATTTTCTCAAAATCTTGATGGCAGAAATTCGCGATTTTCTCAAAATTTTTATGGCAAAAATTCACGATTTTTTCAAAATCTTGATGGCAAATATTCACCATTTTCTCAAGATCTCAATGGAAGAAAGTCACAATTTTCGATAAAAAGCTGCAAATTTCTCCAAAAATGGACGATAGACGCGATTTTCTCAAAATTTGCCTTGCAGAGAATCACGAATTTCTCAAAAACTAGATTGCAAAAAGCCACGATTTTCTCTCCCAAAAATTATCCAAAAAATCACAATTTGCCCCCTTCAAAATCAACACAGAAAGTCATGATTCTCTCAAAATTGCCTTCTAAAAAATCATGATTTTTTTCCTTTAAAATCAACTAAAAAATTTGTGATTTTCTCGCACACCACTGTTTCCAGGTTTTTGCTAATGATTTCTATGCCTATAGAGGCGTTTTTTTCCCCTTTCTCCTCTCCCTCACTCAAAAAGATCAAAACAATTTGTAAACACCAAGAACCTAAAAACACAGAAAGTTGCCATTTTGTGGGACCACTAGAAAGTCGCGATTTTTTGAGAGTCAAAAAACTAGAAATTTACGATTTTCTTGAAAACCAGATAACTAGAAAGTTGCGATTTTTTCACATTTGGAGAGTCATAAATTCATGATTTTCTCACACTTAGAGAGCCAGCAAATCATGAATTTTTTGCACCAAGAGAGCCAAAGAATTGTGAATTTCTCACACTTTGAGAGCCAAAAAATCGTGATTTTCTTGACTGATTTTAGGCAGGAACCAAAGAATCATGAAATTAAAAAAATTTGAAATTTCCAAAAAGTCATGATTTTCTCCAAAAATTTGCAATTTTCTGAGAATTTTAGTGGGAACTTTGAAATCCAACACCGAGGCCTATGCATTGTGTAGAGGGTCACGAAAAGCACAGAAACTCACAAACACAAACACTTTGCCTCTCTTTCTCTCTCTCTCTCTCTCGCATAACCATGAATGAAAAATGAGGTGAAAATAGTGAATAGATAGTCAAAAACAAAAACTTCCTGCGAAGATGAAGATGGGAGAAGATGATGATCATCATGATGATGATCATGACGATGATGATGATGAGGGAGAAGAAAAATAAAAAAACTTAACAAAAAATGACTATTTTTTACCTTCCAACGTCGCAGATCTATGATCTTACCGTCATAATGCTCGTACTCGAGCAACGCTCCCTGACGATGGTGCCAAATTTTGGTGTAGTCCAAGCATGAGCACCACCTCCTTTACTTGTCAATCCGAGGAGACGTGAGGAGGATATGAAGATCGTGAGCAATTGTGGTGAGCAAACGTGAGAGACAAGCACATACATGCACACACACACACACATACAAGGCAAGATAATAAAGATAGGAACAATGGAAGCTTGATTCTCAATAACTCAATTACACTCTACAAGAAGCTCTCTCTCTAACTTGCTCTCCTCAACTGACTGACTAAGAAGCTAACCCCAAAAATGAGCTTTCTAGCTCTTTTTATTGTTTTTTGACTAGCTTTGGCCCTGTCCAGACTTAATGTTTGGCCTATTTAAAAATTAGGTTCCATGGCTTATTTGAGGGCTCAAATGGAGTCATAAAATTATAAAAATTGATATGTAGGCACTTCTACTACTCTTGAAGCTTGAGGAATCATTGGCTTGAACAAAATGGAGTTGTAAAAATGTGAAATGATATTTACAATGGCTTTTAGTGATCAAAATCACTGTTTTTATAGGGGTTTCTTCTGAAAAATTGACATATACTTCTTGGAGCTCCCTACATGCTCCTCTTCTTGTGTGTCTGCTTCTTAGAGGCATTCTTGTGCCTTGTGCTTGACCTTGAGTGCCAACAAAGACTTAACTCAAATGGTGAGTACACCAACCACTAGTGGACTCTAGTGGAAGGTACTAAAGCAGTGGTCAAGATCATTCCAACTACTCGTAGACTCTAGTGGAATATATTAAAGGATTGAAGGAGATTGCACATGCACTTGTGGACTCTAGTTACATTTGTGGTCCTCGTCGATTCGAGCAGCTATATTTACAAGCATAAAGTTCGGAGGAGTGTCATCTCTATAGCACATGGTGGTCGTAATGTTAGTCTCTTGCAGTTTCCCCTTACCCTTATCTTCCTAGTGGGTTTTTAATCTATCCTAGATTTATAGAAATGCCTTAGATGTCCAGGTTTCATGCATTAAACAAAACTTACCTTTCATAGCTTTACTACAAGTTTAAGGTGCCAAATGAGGTTAGGAAACCTTAAAATTCTTTGAACGATAATTGTTTTCACTTTGTTTATGTTTAAACATAACGACTTGTATGAGAATATCTTTGTTTTTTTAAGTGGTCCTCATAAATCCATGCTACTTGAATAGCATCTTCAAAATTCTTAGGATCACATTTCTTTACTTCCCTTTTAATATTATTATCTAAACCTCTAGCAAATCCACATATCTTATAGAAATTGTCTAATTTTTGTAACTTAAGAACAATTTTTTGATACTTGAAACATAACTAGCTAGATGTTTTCCTCATTGAAATACATTGTCCCATTCTTCCCTATTACTTTCCTCTTCATTTTGGGGTAAAAAATCCTTCTTGAATAGTTCTTGGAATTGGTCTCAAGCGATGTGAGGTTGATTAGTCTCAGGTAAACTCATCCACCATTTCTAATCCTTAGGACCTAGGGATAAATGAGATTTTAAGACTTGGTAAGGCTCAGGTGTATTTCAGAGACGATGCAAGTATTTTCACTTTTGTAAGAAGGTAAGGACTATATCTTTATTATGATCATTTTCCTCTCATTGGAGTTGAGAGGTACAAAGATCCTTAATAAATGATACTTCTCTTGCACTAGAATCTAATGTTTTAGTAACAAATGTGTTGGGTCTAGCAAAAAGAGAGGAAGCTCTTACCAAATTTAGTTGTGTAAATGAGTAGGCAAGTAAAGAGTGGGGAATAAATAACGAGATTCCCAAGACCTCATTAGCAAAAATGATTTTAAGAAATATAGGATGAAGGGGGAATATGTAGTGAGATTTTCAAGACCTCATTAACTCTATAACTAGAATCACCTTGAATTTCCAAGGTTGGAGGTTCACTTTGAATTGGATTAAGTCATACTTGACTAGGGAGATTAAAAGGGTTTCCCCTCCCCTATTTTGAAGCAAGCATAAGATGATTCCCCTATGATCTTCGATCTTAATCATGGAGGTTTGCATCTCGGCTACCTCCTCTTGTACTTGCTTAGACCCATCCAACTTTTCCTCTAATTCTATCAGTTTCTCGTTAAGTCCAACTAGTATGTTTTTGCCCCTTTTCAACTCAATCGCTGCTTTATTTAATAACATTAATGAATTATGATCATGCATAACATCGTTTATTGGATGCTCTTGAGATGCAAGGACTCACATGACCATGCAAATCACCTACATCCATAATTATAGGTGTTGACCCTCCATGTTAGCCTATCTAGTTAACTTTGGAATGCAAAGAAGTGTGGGATGCATGGCTTTGAAAGTGAACGAGAGAAAAAATTGCACAAGAGTACTTCTCTTAAAGATTTGACTTGACGTAGACTTGATTCTAGATAAAGGTGCTAGAATTTATGATGTCTTTTAAGCTCCAATCTTCTTCCTTCATGTCCTCACGATCTCTTCAAGTTTCTTTTATATTTTGAATTGATGTACATGGATGGCTTGGCTTCACACTTTGAAGTAAAGTAATCCTCCTCCTTGCATGAATAAAATCAAGAATTGCTAATATTGATGCTTGCTTGCTTTGACTCTTCCCAATAAATAAGAAGAGAAGTCTTCTTGAGTGCTTAGGAAGCTCTAGAATAGGTGAGCTTCAAGCTTTAAAAAGACTTGAAAAAGTGGTCTAGAGACTTGCATGAATAAAATCAAGAATTGCTAATATTGATGCTTGCTTGCTTTGACTCTTCCCAATAAATAAGAAGAGAATTCTTCTTGAGTGCTTAGGAAGCTCTAGAATAGGTGAGCTTCAAGCTTTAAAAAGACTTGAAAAAGTGGTCTAGAGACTGGCTTAATAGCTTGAGAAAATCTTGGGAAAAGTAGTAGGACTCAAGCTTACGTTGATTGATCTGGAGTTAGCTTCAAACACAATCAAGTTATGCAAGAGGTGAAGTTCTATAAGCTTAAGACCTCTCGAGTTCCATGTTTGTAGAGAAAGGAGGATAATTGACTACCAAAAGAGAGAAGGGGAAAAGAAGATTCTTGCAAATGCATGAGAAAAGAAAAGTTCGTTTGGGATTATTCCACATAAAAATAATACGGTCCAAGAAGCACCTATATAAGAGGCTCCTACACGAAGCTTCCTTCAATACCCAAGGGGGAGTAAAGAGACTCCTTGAAACTCTTCGAGGTGCCTTCCTCATGCAGGGTACCTCCTAGGGGGGGAGGGTTCCCACCCTTTTTGGGGGTTCTCTTGCACCAAAATGTTTGCTACAAAGAGCAAAAAATGCATGTGCGAGCTCATGAAAACATATGTATATGCCATGACCATAAAAATCTCGGATATCACTCGCAAATGCTAATCACTAATCCACACCACACACTTGGTATTTGGAGCACATAAAGTTATTCTTAAATCCAAAGATTTGAATTGTGATCTTATTGAACAAGGTATGATTTTTTGGTTGTTGGGTATTCCCATGTGATTTGGGGCGTTTTTGAACTAGAGATGGGATTGCGTGCTAAATAACTTCAAGAAAAAGTTCTCCAGCTGGTATGGCATGCAATACTCCTTGTCCAACATGGTTTTTGTCCTTAAGCAATTTATCCTTCATGATCTTACTTATTATTCTTAGAGAACTTCTCCAACATAGTTTTTGTCCTTAAGCAATTTATCCTTCATGATCTTACTTATTATTCTTAGAGAAATTTAGTTTCAAGATAACAAAATTCACTATAAAAGATAGCCCAAATTTTTTTGATTACTTGATTTCGTAGTATAGCCAATGGTCAGATGCTCTTTGGTCAGCTATCTTGACTTTTTTTTTTTAATGTAAACGAAGTTCGACATTACCCTACTCTCTCGGACTTAATTAAATAAAGAAAGAAAAGTACAAGAGAAGGGGACTAGTGCCCACGGGACCCCCCAAATCCCACAAAGCAGGGGAAGCTTTTACATAGCTTAGATGGCATTAAAAAGAAGGTTAATCATCCTCTCATCACCCTCATAAGGGGCCCACTTGGATTTAAGCTTGTTATTGATCAAAAGGAGAACTTGATGATGCCTGAAGGGGGGGGATTTCTTACAGTTAACAATCCTTTTCCCAAGGAGGAACAACGATTTCTCAATTGACCACTCCTTGGGGGAGTCACGGAAGTTGAGAGCACATCTTTCCCATTAGATTTTCCATAGGACCTCCCCTCTGATGGCGTTCCAGAGAGTCGCGGAGCAGCCGATCGCTTCTCCCAGCAGGGCTTGTTGCCAACTGAGATGTTTCTGAAGTCTAATTTTCTTTCCAACCGTCTACCAGAGTCTGTTGGAATTGGGGCAGACCGGTAGCAACATTTGCACCAGGGAGGAATCCCACAAAGTTTGCTAGCCTTAAGGTTGGTCCAGATTCCATGATGAAGAATTTGCCATAAGAGGACAAACTTTTTGATTTCTATGAGGGGGTGCCAGATAGCCATGAACTTCATGTCCCACCGAAGCCGTGTCCATGACAGACACCACTCCTTGTTGAGGTTAACCTGATAGTCAATCGTTTCTTTGATGTTCGGATTTTTGATAGGCTATTCCCATTGTGCCATTTGAGACCAAGCGAGCTCGATGTGTCGTGTCCCATGAGAACGCGAGTTTTGTATCGATCCCAGGCGAGACATCTGCTTTGCAAAGTGTTCCATTCTTCGTACAAAATGTTGATGCAAGGGTCAATATCCTCAAAGTTGATCCAACGGTTGGTGTCTTGTTTCCAGAGATGTTTCCATTTTTTGAAGCCTTTGTTCCATAACTTCTTGGCATTTTGAATGTTCCAAGATTCCACACTCCGGATGCCATGGATCGGAAACCAGATAGAGTCGTTTTGTCTGATACCGGCAGCCCACTTCTAGTCTTCACTAATTCTTGTGTAGCTTTTGACTTTATTCCAACTCTTCCATAGGGAGCACACAAGATTAGAGCCTTTCGGGAAGACGGGGATCGAGGAAAACAACAAGGTCAAGATGTCGAGATTCTTCCAATTTGGGAAACCCATGAGAGCCAACTCTTTCTTGTTTCTAAAGATCAACTTGGCCCACGAGGCCTCCCTATTGCACCAAGCCTTAATCATCCATTTGGCTGCCAGTTTGTTAGCCATGCACCCAATGTCCAGGATACCAAGTCCCCCACTATCTCTATGGCTGGTGCAGATGGACCATTTGATTTTAGGCGCCCCCCTTCTATTGTGATCGCCCGTCCAAAGGAAGTTTCTACAAATACTATCCAGTTTGGAGAGGTCTTGCTCTTTCGGTCTCCAAGAAGTAGAAGAAAGGAGGAACATGTTGATAACCATAGCAGGACCAGCAAGATTGATTTGCATACCTCTCTAGTAGTTAAGCTTGTTTTCGAGTTTGGCTAGCACCCAGTTCCACCGCTATTCCATAGAGACGCCAAACCCCAAGGGGATCCCAAGGAGCCGAAAAATTTGGCCCCGCGGAATGATTTGACAGCCATGATCAATGAGAAGGCCGGGCTGAGATCCCACAATAGCTCTAAAGGCCGTCTTAGAGTGGTTGATTATGGATCCAGTGGCTTCACAAAAATAACAAGACACCTCCAAAACGTCTCCAGGTTGGTACTATCATTGTGAACAAACGGGTTCATATCATCGGCAAAAAGTCTCATGGTGATCTGACTGTGGTCGTGAGGCAAACGGAGGCTTTTGATATTACCAGCTTCCACCTGGTGCACCACAAGCCTGCTAAGCCCTGCCGTGGCAATGGCAAAGAGAAGGGGAGCCAATGGGCACCCTTGTCTCATAGATCTTCTAAGTTTGATCACCTTCGAAAGTTTACCGTTAATGTTAATTTGGGTCGATGCGTTTCCAAGAAGGGTCGCGATCATCTTGGCGAATTTCTGACTACAACCAAGATCTTGGAGCGACTGCAGAATATAGTCCCATTCGATCTTGAGGAAGACCACATCTTGTTTAGACTCGTTTGCAAATTCAAGACCTTCCCAAATATCTATAATGGTTTCCAAAATTGAACTGCCTTTGATGAAACCTTTTTGGTCCTCGCTTAACCACACTCTCAAGTGGCAAGAGATTCTGTTGGCAATGACTTTGGCGATGATATTGTATCCTGTTTGGAGCATCGTAATAGGACGCCAATTCTCTATTGTGTTCTTTTCCCCTTTTTTGTGTATTAACTTGATAATACCATTGTTGAGACAAGAAGCAAGAGCGCCAAACTTGAGCGCCTCTTGCCAAACCAGACGAAGAGGGGTGGCAACCACCAACTTGAAGGATTTAAAGAACTCATTAGTGAGCCCGTCGGGTCCCAGGCTTTTACCGGGAGGGAGGGCATCAATGACCTCAATGATTTCTGCTTCAGAGATAGGGGCATGTAGCAGGGAGGGAAGGTTGAGTGGTATCCTAGGAGGGGAAACCCTAGATATGGCTGCCATACAGTCCCTTCTATGGTGGGAGAGGGGGTTCGAGGTCCCCAAGAGTCTCGTGAAGTGCCCTTCAATGATCCCAAAATTATTTTCTTCCGTATTGCATACATTGCCATTTAAGTCTAGCAATAAGGGGATCGATTCTCTGTTATGTTTCCTTTTAAGGATACGGCACATCTCTTTGGTGGGTTTGTCAGCTTTGCCAGCCCACCACTCCTTGAAGAAAATTTGTAAATTTTTCCTTTGTATTTCTTCCTCGTATCTCAATAGCGCTCTGATTTTTCGAAGATCTTTATGGGCTTGAGATTTTCCTTTGTTCGCTTCCTCCTCAAGCCTCTAGAGTCTATGGTAAACAGCTTCTCTACGAGCCCGCCGCACAGTATCGAGCATCTTCCTGGATCTAATCATGATCTGTCGAGACTTATCGACCGCACTTCTCCAGCACTTGGATGGGGACAAGCCGGAGGCGAACGCCTCCTTCCACACATCAACAATCTCTTGATGGACGGAGGGGAGAGAGAAGGTGGGCGCACTGGCATGGAACCAAGGAGCCTTATGGATCTTGTTGGAAGGCTGGAAAGTGATAACGATCGGGTAGTGATCAGAGATGGTGAGGTCGGTGCGTTGCGTAAGGGACAGGTGGCCCCACTAATGAGTTAAACTCTGAGAGATGTAGCATCTATCAAGTCTAGCTTTCCTCAGGTCCTTGCCCGCTTGGAGATTTGACCAAGAAAAGCCATTCGAGTCTTTGAATTCGACCAAATCTAGGTGAAGTTTGGTTTTGTCCCACGTTTCTTTCTCCCGACTATCGATGACCCTGCCCTTGCCCATCCATCTGTCCATAGGGTCCTCCACCATGTTGAAGTCACCACAAATAAGCACGTTGTGGGGGAGCGAGTCCAAGGAGGCTCATGTGTTCAGTCTCTCTAATTCCCTGTTAGGGGCATACAAAGAAACCAGAGGACCCCCCCTGGTGTGCCGTTGAAATCCAAACATGGGTCGAGGAGACCTGTCTAAGCCATTTTTGGAGGTCTTCTCCGTCAATTTTAATCTCTTGAATACATATAAATTCTGGGTTTAGGCTAATGCCGCGAAGCCATTGACCAATGATGGTCGCTCTTGAGGGGTCGGTTAGCCCTCTAGCGTTTAGCGAGATGATGATCATTGTCGTAGTGAGCCCTCTTTGCGGGAGGGAGCTTTGTCCTTTCTTTTCTTGGATTCATCTTTCTTTTTCGCTGGGATCGGATCCTGAATTAGCAATAGCTTCTTGTGGGGGCTTTTCCAGGGTAACTCCATAGGTTATTTTCCTTTGCGGGATGCCTCCTGCTAGGGAGACTTGGGCACCGTTTTCGACACCGTTTCCGGAATAGTCGATCCGATGATGGAACTTTCACTATCCATGTTATCTTCGTTACTAGTGGTAAAGCTGTATTCTTTGCTTGTAGTGTAGCCCTCCAGGGAGGTTTCTTTATTGTCAGGGATCTCTAGGGCTTTGTCGTTGGTGTCCACCTCAAGTTGGTTCCCACCTGGGTAGTCAAACTCATTGATCTCCTTTTCCAGATTGCAATACAAATTGCTAGAGGGGGTAACTGACATGTTGTTTCGCTCAGAAGTCGCCCTAGGGCTTCTTTTCCTTCTTCTTCTGACTTCGATGAACCCGTCTGTGTCAACTTCAGGATTAAGGGGGCCCTTGCCTTCCTCTTTCTTCGTCGAGTGGGTCAAAGTGCCTTTGTTGTCTTGAGCATTTTTGGAGGCTTCTTGATTTCGCTTGCTTTTTTGTCTCAAAGGGCAATCTTTAATCTTGTGACCTTGTTGGCCACAACGAAAGCACACGTTGGGAAGGTTTTTATAATTGATGTCTTGCTCCCATACATCCCCTTCGCCCAAGTCCACTTTGATCTTCGATGGAAGCGGCATGCTGAGGTCGGCCTCGACACAGATTTGAGGGTGCCACCGAGCATTGAACGAGTGTCTTGCACCTTCATAAATGAGACCACCAACGTCCTCGCGTGAGGCCAACGGCTTGCCGATAGGAGAAACAATGTCCCACACGAAGTTGTTCAAGAAGTAAGGAAGGTTAGGAAGCTCAACCCAGAGAGGGTACCGAAGCGACTTGGATTTGTCGGGAGTAAAATCAGGGGACATCTGAATAGGCACAGGGTCGCCCGACCGAGTTGCCAGGTGCTGACGCTTAGGGCTCGAAAAGCCATATCTTTGTTTTCAAAGACTAGCAACATGTGGCTTGCCAGTAAGAACTGACACTTACAAACAATTAGTCCATGGGGGAACCACTCGTTTCGAAGCCACTGTCCCACAGTTTCGAGCGGGGGCCTAGGGCCAAACATTTGGCCGACGAGGCAAACTTTCTTGAGCTCCTCCTGAGTAGACAGAATTGCGGATCTACTGAGGGAGACCACGGGGGGTTCAACACTCTCGGAGGCCCCAGGGGCGGCACTAGACCCCCCCTCCAACAGAGAGGCCAGGTTACCGGTCTTCGTTACTTCTCACAAAAGAGGGGGTCGCCAAATCCATGACCAAATTCGAAATAAAGTTACTTGTTTAATCAAGAGCTTAGCAAGCCTTTTGGAAACCCTCTTTAAAGAAGAAGCAATAAACTTCTTAGCAAGCCTTATGGAAACCCTCTTTAAAGAAGAAGCATTAAACTTTGACCAAGGCTTCAGCACCTTCTCTTTTTTTAAAAAGGAGGTTCAGCACCTTCTCTTATGAAAAGAAGGGAAGAACGCACACTTAAAACAGGAAAAAGAAGGACTTTTCTCCCATCCTTGACGAGAAGGACTCGTCTTCTGTTGTAATTCCTTTCAGCATCAATTTTATACTTTCTGTTTTGTTCAAAAAAAAAAAAAAAACAGGAAAAAGAAGACTCCGAAGGCGAGAGTAACTGAATTTTGTTTTTTAGTTTGATCTAAATAGGAGGGCCACAGTGCAGCAGCGAAGAAAGCGGAGCCATCGCGATGAGAAGCCAGCCCAGCGTGCATCTTTTTTCTTTAAGATAACTGTGGCCACTCAAAAGGTGGAGTACCGTCTATCGCCCTCACAACTCACGAGGTGGAAAACCATCAAACGCACGCCTTTTTGCAAAACCATCAATCGCGAAGAATACGGGCAGAAAACCATCGGTCGCAGTGACTAAACCGTCGATCGCGGAGGAACTAAAACTGTCTATCGCGAGGGATGCTCGATCGCGATGGACACAGGAGAGGATTCATCAATCGCGATGGACGGCCATTCATGATGGACACAGAATGAGCTATCTTGACTTGAAAAGTGCATGTGCTTAGTCCATTAAATTTAGCTTTTAACACACGGATTGAGGGAGAATGTTCACCCATGAGCCTCCATCCAATAGGACACTTGGTATGTTTGTCCACTAGAAAGATTGATGAATGGAACTTTGTAATCCACATCCACATGTTCAATTCGCTCAATTTCTAATTGATACAACTTTATTATACAAGGCGAAGAAATGTTTTGTTTTTTAAATGGAGGTTCGATAGATGCTTATTCCTCTGACTTTAACTTTGACAGTACAACGATACAGGTGAATGGACATAGTATGCATGGGACCCTCTGTCATAAAATAAAGGTTAAACAAAGTTACAATTGGGTTAAACTCGTCAGAGCTATTACATATGCAACCCGATGGTTGAATAGTGGACCTCTTCATCAAGAGGCGAGTGCCATACCAATCTGCCTATAGGACATGGATAGCTAAGTAATGTTCTTTTGTTCTATTGATAGCCTATATTTTATAATAGTGTTTGTGATATGTATTTTTTAATGTTCTTTTTTTTAAATAGAGCTTCGGTTGAAGCCTATTCCCCGAGCTTTAACTTTGAAATTGCAACTGTACATGTGAATGGGCATAGTACCCATGGGATCCCCCGTATCTCACAAAGCAGAGGTTAGACTTCCCGAAGGCAACACAAGAGATGACTCGTTTCAACTGGAAATATCACGATTTACACTGACTTTGGGTCCACACTGTCCTATTGATAGTGAAGATTGAACCTTCGCCCTGCCTCAAAAGATAGAAGGCACAGTCAGCCCAGGTAACGCACGTGGATATATTTGTAATTGGTTAGAAAACACTCAAAAGGGCAGTTTAAAATCAATTGGTCGTTAAGAATCAAGCTGCAAGCATGCTCGGAGGTTATTCGAATGTCCTTGATCATGTATCGTTTCACTTGTTCATCCCAATCTCTCTCATCAACCGTGTAAAGCTGAGAGGATATCGCACAATTGTATACTGTGCAACTCAGAAAATCCACGCAAGATTGTTGAGTCGTCGTGTGCAAAGATTGTTGGGACGCGCAAAGCAACGAGTGAATCGCCCACTATGGATTCTCGTATGAGCTCGATAGGCTCAGCTAGACTGTCTAGCGCCGTGTACTCCACCGCTAAGGGTATATGGGAGGAAGCCTCTTCAAGTTGTCCGACCGGGAGAATGCTGATTGCCGCTTCGGAAATATTGCGTAGGCGTGGCAGATGGATATGTGAATGACCTTTACGGACTTTCATGAGTTACCGCTTGTACATTGACATATGGCAGCTGAACCTCTTTATCGTCGTACGACTTCTTTGCAATATTGTTTGATACGCATGCGGCATGTTGCAGAACATATGGCGGATATGTGGAAGAGATATGGGTTACCGTGTTGCACATAGACCTTTGGTGGCTGAACTTCTTTGCTGCAGGATGACTTTCTAGGTAATATGGTTCGTTATGCCGATTCTGGTACCTGCAGGAAATTGACTTCGGGCGTACCTGGTACAAATGCATCATGAAAGAGAATACAGCACTTCGTTTTCCACTATAAAAAGTCTATGGATCATGATTGCCCCAATCGGTTCTCATCTCTTAGGATTTTCTGATGTACAACGACTCAACTCATCTATGGGAGTTTCCGGGAGTTCATAAGCTGTTAGTGTATCATGATTATCATTTGAAGTACACTCTGGAACCATTTTCTGCACGCCGCCAGAGATGACTTAGTGAGGAAAATCATATATAGAAGAATAGAATGTGCTCAGGTCTTTCCAAATTTTGTTTTCTTGGTAGTTCTACTAGTTCAACAAACGGTACATTTGCATTTGTTTCCTTATGTAGTTTTTACTTCGTTCTGTGTTACTTTTAAATGGCCATGGATTGGATTTATTCTCCTTCAGAACTTATAGTACATCACATGTTTTATTTATATGGGTAGAAATCTGCATGCTGATTTTGTTAGAAAGGTCAATGGCCCAAAGCATCTTGCCACACTGAGCAAAAAACCTTATGCAGCTGTCCAGTGGAATGTTTTTGAAGTTGTTGCCTTATTGAAAAACTATGCAAAGATGAAAGATAAGGAAAGTGGCTGTTCTTTGCATTCTCAGATTACAGGAAATGCATTCGTTGAACACAATATTCTGGTGGGTACTGCCTTGGTTAATATGTATGCGAAATGTGGCATGCTTAAGAAAGCACAGGAAGTCTTCAACAGTTTTGCCACTCCTGATGTTGTGCTCTGGAATGCATTGATTTCAGGATATGCACAGCAAGGACATGGTTTTGAGGCGCTTGGTTGTTTTGAACAGATGAAAGGTCAAAAGGGTGTTTTTCCAGATGAAATCACCTTTGCCTGCAGTTTAAAAGCTTGTGGAATTGTTAAAGATGTAGGCAAAGGTGAAGCAATACACTCTGAAGTTGACAAAGAAGGGCTCGTGAAAGGAAGTCAGCTGGTTGGGAATGCCTTAATTGACATGTATGCAAAGTGTGGGTCCCTGGTGAAGGCTCAGCAAGTTTTTGACAGCCTTCCTATTCAGGACTTAGTGTCATGGAATGCTTTGATTTCAGGATATGTGCAAAATGAACGGGGTGAAGATGCACTCAGTTGCTTTGAACAAATGTTACAGAAGGAACTCTCTCCAAATGCTGTTACATTTGCTTGTGTTCTTAAGGCTTGTGGTAGCATTGGAGGAAGGTTTAGAGGGCAGGAGATACATTGTATGATTGAAAAAACTGGCTTCTTGAGGAAGGACCAACTTGTTTGCAATGCTTTGATAGATATGTATGGAAAAGTTGGCATGCTTGTAAAATCTCAGCAACTGTTTATTGATCTTCAAACTCGTGATATCATATCGTGGAATGCACTTATTACAGGATATGTGCATCAGAACCGTGGGGAGGAAGCAATTGAATTTTTTGAGCAGATGCGACGTCACGGTCTTACCCCAAGTGCTGTCACATTTACTTGCTGCTTAAAAGCCTGTGGCAGTATAGGGGCCACAGAGAAAACCAGGGAGGTGCATGCTTACCTTGAAAATTCAGGTCTTCTGAAAAAGAGTCAGGTTGTTGGCAATGCACTTGTGGATGTATATGCCAAATGTGGGGTAGTAGCAAAAGCACAGGAAGTATTTGACTTGCTTCCATCTCATAATGTAGTTTCCTGGAATTCTTTGATCACAGGTTATGCATATCTTGGGTCTATGGAAGCTGTTATAATGAACTTAAATAGAATGAGAGGAGAGGGGTGTGAGCCAAACTTAGTGACATTTCACATTGTTTTGAATGCCTGCAGACATGCAGGCTTAGTTGACAAAGTACACACTTATTTTGAAGCAATAAGCCAAAGCTTTGGTGTATCTCTCCTCATGAAACAGCAAAATTGTGTTATTGATCTTCTTAGCCGTGCAGGTCAAGTAGATATTGCCCTAGCAATGATGAGGGATGCCCCTAGTCATCCAAGCAATGTGATGTGGTTAACTGTGCTTAGTGCTTGTAGGAAATGGGGTGATAAAAATCTGGGGGACAAGGCCTTTGAGCAGGCGATCCAGCTTGGTGATAGTCAAGCCTCTACTTATGTTACCTTATATAATGTATATGCAGATACATCCCTTCAAACTGAAACTTAGCTATGTCAAACAAATCTGCAATAATGGGAGTTTAACAACTTGACACAAACTCTCAACTTCAAATGCACCCAGCATATGGAGTTACATTTTTTTATATTAGATTATTTGATTGGCACCAGTGAACTTCTCAACATCTATGCTAGAAACATATAGGATGTCACCTTTGTCTTTTATGAAACAAATTAAAAATAAGCAATTGATTGAATGCATGAATGTATGTCATAAGTAAATGCATAGTTGTATCCGGACACATTAGCATCCTCCTTGGCTAATGTTTTACTGACTTCCAATACTGACTTGTTACTAATGGCATTACTAATAGCTAGTTTTATATCTCATCAGGTCCAATTTTTCATGGATGCACATACATTGTTTTTCATTTTCTCATCTGTTCATCCATCATGGACCATTTTTCCTGTGAGTTTGCTCATTTTTCTGGTTACTTGGAAGGGAAATAACAGATGCAGCCTGCCGACTCAAAGCTCAAGTCCATAGCTACTAGCGCTACATCTGTTTTGCCTCAAGGTATCTAGAAAGCGATGCATATATGTATTACAGCATGTATGAGTCATGAGTGCATGTCTGTAGACTCTATCTATTATGCATGAGTGTACATATGTTATACATATGTAATGCGTTCGTGTAGGCTGTATGTATAGAATAGAATCATGACCATAGTAGAAAGTAGAGAATTAAATCATAGATTTAAATAGGGGATTTAAATTGTTTGAATGGTAGAAATTTAAATAATCCAAAATAAAAATGGAGGTTTTGATTCACCCTTAGGTTTCTATCTTTTATCTTTTCACCTAGAGTACATGCAAAATAGATGAAGTACCCTTGTCCATCATTAGTACAAAAATACATAAAATATTTTAAAGGCATCCAACTATCTACCTTGCATCAATCAATGATAGTTCTTGATATTTCCATCTATCTATCTACCTCTCTAGCTATTCATTTATTTATCTATCTACTAGCCTACTTAGTACCTACCAACCCACCATCTATCCATCAATTTATTTATTTTTTTACGTGACTATCTATTTATATGTTTTAGAGCTGCAACTCTGTCACATGTGCATAAATCCTTTAAGATTAGCAACATAGCATGCATATTGTACACATTGTGGGTTGATATGTTTACAATATGGCTTATTGGTTTATTTTTGTGACTTGTAGATGCCAAAGAGATCGGGATCAAGAATGGGACTATGTTGACAAAGTAAGAACCTTGAACAAAGGCCAACATAGATGTAAATGTAGATATTTTCCTCATAAATGGAATGGGAGGTGATAGGAGAAGGAACATATCCTTGGATCGGAAAGATATGGGGTTTGAAAATATGAGAATGCCCTTTAAGTGGTCAAAGATGTATGTAAGAAGTTGCGAGCAAAAGGACGCCAAAAAGAGCTGATGCTTTTATGGACACATGCAATCAAATGAAGATGCTATTGTGTATGGACCCATGTCCAATGAAAGTGAAACATATGAAATGTCAGTCAATTTGATCCACATGCATTAGATAAATTCGAAGTCTTGCCAATGCTAGACTTGGTAGCTCAAGGAGTCATAGTCTCCAAGTAAGTACTTTGTTCTAGTTCTTGCTCTCGTCTAGCTCCTTGATCTAGTCCTACCTCGTCTAGTTTCTAGACATATTTAGTCTTGTAATCTCGTAGTACAAAATCTTTCTAAATTCTTTTTTGTATCTAATTCATCTTCGTGAGGGAGATCTTATAATTTTGATATCATATTTCATACTTACGGTCCCGGATTGTGGGATATCTTGTATCCTATCTAGTCTAGTTATTCATACCTATTAATCCTGGTTTCTTAGTTATGGTATATTCTTGAATTTTTTGCATTAAAAAAAGTAGTTTTAATGTCCAATTGATGTACATTCCATCCATGATGAGCTTCAAGTGCAGATATGCTATGAACAATAGTCATTCCACATGTAGGAGCAAAAATCTCATCAAAATAAATGCCTTTCTCTTGAGCATAGCCTTGATCAACAAATAGTCTTATACCAATCAATTGTTCCATGAGGCTTATGTTTTATTTTGTACACCCATTTAGTACCAATGACCTTTTTGTCTAGAGTCGAATCACATAAAGACCAAGTAACATTCTTCAGAACAACATCATATTTTGATTGCATAACAGCCACCCAATTTTTTGAATTTCGTGCTTCATCAAATTAAATATTCTCATTCTCATCACAAAGATTAGACACAACCATTGCATAAAAATCTGATGCAAAGGAAGCACTATTGGAACGTGAATGAGTACATGGTGCATCTAATTTGATATCTCTCAAAGTCTACTCTAGCCATTTAGGCATAGTTCTTGCCACTTGTATATGATCCTTCTCATCAACAAGTGCATCATGTAAATCTGCACTAGAAATGAAATGATCTGCATCATTATTTGAAACCTATAAAGGTTGAGAAAGTGGCTCACTTGGACCATCATTTGACTTCCCATGTGTAAAAAGAGGTAGCAAAGTGTCATACACATCTTTTGAGCTTATTGATGTCTCCTTGGTATATGTTAGGAAAGGCTAAATTGCATCTTCCACAAAAAAACATCACGGCTAACCAAACTGCATTTATTCTATGGATGATACAAATGATAGTTTTTTCTTTCATGATTGTACCCAATAAAAATACATTTAACTTCTTTATCATCCATTGCATTATTGTTCGGGCATTAATGCATATGCCATGCAACAAAAAACATGAAGATGAGCAACAAATGGCTTGCAACCATGCCAAGACTCATATGGGGTGATAGACTACAATGCTTTGGTGGGACTCTTGTTAATGACATATGCTACACACATAATAGCCTCAAGCTAGAAGCTATGTGGTAAAGACCGACTTTTGACCATACACCTCACCATTTCCATGAGACCTGTTCTTCCTTTTAACTACTCCATTTTGTTAAGGTATATGACCTTGTACATTGATGTGCTATCCATTGGTCGACTAGAAATGCATGAAAATCAAAAGACATAGATTCCTCCCCTCAATCAGAACAGAGGATCCTCATTTTACATATTGATAGCTTTTCAGCCATAACCAAGAATTATTTAAAGCATATAAAAACCTCAAACTTTTCTTTCAAATGATAAACCTATGCATGCATGGAAAATTCATCAATTCATTATAGATAATTCCTGAATGAAGGTATCTGCATATGACATCACCATTTGAGAGATCATGAGTTGTAGATTTATCATAGCCAATCTTGTCTAGTGTTGAAATTGATAACATATTTTTCTTAATCCATGGTAGGCATCTGACATTGTGAAAGAACTAAAATTAGTAGTCGTCAGTATGATCTTTCCAATACCCATTACATGATAAGAGGCATTGTTAGACATGTGATAGTATTCCTTGTAGGAGCATAATCAAGTGAAGTGAAGAAACTACACTATGAGGTAATATGTTTGGTCGCACCACTATCAAAGTACCAAACATCTGAGTCTACTATAGACATACACTGCTCAAGAGAAGATGGATCATAGCTCCACAAAAATAGTAAATGACCATTTTTCATTTTGAACAAGATTAGTAGACTTTGTTTTAGGTGTAGTGGCCTCTACAACAACCATTCTAGCCTCTTTCTTCTCTTCCTCCTTTGCAGCCAGTTTAGGACAACTCTTTATGCCATGATTATTTGGCTTACAATATGTGCAAAAGTAGTGATACTTTTCTATTTGCTTGTCAACTTTGTCTTCCTTCTTTGATAGTGTAGCATTAGAAAATTTACAGTTACTAGTACATGATCTCCATTTACATTTTTCCTTCTGATTAACTAAGAAATCTTGATCTAGAACATGCATAATTGACCTATCTGGCTATACTTTTTTTTTTTTGCAACAAAATAGAGAGTAAATCTTCAAAATTTATGTCATTTGGATTTCCTTTCATCAATTCAAGAGTAGATGCAAATCTATGATTTGAATCTAGAAGACTGTTAAGAAAAGTCCACAGAAGTGAACTATCTCGAAAGATTTCATCAAAGAAAATCAACTCCTCTTTCAAAATTTTGGTCTTTGTCCAAAAAATATCCATTGAATCTCCTTCATTCATATGCTCACTTTCCAACTATTTTCGGAGGTAAGCAATATGAGCCTCATTTATTGCCCACTATAATGTTGTAAGAGTATCCCAAACATCTCTTGTTGTTTTTCAAGAGCCAATGTGAGGGATAATGACACATTTGATAGACGAAGTTATCAATGCATATGCATGTGCATCTTTGCCATCCCAACGAAGTTACTATGTAGTAGGTACATTAGGAACCATAGCATGACCATAAAATTGAAGATCATCATCTTTAAAACCATTTGCACCACCTTAAATCATTGTATTTGCACATGTAGTAGGGCATTCTTCAACATCCTGCACAATATTCTACAACCCCTTTGCTACTAATACATGAAATATCATGTATGCCCACAATGGATAATTAGTACCATCAAACTTATCCTCAAAATCCAACATATGAAATACATCATTGCTTTCAAACATGTCCAATGACTAAATACCTTGATGGGAAAAATTGATTGTATGAATAGAAATACTTTGTCGAGCTCTACCAGACCTATACTAGACTTTGAGGTGCTTATATTAGCAAAGCAAAACCTGTATATATGTTTGACATAAAAGGACAAAATTTCTTGTAAAATCTTTGCAATAGTGAATTTGGAGGCCAAAACGAGCTCAACATGAAAATTTTGATGCCACATAAAGAAACATTTTCAAACTCCTAATTGCCCCAAGTGTGCTCACCAATTTTCATGTGATTCAAAGACTATGACCGGAGGGGTGTCTATGAAGCCTTAGAGAAAGGGGCAACCCTCTCTTATATCAATTGTTCCAAAAAATTCCCATTATTTGATTTTCCTTTAACAATTTCCCATTATGTTGGTGTAAAATTGTTTCTTTAGTTCATGCCGATTTTCCATTTAGAGTCCAAACAATGGTCCAATCTTTGAACACAAGGGATCACCCATTCTCTAACAAGAAATGATTTCCTTCTCAATATATAGTCAACTATTTAATATATAGTCACTCATGATTTTCCCATTCACCTTGATACATGGTTACCCGCATCTCACATATTTGCTCATATCTAGTTGCTTGTGAGGGCCAACTAATGATTTTCCTATGCATTGGAGCAATCAACTGGCCAACTTTGATGAAGTGATGAATCTTCACATCGATCAACTGATTTCCATTACACCCACTCACAAATCCCCAAATATACTTACAAATTCTTCAACTTATTTCATTTGTGATCTCCCTCATATCAATTCATCCTCACGATTTGTCACACCCTCAATGTAGCTGATTTCCCACCTTGAAATAAAATTTATTCCCAACAATTGCCCATAATTATGTAACAAAACAATTTCCATTCTAATTCTCATCCACAAAAATTATTATGCTTACAAATTCACTTTCTCAACGGTTTCTCTGATTTCAAACAAAAATTTCATTAAAATATTGACTTTGTGTCTTTTCCCATTAAAAAAGATACAGATAGTATCCACCCAATTTTCTTTATCCAATGCACCCACAATTCCCTTCACTCCATCATTTATGAATTTCCATCCTCATTCACATGATTCTCTTATTATAGAGATGAAAATGTAGAGGCTACATATGTTACCATTAGTGTGAAAGTCCAAATGTCCATAAAACAATTTTTTATATGTTCTATAATAAAACATATAGTGGTCTGGTCAGTCACAAACTCAATTGTCGGTCGCATTTGTGAAAACTAGGAGGTCGATCTTTGTGTTCTCTATGTATTGTGTGGCTTCTATGTATTCTCCAAGTCTCATATGGAGGACTATGTTTGGCATCCAGAGCTCAGTTTTATAATGTGAGGGAATCATTGCGTAGCTCTCATCAAGGTAGAATCCATTGTGATACATCACCATCATACTACTTCATTGTTATCATAGTAGTTTGAAGCAAACCAACCCACTCGAGGTTTTTGACTAAGGCAACGATCAAGCCATAGACCTTGGCATACCTTGTCATTTCAGTCACGGAATTCACCTTTGGCATCATTGGATGCACATGAGGGAGGACGTGGACAATCAAGGAAGATAGAGGTCCTTGGTACTTCTCGAGAGGTCACCCATCCCGGTATCGTTCTCCTCCAAGCTCGCTTAATTGGCAATCTCTTGCCACTAAGCTACCCTCATGTGGTGTGTGAGAAGGGGGAAAGACTAAGGTTGACATTACCCTAAACATATTTTCGGCCCTAAAATCTTCATTCTTTGCTTTTGAAGCCTTTTTTGAAGCATTTTTCGTGGTGATTCTTGGAGCCAACTTGGAGTACTTTCACACATAGTTCTCTTTACATAGGTTCAAGAACATCAAGGAGAGCATTCTTCATACTTCTTTGACAATGAATATTCAGCTCTACGGTTGCATGTTTCAGCCACATTAGTAAATCTAGAGGTTTCTTGAAAGTTTTTTAGTTGGGGATGGAAGCAAGCACTCCAAGTTTATGCAGGTTTTTGAGCCTAAAGAACAAATTTGACAGATGCTTGTAGGTGTTGTTGGCTAGTGTTTGGGCTGCAAATTCAGCCTTTTCAATGTCATTTTACTACATATATTGAGCACACACACAAAATCTATGGTTTTGTGGATACCACTTATGTACATCCATGTGGTTATTGACATAGCGGTTACCTTTTTGCATAAAGCCTTTGACATTTGTGAGGTTTTCTTAATTGGGAGACACTGAGATGTTGGGATCTCTTCATTGATGCAGGTGGAAGACTTATCCTACCTCGCCATAAGAGATGTATGCTAGTTGTTCATAGGTGCTCGATAAGCCTAGTTGGATTCTTTCCACTAAGTGGTTATATGTAGTTGAGTGAGTGATTCACTATGTACATTTACATGTCATTACTTGTAGTTTTATGAGTTTTAGACACTGTTCACATCCTCATTTTTTAGAGAAACTCTGGCAAAATTTTTCCAGATTTTTGTTTTTCAATTATACACTGGTCGATTTTACTCCTTGAAAAACTTATTGGTATGAGCACATACATACTCACATAATCCTTTTTGGTTGGTCATTACTGTTCATTAATCCTTTTTTCTAGGGAGAATCTATCAAATTTTTGTGAAAATTTGGCACTTGCTCAAATCCTTAGTGGTGTTTTGGAATATTCTAGCTCCATTATCATTCTAGTTAGTTCTCTATCACCATGACCTCAAAAATGTCAGGCACATCTAGTGGATTTGGGTCTAGTGATAGTGTTCCCAAGATAAGCTATAACTTGCAGGGCAAAGATAATTTTGAGATCCTAAAATTTGATGGCACAAAACTATGGAAGAATCATATTTAAGATGTTTTAATTTAGAGGAGAGAGTGGAAGCTAGTAAATAGAATCTCAAGGAAGCTAGTTGATATGGGTGATGATGATTGAGATGACTTGGATGAAACGGTTGGGTCTACCATTTGATTTCACCTTGCAGATAATGTTTACTTTATAGTATTGGATTGTGAAAGTGCAATGGAGCTTTTGAAGAAGTTATGCAATACATATGGAAAAGAAATGCCAAAATAAAGTGTATCTGATGAGAAAGTTATATGGCCTTCACATGGAATCATATACTGTTGCCACTCTTCTAAATGAGTTTGATGCTAAATTCTCTCAATTACAAGCTCAAAAATGAAATGGAAGTAGTCTTGTTGTTATGGACCTTGCCATCATCATGGGATAGGTTTTGCACAACTATTAGCAATAGTGCACTTGGTTGTAAACTAGTCTATGCTGTAAACTAGTCTATGATCACATATGTGGAGCACTCTTGAGTGAGGGGATTCATAAAAAATCTATAGTTGGAACTTAGAGTGGAGATGTACATAATGTTCATGATTATCACCAAGGAAAGAATCACAATGTGGTAGGAGCAAGAACAAAAAAAAGAATGGTTAATGGAATAAGACTAGAAGTAAACCAAGGAAGAGGGATATCAAATGCCATTACTGTCATAGGAAAGGACTGCACCATCTTCTTCAATTGTGAAGATTGAAGAAATTAATTTTATTTCTAAAGATGTTGATGTGTTGACACTTGACGATACTATGCCCACTGAGGCTCTTATGGTTTACTCTCTTTCCACACCTGGCTACTAGATTCTAGTGCTTCTTTCCATGTGACACCACATAGAGAATGCTTCTGTACTTATGCAACAAAGTCTCTTGGTATTGTGAGACTTGGTGGCTCTTATCAGTGTGACATTGTCCTGATGAAAGAAGTAGTTGTGCAGTTCATTGATGGCTCAAAATTTACTATGCATAATGTACGTTATGTACCTCATTTATCACATAGTTTGATGTGAGTTGGCCAACTTGATGACCTTGGTCACAAGATGTTTTCTACCCTCAATCCTTTTGCATATCAAAGGGAAATATGGTTATTGCAAAAGGAAGAAAAGTTGGCTCACTTTAGAAAGAACACTCATTAGTTGCTATTGAATAGCCTATGGCTTGTATTTGGCATGGCTGTTTGGGCCACATGTCTCTAAGTGGAATGGAAAATCTTTCTTGTTTTGGCTACTTACCTATGTTATCTTTCTACAATTTTTCATTTTGTGAGAATTTCCAATATGGAAAGAAAACTAGGAATGTGCATAAGTTGCACATTGACTCTTCAATTGAGCCTTTAGATCTTGTTCATACAAATGTGTGTGGTCTTATGCACATAAGGTCATTAGATGGCTCTCTTTACTTACTCATTTTCATAGATGATGTTACAAGAAAAGTCTTGGTATATCCTATCAAATAGAAGAATGAGGTATTCCCTACTTTCAAAAAATGTCTTAGTTGAGACTAAAAGAGGAACTAAGCTCAAGGCTTTGCATTTAGATAATGGGGGTGAATAAACCTCACATCAGTTCAACCTTTTTTGCCAGTCTAGAGGAATTCTTAGAGAACTTACAACTCCTTATACCCTATTATAGATTGATCTAGCTAAAAGGAGGAAGAGAAATATTGAGGATAGAGTAGTTTCTATGCTGCATCATGCAAACCTTTCACAATGCTTTTGGGTAGAAGCAGTATTGACTACAATTCATGTGATTAATCTTTCACCTAGTACTACCAAAGGTCTAAAAGTGTCACAAGATTTATGGAGAAGGAAGCCACCATATTACGATTGTCTTTGAGTTTTTCAATGTGAAGCCTATGTTCATATACCCAAGAATCTCAGAAAAAAGCTAGAACATAAGTCAAAGAAATACATTTTTCTTGGATATGGTCCAGAAGGCCAATTTGGATAACACAATCACTGATCAAATGTAGTGATGTCATTTTCAATGAGTCTAAGATGCATAAACAACCCATTAAGGAGGTTGAAGTGATAAGAGTATTGTTTTAGGATACTAGTCCTTGAGTTATCATGCATATAAATGCTACATATAAAGATGTTCAAGAAAATATCCAATTAGATCATTTCACATATGTTCTTTTTCAACAATCATTGAGACATTCTGCATGTGTCTCGCATCCACCTGAGAGATATGTTCCAGGTTTGGTGTTATGCTGATAGATGTTGGTGAGCGTTCTATCTACAAAGAAGCAATGCAGACAGAAGATCATGTGAAGTGGGAGTGTGCCATGAAGAGTGAATTTGATTCTATTCATAAGAATGGTACTTGGGATTCAGTACCTTTTCCAAAGGGCAAGAAAAATCTTTACCATGTAAATGGTTATATATGTTGAAATTCACATGAGATAGTGCCTCTCAAAAGTATAAAGCACGAATTTTTAAAAAGGGTTTTTAGCAACAACATGGTGTTGATTTCCAGGAAATCTTCTCTCAAGTAGTCAAAATCACTACCTTGCACATGTTTCTTGGATTTATTGCAATGGAGGACTTAGATCTAGTCCAAATGGATGTAAAAGCTACTTTCTTGCATGGAGATCTTATAGATGAGATCTATATGGAACAACCAAAGGGTTGTTTGGTTCTTGGCAAAGAAATTCTAGTTTGTAAGCTAAAGAAGAGCTTATATGGACTTAAAGAGTCTCCTAGAAAACGGTACCAAAATTTTGATGATTTTATGAAATCTCAAGGCTATTCTCAAAGCAATGAGAATCATTTTCTCTACAAAAAGAGATGCTCAGATGAAAGCATTGATACTTTATGTTGATGATATGTGGATTGTTGGGAATTCCTCTGATGACTTGTCATTGCTCAAAAAGAAGTTGACTGAGACATTTGATATGAAGGATTTGAGGGATGCCAAATGTATTCATGACATGCACATTACTTGTGATAGGAGTAAAAGATGCATATACTATTGGAAAACAATGTCACATCAATCCAAAATCCATTTAGGGTAGAAACCCTAATTTTGGTACTCAGTAATTTTTGGCACAAAAATGGGTGAATTTTTTATGAGCCTATCTTGTAGAGCTTGAAGAGAGATTTCCAATGGTATATGACATGCAGTCATCAAAAATCAGATTTGGAAGAAAATCGAACCCTAATTTTTTGCTGATTTAGGGTTTTGACCTCATATGATAGCTCTCGGCATGAGGATCATAAAAATGTTGTTAGATCATTCGTCAGGTAGTCAAAAGTGTGAAAAAGTAGGTCAAGAAGTTATTTTTAAAGTTAGCTAAAAGAAACTTAAAAAATAAAGCAAACTCACTTAAAATAAAGCAAAAGCAGTTTGAAAAGTGATGTGATTAAAATAAAGCGCTTTTTGTGAGTTTTTCACATGGAGCTTTAAAACCTATATAAGAGAGTCTTGGGTCACTTTGTTAGTCATCCTACACCAATTTGCAATGCCAAGTTTTGGTCCCTCATTAGAGGTGGTGCTCTAGCACACATGGGCAGCCATAGTGCACTCTAAGAGCATGTTGAGGAGTAACTATGGAGTACTTCTTGGAGAAGAGTGTGCTCACACTCTTGCTTATGGAGAGGACTTACCTATCAGTAGCTTGGTGGTGTGGATGAGCCATCTACATAATGTATTTGAAGATTGTCTTCTACATGAAGATTTCAGTGTACTTCAAAGACATTGGATGGAAGTTAACATAAGATTTGCATCTTATGTTAAGAATTTAGGTACATATTCTCTTTATGCACAGAGGTATTACTTGGAGCTTATGGAGGCAGTGGCATCCATATCAGGAGGAATCCTATTTGGCATATCTAAAGGAGAATAAGTACATGTATGCTTCATGCATATTTGGATGAGGTGTTAGAGAAGGTATGTTCATATTTTGTCAATATTGGAAGATTGCTGAAATTTGTGTTGTAGATCTTAGACATATGGAACTATGGGCCTCTGGTATTAGTTACGGGCCTACTAAATTTCCAACATTTGGTATCAGAGCATTCAGGCTCTTAGATTCCCAGGTTCCTAGACTTCCTGGTTTACAACATATGATTTAAGAGCATCTTCTAACATTTGACATTTGACATACACACTTAATCTAGATGAGTAGAGATTTGAGAGTTAGACAATTCTATCACATGTTTATTCATCAGTGTGGAGTATGAAGTTGATGATCTGTTAGCAGCTGAATACTTTTGAAAGAGTAAAGATACTTTACAGAAGTATTACTTGAAGACCAAGACTTGATTAAGAGAAGGCTACTTCAAATTCAAGGAAAAACAATGGTTTGGAGAAGATGAAGGAACCAGATCCACATCAAATCATAGGTATTATTTTCTACTATCAGATTATCATTTGCAGGTCATATCTTAGAAGAGCAGTTATGAAGAGATTTGAAGGATTCAAGAAGTGATTTTATACACTTTTCATTTTTTGAAAGTAAAAGCATTAGCTACATCAAAACAGGTATCTAGAGGTTGTTCTTGATAGTTTTGATAAATCTCTTTCATGGCAAGAAAGCTCATCTAAGAAGACAAATTTGGAGATGAGATGAGTTTTGTTTTCAGCCAACCTTGTGTTGTAAGTTGGTTGGAAGTTTTTTATCTAGGTACAAAATCTGATCTAGGTACACTAACAAGGTAATTCAACATTCAATCAACTCTAGGAAAAGGTTGGTGAATTCAGACATATTAGTCACATTTGAAGCAGAGTTTCAATTCAGAGATATGAGGAGATGGTAAAACATGATTCTATGTTCACTTCCATTTGTATACCATGTTTGTTTTGTCTCTTACTCTTAGTACTAGAGGAAGAGAAAAATTCATTTGAAGAAGATACGAGTGCTTGCTACTTCAAGATGAAGAGAACAAAAGGTATGGAAGAGAAGTTTTAAGATGTTGACATCATCAAGTGGAAGAAAGATGCAGAAGAAGAAAGTCCAACATTTCCGAAGGAAAAGCAAGAATACCTTTTCTCTTACCTATTCTTATCCTCTACACCCAAAGACAAGTCTATGAGAACATCTTGTGTGAAGATAGTCTAAAGAAGAAGCAGTTTCTTGTTTTGCATGATACTTGATCATGTTTTAGTAGGCTTTGACAAAGAATTGCATTGAGAGAAAAGCAGCAGATACCTATGGCAGCTTATATGTTTTGACTCATATGTGTATGAGTTATAAGTTGAAGATTTTGAGCAGGCAGCTATATGTTCCCTCAAAGAATTCTTGGAGTGTCAATACAGAGCTACTTGGTATATGACAAATTGCAGAGAAGTATTTTTCTTCTTGACCTAACTCTTGAGGTAAAAGAGTATTTGTAGCAGATGTTGGAGACTTGGAGTGAGGTTTTTGTTTGGAAAAAGAAAATTAGGAAATTTTAATATTTTCAGAAAACTCAATATTTTCAAAAAATTTCAAAAATTTCAAGATTTTGAAAAAATTATAAAAATTCAAGAAAATTCAGATTTTTGTGTTGTACAAGTCAGATTAAGAATTTACTTTCTATGATTGTCTAGATTTTTGGATACATGGTTGTATTAAAAAAGGTGTTCCATCAAATCCTATCACTTGATTGAGAAGTGGAGTTAGCCAAAGAAAGTCAAGCAGATACTATCACATTTCACTTGGGTAGAATATGAAGATATGAAGTATCAACTTGCAGCTTTTGGAGTTCTCAAGGTCAAATTTTTTCCACTTATGTTCCAGTAGGAGTTACAAATTCTTGGGAAGGATTTGGTTAAAGAAACGTTTTACAACTTGATGTGAGAAACATGGACACTTAGAGACATTCAAGTAGCAAATCAAACACTGAGTCATGAAGGTTTGATGAGAACAGATTCTACACAGGTATTTTGTTAGAGAGATCTTGATAGATCTTGAATGATCTTGAAGATCTTGAGTATTTATGAGTCAATTATCTATCCTTTGTTTGAAAAGTTCTTAGCATTGGAAGAAGTAAGTCAAAGATTCAGATTCTATCAGATTTCTGTTGTAGAGAAAAAGAAGAAGATACTTGTTATGTTGCAGAAGATTATGGATCCTAAAATTTTGTTTCAGATATAGGTATTGATCATCGAAGATCAGATTTATTGAAAGAAGGAAGACATTCCAGATTTCATAAAGTCTGATATAATTTGAAGAATTATGGATACTAGTGTTAAATCATCCAAGGGGGTGATGAAACATGAAAACTTATTTTCAGCCATATGTAAAAGAATGCAGAGTCATACCTACAGGTGTATTCCTATAGGCTATATCAGGTATTCCTATATTTCCTTTGTCAGTTTCTCTTTATGTTCCAGCTCTGAAAGAAGAAGAAAGAAGGAGAATGTCTAGAGAAAGTTCTTGTTAGGTTTTCTTGTTTAGCAGAAAGTTCCAGAATTCTATTGCAGAGAAACTTGATACTTTAGAGAGGTATGTTACTTTTGAGGTGCACAAATTTATGTTTATACCAAATTCTGAAGGAAATAAGTATGGACTTACAAATAGAACAAGGATGTAGATAAGATGACATCATAGATATGAAATTATGAGACTCATGGGTTGAGTTGAGTTGAGTTGAGTTGAGTTGAGTTGAGTTGAGTACAGTCAAAGATAAACCAACTAGTGTTCATAATAATCTAAGTTGTGAGTTGTCAATCACAAGTCCCAGGATTCAAATTCTGATTTTGTTTAGTGTATTTACATGACACAGTAGAAGTACGTTGAGAAACCTTTGTTAAGGTAAATGCAAATATGTGGATCCTAGTGTATGTTTACAGGTTTGAGAAGATAGGAGATAACAGGTTCAGAATCAATTCATGCTACTTATGTTGTCAAGCAATGATTTGCTTGATGTATACACTAGTGTATATCTAGTTTGCATATTTTCTCAGGTATTGGGGTTCATATTCAGCAAGTTGAGTTTTTGAAGTTAGAAGAAAGTCGAATTCAGTTTTGAAGAAGACTTTTGAAGAAAAGGTTTGAAGGTCAATTCGAGAGTACAAGTTTGAAGTTTATTACAGTTTATAGATGAATGAAGTTACATATCCAGTTTAGTTTGTACCAATATGACATTGCAGGGGGATTGTTGGAAAACAATGTCACATCAATCCAAAATCCATTCAGGGCAAAAACCCTAATTTTGGTACTTAGTAATTTTTGGCACAAAAATGGGTAAAATTTTTATGAGCTTAGCTTGTAGAGCTTGAAGAGAGCTTTCCAATGGTGTATGAAATGCAACCATCAGAAATCAGCTTTGGAAGAAAACCCTAACCCTAATTTTCTAGTGATTTAGGGTTTTGACCTCATATGATAACTCTCGGCATGAGGATCATAAAAATGTTGTCAGATCATTCATCAGGTAGTCAAAAGTGTGAAAGACCCGTTCAAGAAGTTATTTTTAAAGTTAGCTAAAAGCAACTTTAAAAATAAAGCAAACTCACTTGAAATAAAGCAAAAGCAATTTGAAAAGCGATGTGATTAAAATAAAGCGCTTTTTTGTGAGTTTTTCACATGGAGCTTTAAAACCTATATAAGAGAGTCTTGGGTCACTTTGTTAGTCATCTTACACCAATTTGCAACGCCAAGTTTTGGTCCCTCATTAGAGGTGGTGCTCTAGAACTCATGGCAGCCATGGTGCACTCTAGGAGCATGTTGAGGAGTAGCTATGGAGTACTTCTTGGAGAAGAGTGTGCTCACACTCTTGCTTATGGAGAGGACTTACCTATCAGTAGCTTGGTGGTGTAGATCAGCCATCTACATAATGTATTTGAAGATCGTCTTCTACATGAAGATTTCGATGTACTTCAAAGACATTGGATGGAGGTTAACATAAGATTTGCATCTTATGTTAAGAATTTAGGTACATATTCTCTTTATGCACACAGGTACTACTTGGAGCTTATGGAGGAAGTGGCATCCATATCAGGAGGAGTCCTATTTGGCATATCTAAAGGAGAATCAGTACATGTATGCTTCATGCATATTTGGATGAGGTGTTAGAAAATGTATGTTACGTTAGAAAAGGTATGTTCATATTTTGTCAATATTGGAAGATTGCTGAAATTTGTGTTGTAGATCCTGGACATATGGAACTATGGACCTGTGGTATTAGTTATGGGCCTACTAAATTTCCAACATATACTCGTCTCAAAGTGAGCAAATATCCAAAATACTTCACATGCTCAATATATAGGGCGACAAGGCATTGGGTACACCTTTCACCTATGTATGTGCAATGATTGCCTCAAATAAGATGAGGAAAAGGAATTCATGACCAAAATTCCTTATCAATGTGTTTTTTATAGTCTCATGTGTACTATGGTAGCTACATAACTAGACATTGCATTTGCAATGGGAGTTAAGAGCAGTTATATGCCTAATCTTGGCAAGAAGCATTGAGAACTGATCAAGATGATTTTGGGATATCTGAGTATCACTAAGGACAAGTTTCTATGCTTGGGTAGAGGAAAGGCATCCATTATAGGCTACAAAGATTCTAATTATGTTGGTTGTGTAGAACATTGGAAGTCTACATTAGAGTACATTTGTCACTTTAGTGGAGGTGCTATTTCTTGGAGACCTTGTCTTTAAGAATGCATAGTTGTTTCCACTATAGAAGCAAAGTATGTTGCAGCAAGTGCGGCATGTAAGGAAGCATTGTGGCTTTCTTGTTTTGCTTGCGATATGGGTCTACCTAAGCATGTACCTCATTTTCTTAGTGATAGGTAGAGTGCCATTGCTTTGGCCAAGAATCCAGTCTATCCTGCAAAGACCAAGCACATGGACATGAATATTGGAACTCAAGGTCAAGGACAAGCATGGAAGCACATCAAAAAAGTGGATACACAAGAAGAGGGAGTAACTAGGGAGCTCCAAGAAGTGTATGTTAAATTTTTAGAAGAATCCGCTACAAAAATAGTAATTTTGATCACTCAAACCATTGTAAATATCATTTCACATTTTTGTAACTCGATTTTGTTCAAGCCAAGGAGTCCTCAAGCTTGAGGAGTATTAGAAGTATCATACCAATTTTCATAATTTTTAGACTTCGTTTGAGCCCTTAAATAAGCCCTGGAACTTAATTTTTAACTAGGTCCGAGACTAGGTCTGGACAGGGCCAAAACCACTCAAAAAACTATAAAAAGGGCTGGAGACCTCATTTTTGACGCTAGCTTGTTGTAGATTTGAGCTTTTGTAAGAGGAATCTTTTGCAATCAAAGATCTTTCATTATTCCACTCTTTGCTCTTACTTTGTGCATGTGTGTGTGTATGTGTGTGCATGCTTGTGTGCTTTCACTCACTCACTTGTGCACTTCACTTGCTCTTGGTCTTCATACCGGTCCTCACGTCTCCATGGATTGACATTTATGAGGTGAAACTCCTGAGGTTGGTACTTGCAATTGTGCTAGAGTGACACCAAATTTGGCGCCATTGCTGGGAGAGAGAGCTTGATGGACAAGCGTGTGATGGTAAGACATAGAGTAGCGATGTTGGAAGGTAAAAAAATCATCATTTTCAGTTTAGCTTCTGAGTTTTTCTCCACCATCATCTTCATCACCATCACCATCTTCTCCCACCTTCATCCTCTCAGATATTTTCATTTTTTAGTGTACATTTACCTCGTTTTTCATTTGTGGCTGCAAGCAAGAAGCTTAAGGGGGTGCAGACGTGAAGCACTGAAGAAATAAACCTCAATATCCCCAAAAATTGAGTGACCAGTCTCAGACGTGACATGACTTGCACCAAGTATCATGGGTTTGGAGAGAACTCTTGCATCCACAGACACATAGGATGACAAGAGAACCCAAGGTACACATATTTGCAAAATTTTTTGAATTTGGACTTCAAAAACTCTAAGTATCATGTCTGGTTGAGTTCAGGTATCACGATGCCAGAACTCTTGTGTATCGTGATACTTGTCGAGTATCGTGTATTGTCTCCCCGTGTATCGCGATACCTCATGTGTATCATGTATTGTCGGGTTGAGTATCGTGTGTCATGTATCACCTAAGTGTGTATCACGATACTTCCCAAGTATCATGTATGGCGAAGGTCGGTATCGTGTATCATATTAGCTCAAGTATCATGTATCATGAAGTCCACGTATCGCCAACCTCAAGTATCATGTATCGTGTATCGTGATACCTTGGTATCATGTATCGCCGGGTCGAGTATTGTGATACTGAAGTATCGTGTAGCGCGAGGCTTCGAGTATCGTGTATTGTCGGTACCTGGGTATCCTTTACTGATCAATAGGTATCATGTATCGCAAGACTTCGAGTATCGTGTATCGTGACTATCTCGTATCGCGATACTTAGGTATCATGTATCGTGTTGGTCGTGTATCACGATACATAAGTATCATGGGTTCCCCAAGTATCGTGTATCGTCACTTCTTAAGTATCGTGTATCGCTCTGATACTCATTAAGGATCATGTGCCGTTTGAAACCAAGTATCGTATCGCATCTCCTGTGTATCGTGTATCGTTTAGTTTAGATATCGTGTATCATGGCAAGGAAAGTATCATGTATCGTTGCTCCCAAGTATCACCAATACCTCCTAAGTATCGTGTATCACCTGTTTTGAAGTAATCCCAGAGAGATCCTGTTTCCCTGTTTTAACCTCTAGAACCCTGAACTGGCATAACTTTCTCATACGAAATCCGTTTGTTGTGATTTTGGGTTCGTTGGAAAGCTCGTGGGGAGTATTACTAATACGTGGATTATTAGATATAGTATTTTGAAGTTGACCCTCAGGTGGAACTAGGAATCCAAGGAGTTCCAAAGGATTTTGAGCAATACAAGGGGAAATTTTGGACTTGTAGACAAGGCTTATGAATCTGAGATCTAGTAGACACCTAGGCAAGGATAGACAAAGCATTAAATCCTTTGAGGCTAGTGTCAACCACATAGTGAGGTCGTGGGCACAACAACTTAGTGGTTATCCCTACGTGCTAAGTTATGAAACAAGTGACTCAGAAATGTCTTTTGGCATGGAGAGACCCACACGTACCTCAGGTACTGCTTATTTACAGACACCAGAAGGTCCCTATAAGACACAATTGGAGTATATTAGGACCAACCGATTAGGTGCTCACATCTATGAGGAGGGCCTGAGACGATCAGTAGTCCAACTCAAAAATCCAGACCAACCCTTTGGACTTGAACACCCCGTGTTCAAGTTCGAAGAGGGTTCACATATTGATAAAGAGGGAACCATGTATGTGGTTACCGACTTATTAGATAGGACGAATGAGTTTGGAAATGTTATTCTCGAGAATGAGGTAGGAGATCTAGAGCAAGGAGACCTAGGACGAGAACCCAAGTCTCCTAGAAGTAAGTCAGTCTTGGCTAGGGTGATCACTCCAGATTGGATCCTTCAAGATAACAAAAGCATAGAGCTATTCTTGAACAGGGAAACGAAGGAAGCTTTTTGGAGATTCAAGATAGGCCAACCTAGCCCAATAGTCACCCTCTATGAGTTCAAAGATCCGGAGATGCGAGGAAAAGTTGTCTATATAGATAACACATCTGAGAAAATGTTCTTGGTAACAGAGCATGATAGGCATGCATACTCTTGGCAAGGAGAATTAGTTTTTGCTCCACCACGATCTAATATTTCTCATTGCCACCAAGGTGTAGGTTCATCCCAAGCTCATTAGGCACAACCCGAATGAACAAGAGAGAGACCGAAGGTAAGATTTGCACACACTATGGGTAGAGAGAGATCTGGTCTTGAAGGTGGAAGACCTAAAAGAGAGAGACATCGAGTACATAGGCATCAAAGAGATGAACATGATTTTCCATTGCCTAGACCTCGAGAGCGCTTAAGAACCCTAATGCCTTCTCAAGTGGTCAAGGCTATGAAGAACTATTTTGATGGGTCAGGAGATCCTTATGATTATGTGACCGAGTTCAAACAAGTGTTAAGAGATGAACAAGTTGAGGACTTGTTCACTCAATTCGAGGCATTTGGTTTGACTCTTAAGGGTACTACCTTAGCTTGGTTTCAACCTGTAAATAGTTGCAACTATCGAGACATAGGCCAAATGCTAGAAGCATTCATTGTAGAATTTTCCAAGAGTGGTATCAGGCATAATACATCATCCTTGATCCACAACTTCAAGCAGACACCCCAAGAAATGGTGTGACTTGTAGGAAGATGGTTCAGACAGTACTTAGAAAGATGCCCTATTCCAGAGTTACCCACACCAGCCAAACAAGTGGCTTTGTTTTTAGATGGATTGCTATGCACCAAGTTGAGATCATATGTGTACTTGAAAGAGCCTAGATCCATAGAAGAGCATGTGCGGATATGTATTGACATAGAATACAATTCGGGTGAGGAGTTAGGACTATCCAAACTCTATAAGGACTCTGACAATTCTACTAGTCATACCTCTAGAACCTCCACTGAGATAGATGAGATAGCTAAGCAAGTTTCCAAGAAGCTAGGAGTTCAAAATAGACAAACACCAAGGGTCACCTCATTGAAGTGATGTTACAACTGTGGAGGAGACCACATGGCTAATGTTTGCCCTGAAGTATTTTGATGGCGATGCCCCGCACTGCACTCTCCTTCTCGAGAGCTCCCCGACGATATGCTCGGAGTAGAAAACCAAGATCCTGACGCCGCACACGGTACTCCGCACAGAGACCTGCAGAATACGCAGAAAAACACAGTACACAATGAGCACGAAGACAGACTTCTTAGGTCTTACAAATGCGGTCAAACTTACAGTCTGTGACTGACCAGGCCACTATATGTTTTATTAAAGAACATATACAAAGAAGTGTCCGGTGGCCATTTGGCCTTTCACATGGACACTAACGGTAACAATCTCCCACTAAAGGCCAATATGGCCAGAGTAACTATGGGAGAAAAAAGAAAGAATGATAAGGAATACCTGAGTGTAAGTATACAAACTATACCTCCCACCTGATGGGCATGTTACACAATATACAAGTGACTGCGTAAGATCAAGAATCAAGTAACCCCCATCAAGTGACAACAGTGTCGAAAGCTATCCTGTGGTAGAGCTTTAGTCAAAGCATCTGCAGCATTATCTCGAGTGTGAACCTTCTCAAGAATAATGCTCTCAGTGGCTAAGCAATCTCTAATGAAGTGATACCTCACCTCAATGTGTTTGGTCTTTGCATGATAGACCGGATTCTTAGCCAAAGCAATGGCACTCTCACTATCACTGAGCAAGTGAGGTACATGCTGAGGCAAACCCATATCACAAGCAAGACGAGAAAGCCACAATGCTTCCTTACATGCCTCACTTGCTGCAACATACTCTGCTTCTGTGGTGGAAACAACTGTACATTCTTGAAGATGAGATCTCCAAGAGATAGCACCTCCAGCAAAATGAAAAATGTACCCTGATGTAGACTTACGATTGTCTACACAACCAGCATAGTCAGAATCTGTGTAACCAATAATGGATGCTTTCCCTCTACCTAAGCATAGACACTTGTCCTTAGTGCCACTCAGATATCTCAAAATCATTTTGACCGCTTCCCAATGTTTCGTGCCAAGATTAGACATATATCTGCTCACAACTCCCACTGCAAATGCAATGTCTGGTCTCGTAGCTACCATAGCATACATGAGACTAGCAACAGCAGACTGATAGGGAATTTTGGTCATGAGTTCCTTTTCCTCATCTGATTTGGGGCAGTCATCCTTGCTCAATTTCACATATGTGGGTAAAGGTGTACTCAATGCCTTTCCACCCTGCATATTGAATCGGTGAAGTACTTTGGATATGTACTCACTTTGAGACAAGTATATGAATCTTTTACTCCTATCACGAGTAATGCGCATGCCAAGAATATGTTTGGCATCCCCCAAATCCTTCATATCAAATGTCTGACTCAACTTCTTTTTGAGAATTGACAAACCATAAGAGGACTTCCCAGCAATCAACATATCATCGACGTAAAGTATCAAGCATATCAAGCTGCCATCAGAACATCTCTTTGTGTAGAGACAATCATCCTCATTGCTCCGAGAATAGCCTTGGGACTTCATAAAAGCATCAAACTTTTGGTACCATTGTCTAGGAGACTGTTTAAGTCCATACAAGCTCTTCTTGAGCTTACAAACTAGACTTTCCTTGCCAGGAACTACATAACCCTCTGGTTGTTCCATATAGATCTCATCTGTAAGATCTCCATGCAAGAAAGCTGTTTTCACATCCATTTGGACTAGTTCTAAGTCCTCCATTGCAACGAATCCAAGCAACATGCGCAAAGTAGTCATCTTGACCACTGGAGAGAAGATTTCCTCAAAATTAACACCATGTTGTTGCTTAAAACCCTTTGCAACAAGTCGTGCTTTATATTTTGGAGAAGCACTATCTGATGTGAATTTCAGCTTATATACCCATTTACATGGTAAAGCTTTCCTGCCCTTTGGCAAAGGTACTAAGTCCCAAGTACCATTCTTGTGAATAGAATCCAACTCACTCTTCATGGCACGCTCCCACTTGACATGATCCTCTGTCTGCATAGCCTCTTTGTAGCAAGAGGGCTCACCGGCATCTGTTAGCATAACAAAATCTAGACCTGGAACATATCTATCAGGTGGATATGAGACACGTGGAGAACGTCTCAATGGTTGCTGAACAGGAACATGTGCAGACTGATCTGAATGGACATTCTCTTGAACATCCCTATGTGCAGCATTTTTGTGCATGCTAACCGGAGGACTAGTATCCTCAAACACCACTCTTCTCACTTCAACCTCCTTAATCCGACTGTTTATGCATCTTAGACTCATTAAAAATGACATCACTACTTCTGATCACTGACCGTGTTTCAGGATCCCGTAAGCGATATCCAAATTGTCCTTCTCGACCATATCCAAGAAAAATGCATTTCTTTGACTTATGGTCCAACTTCTGTCTAAGATTCTTGGGTATATGAACATATGCTTCACACCCAAAAACTCGAATATGATCATAATATGGTGGTTTCCCTGTCCATAACTCTTGTGCCACTTTCAGACCTTTGGCAGTACTAGGTGAAAGGTTAATCACATGAACTGCAGTCAATACTGCTTCTGCCCAAAAACCTTGTGAGAGGTTTGCATGATGCAACATAGATACTACTCTATCTTGAATAGTTCTATTCATCCTCTCAGCTACACCATTCTGTACTGGGGTATAAGGAGCTGTAAACTCTCTACGAATCCCTCTACACTGACAGAAAAGGCTGAATTCATGTGAGGTATACTCACCCCCATTATCTGAACGTAAAGCCTTAAGCTTAGTTCCTTTTTCAGTCTCAACTGAAGCAAGCCATTTTTTGAAAGTAGGGAATACATCATCCTTCGATTTGATAGGATATACCCAGACTTTTCTAGTAGCATCATCTATGAAAGTGACAAAGTAAAGAGAACCACCTAAGGACCTAGTGGGCATAGGACCACACACATCTGTATGAACAAGATCTAAAGGCTGAATTGAAGAGTCAATGTGCGTTCTATGCACATTTCTGGTTTTCTTTCCATATTCACAATGCTCACAAAATGAAAAATCAGAGAAAGATAACACAGGTAAGTAGCCAGAACGAGAAAGATTTTCCATTCCACTACGAGATATATGGCCCAAACGACCATGCCAAATACAAGCCATAGGCTGTTCAGTAACAGCTAACAAGTGTTCTTTCTGTGATACAAATAAAGGATAAAGTGAGCCAACTTTGCTTCCTTTTGCAATAACCATATTGCCCTTTGATATACGAAAGGACTGAGCATAGAAGACCACCTTGTAACCAAGGTCATCAAGTTGACCAACTGACATCAAACTGCATGATAACTGAGGTACATGGCGTACATTATGCATAGTAAATTTTGAACCATCAATGAACTGCACAACCACATCTCCAATCCCCACAACATCACACTGGTAAGAGTCACCAAGTCTCACGGTACCAAGAGACTTTGCTGCATAATTAGAGAACCATTCTCTATGTGGTGTCACATGGAAAGAAGCACCAGAATCTAGCAGCCAGGTGTGGGAAAGAGAATCAGCCATAAGTGCCTCAGATGGCACAGTACTATCAAGTGTCAACACATCAGCATCATCAGAAATAGCATTAATTTCTTCAATCTTCATAGTCGAAGTAGATGGTGCAGGTAACTGTTTAACATGCCCATCAACATTCTGTCCTTTACCTTTAGCATTCTTTAATGCATAACAGTCTTTCTTCATGTGTCCTTTCTTATGACAATAATGGCATTCAATATCCCTCTTCCTTGATTTACTTCTGCTCTTATTCCGTTGACCATTCTTTTCCTTGTTCTTGCTCCTGCCACGTTGTTGATTCTTTCCTTGGTAAGAATCACGAACATTATATGCATCTCCACTCTGAGTGCCAACCATAGATTTTCTACGAATCTCCTCACTCAAGAGTGCTCCACATATGTCATCATAGACGAGTTTACCACCTGGTGCACTATTGCTAATAGCTGTGCAAAATGTATCCCATGATGATGGCAGGGTGCATAACAGCAATACTGCTTTCATTTCATTGTCCATATCCATTTTTTGAGCCTGTAACTGGGAGAATATGGCATCAAACTCATTTAGATGAGCAGCAACACTATCTGTGTCCTTCATACGAAGGTCGTATAATTTTCTCATCAGATATACTTTATTTGATGCCGTCTCTTTTTCATATGTATTGCATAACTTCTTCCAAAGCTCCTCTGCACTTTCACAGTCTAATACTGTAAAGTAAACATTATCTGCCAGGTGTAAGCGAATGGTAGACTTGGCCATTTCATCTAACTCATCCCAATCATCTTCATCCATGTCAGCAGGCTTCTTTGAAATCCCATTTACTGGCTTCCATTGCCTTCTTTGAATCAGCACATCTTTAATCTGATTCTTCCATAGAGCAAAGTTTGTGCCATCAAATTTTCGGATCTCAAAATGGTCTTTGCCCTCCAAGTTATAGCTCCTCCTCGGAACGCTAGCACTAGACCCTGATCCACCGGATGTGCCTGAGACCTCTGATGCCATGATCGTAGAGAACTGAATAGAATGATAATGGAGCTAGAAGAGTCCAAACACCAACAAATAAGTGTATCAAGGAGTAAATCGACCACTATATAGTTGACTAAACCAGAAATCTGGAAAAATTTTGCCAGAGTATCCTCTGCAAAATTAGCATATGACCAGTGTCAAAGTATCATAAAACTGCAAGTACTGACATGTCTACCTGCATAGTGAATCACTGACTCCACTGCATATAATCAGTTACCCAATAGAAGCCAACTAGGCTTATCGAGCACCTATGAAACAACTATCATACATCTCCTATGGCGAGGCTAGGTAAGTCTTCCACCTGCATCACCGAAGAGACCCCGACATCTGGGTGTCTCCCAATTAAGAAAACCTCACCATGACCCTCTTTATCAAACGTGAAAGGCTTTATGCAAAGAACGTAACCGCTATATCAATGCCCACATGGATGTACATAAGCGGTATCCACAGAAGCGTACATGGTGTGTGTGTGCTCAATATATGTAGTAAAATGACACTAAAAGGCTGAAATACACAGCCCAAAAACTAGCCAGTAACACCTGCAAGTGTCTGTCAACTCTGATGTTTTAGGCTTTAAAAAACCTACATAAATTTGCAGCGATTGTTCCCACCAAAACTGAAAAACCCCTCAAGAAACCTGTAGTTTTACGAGTGTGGCTGAAAATACAGCCCCAAAGGTTGATATTTATTGTCTGAGAAGTACAAGGAACACTCTTCTTGATGTTCTTGGACCTGTGTGAAGAGAACTACGTGCGAAGGTACTCCGAAATGGCTCCAAAAACACCCCAAAATTGCTTCAGAAATAGGCTTTAAAAAGCAAAAATGAAGCTTTGAGGGACCAAAACTTGTTCAAGGTAATGTCAACCTTAGTCTTTCCCCTTCTTCAAACACCACAAGGGTGTAGCTTAGTGGCAAGAGATTGCCACGGTTAAGCGAGCTCTGGGGGGAACAGTACTGGGATGGGTGACCTCCCGGGAAGTACCGGAAACCTCTATATTCCTTGATCGTTGAGGTCCTCCCTCGCGCGGCGCCAACGGCGCCAACGGTGACTTCGGTGACTCGGATGACAAGGTATGCCAAGGTCTATGCCTTGGTCGCCGCCTTGGTCGTAAGCCTTGGAGAAAGCGGCTCGCTTCGCTCGCACAAAAGGGACAAAGCTTTTTGCCTCGAACTGCTCTGATACCAGTGAAGTATTTTGATGGCGATGCACCGCACTGCACTCTCCTTCTCGAGAGCTCCCTGACGATATGCTCGGAGTAGAAAACCAAGCTCCTGACGCCGCACATGGTACTCCGCACAGAGACCTGCAGAATACGCAGAAAAACACAGTACACAATGAGCACGAAGACAGACTTCTTAGGTCTTACAAATGCGGTCGAACTTACAGTCTGTGACTGACCAGACCACTATATGTTTTATTAAAGAACATATACAAAGAAGTGTCCGGTGGCCATTTGGCCTTTCACATGGACACTAACGATAACATGCCCAATGATGGCTTAGCCCCAAGGAAACCCTAATGATCTATATTGCACCATTGAGAGGAAATACACAAATCATACGGCTCAAGATTGTCCATACAATAGGCAGGCTGTTGGAAAAAATTATCAGCAACCTTACCAGTAGGGCAGGTATCAGAATCAATACCAACAACCATATTATAGGTTGCAACAGCAATATGAGGCACCATATTGGCCACAACCAGTCCAAGGAAACCAACCACCAGCTCTTGCCAATATGATCCCAGTTAAGTATGCAGTGACAGAGGAGAAACTTAATAGAGCATTGGTGTCATTAACCCTGTTGGTCTCAAAAAATGACCCTCATGCTCATAGTTTAGACTACTCCCATGAAGATAGTCCACAAGCTTATTACACAGAGTCACCAGAGCATAGTGAGGCTTATTCCTATCAATACGAGGCACCATCTATGGAACAAAATGGGAGCCAGAATACTCCAATGTCATGTATACAAATCCTAACCCTAGGACCTAATTGAGACAAGTGAGACCACAAGACCCTAGAGGACCATGTTTTAGATATCAGGGTGACCATTTCATTCGTGAATGTCCCCACTCACCGATTGCGGGACAAGGAAAAAGCATCACAAATGCAAGGCTTTTGTCCTGAGTGCGGTAAAGAACATCTCCCGAGAGATTTTCCAAGGAACCCCTCTAGTGCACCCAAGGTTACACCCATTAATGTGGTAGGCTTAGTGGTGGATTCAAGCTCGAGTAGCAGTAATGTGGCTCCTATACAGGCAGTTACTAGGGCACAAACATTAAAATAGGATAAACCAACTGAGTAATTAGAGCCAAGTGAATTAGAAGAGCCTAGTAAGAGGAAAAAAAGAACATGGAAGGATACCAGGGAGAGAACCAATCGCAAGTGGAATAAAAAGATATCCGAACTAGAAGAAAGCCTAAAGGAGGCAAAATAAAAAATAGAAGACATTGCATCTCAAACGCCCTCGCATGCCGAAGCTCCATCCACTCCACCTCATCCCACCCCACCAGCCATTGTAAATAGACCGCAACCAGGGTCTATTCTTGCAGATCCAACCCAAGAAGGCTTGGACATGATGTTCAAGGCCTACTAGGCTCGTCTTCAAGAAGGGCCAACAACTGCAAACCTAGACAAGGGTTACCCTAGAGCAAATTTTAGAGATTGAACGGACAAAAATGTGTGTGAAAATGGTAGAGCTAGCTCAGGCTATACTCGAGACCAGTCAATCATTCAATCAGACAAACTCAATCAAATTGGATTTGCATTTCTAGGGCTTATTAGAAAGATTAGAGTAGTTGGTAAACAAGTTGCAAGTTTCTTTACCTCCATAAGCTCAACCAGTTGTTGAAAGAGAAAGTTCACCACCAGCGAAAGTTTACATTCCGGATTTCATAGATGAGGGAGCACCTCTTTCAATTCAACTATACTCTCAAGAGTTCTTGCAGGAAATACAAGAAGATAAATGGGCCAAGGAGAAGAGTAATCCCCCTCCTATTCTTGAAATTGATGATCTTCATGATCAATTTCCCCAAGACATTCCATCTATCTATGGAGACCAAGCAGAGCAACAAGAAGATGAAAGCTTAGATTTTGAATCTAATTCTTTACAAGAGTGCCACAATTCACAGGCCCATGGGAATCTGAATCTCTTCAGATCAGAGCTCCCACAATACTGGTAAGAAATGAAGACTGAGTGGTTCCAAAGAACACTGATGTCGTGAAGAACACTAAAGTTCAGTGCCATTTCATCGTAGAAGAGCTGCTCAAAGTAAAACCAAAGCTATGGAATCATGTGAAGGATCAGGTTCTAGAACTTGATTCCAATATGCCAAAAGCAGGCTCTAAGAAAAAGGTACCAGAGATACCTCTAGACAAAGTAGGAGACATGAGTGAAGGTGAAGAAGGTAATACTTATCTTCCAATCACGTACCAAGGTTACACAACCAAAGCGATTGTAGATTCAGGTGCTGGTGTTGCTATTGCGACCACCTCCTTGTGGAAGCAATGGGGCAAACCAACGTTCAAACCAACTAGAATGAAGCTTCAAATGGAGGATGGCCATGTTGAAAGACCTCTAGGATTGCTAGAAGGGATAACTCTAACCACTTGTGGTGTAGAGTTTGAACACACATTTGCTATTGTGACTTTGAGAAAAATAATGTCTATGAGATGATCCTAGGAATACCATTCCTATGACAATTACAAATAGTACAGGATTGGGGAACCAACTCCTTGTACTTGCAACACTTAGGGGTCACCACCAAGGTCAATCTAAAAGACTATACATTCAGAGATGTACCACCCCTATAGTGGAATCCTATCCGCAAAGCAAAAGAAGATTCTATCTCCGTGCATTCTGGAAATTCTCCTGATCCATCCTGGATGCATGAAGATACTCATTTGTGGATGTGCAAGGTCGTAGAGGAAGAGGAAAGATGCCTAGAAGTGAGAGAAGAAGGAACTTCTCCAGGAGATAGACTAGTTAACAACCCCACCTATACACCGATGATTTTTCCACATGAGGAATTTGAGCCTCATGGTTGGGCAGAAATATTGGCCACCATGGACATTGCTGTCAATGAAGAACAGTGGACACCGCATTGTGATGAGGAGGGTTATGATATTTCAATGTTCATGTGTCAACCCTTGTTAGAAGAGTGTGACTCTAATGAGGTTATAGGAGAAAAGGATGATGATGATCTAGAGTCCATTGTAATGGATAGTTGCTTCAACTCAGAGAAGCACTTTCTAGAGAATGATGCTCAAATGACAGCTAGGTTTTTATTCGAGAACGTGTTCACCAGAAATGGATTACCAATAGAGTTAGTTAGTGATACAAGTATGCACTTCTTGAACGAAGTCATTGATAATATCCTTCATGAATTCATGGTGATACAAAAGAAGTCTGCCCCCTATCATCTAGAAGCTAACGGACAAGCCGAGAGCACAAATAAGGTCCTATGCAATGTATTGAAAAAAAACTCATAGATAATAAACACGCTGATTGGACAAACAACTCCATCATGCTGTTTGGGCTTACTGAGTTGCCTATAAAATGATACTCAATGTCTACCCCATTTTAGATGGTCTTTGGACAAAATGCTATGTTGTCATTGGGCTTCCTAATACCAGCCTTGAAGGTAGCACAAGAATACGAGTGGAATGGACATGAATTGTCCTCTAGGATCTTTGATTTAGAATAATTAGGTGAGACGAGTCTATGAGCAGCAGTAGGCATCTATGCTGCAAAGAAAAGACAAAAGGCATACTTTGATGAACACATCAAGGATAAATGATTGAAAGAAGGAGATCGAGTGCTTGTTTACACACTAAAGCAGCATGCCCACAAATTGGAGAAATGAGGATATGGACCCATGATCATTAATAGAATTTCCACTAGCAGTACGGTTCAATTGGCCACTCTAGAAGGTGACATCTTGCCAAACTATATTAGTGGACATCGAGTCAAGGTGTATCAAGAACCTCTTACAGAGGATACGTTAATGAGACTCAACATGGCTAAGAAGCAAAAAGAAGAAGAGTTGAGGGTCAGAGAAGAAGCACAGGTAGAGGCTAGAGAGCACATTAGGTGAAATAAGTTAAGGCAACTAGGCTTAGATGTCAACGCGAAAGCCCCAAAATACCACATGGACATGTGACAGAAATCGAGCATAATTACTTCTCGCAGATCGACGCCCCTTTGTGCCCGTGGAGGTAGGACGAGGAAAGAGTGTAAGGACTGTGAGGGCCTGAGTCGACTCAGGTGCAACAACTAGTGCAGTTAGACTTTCATACTACCAAGACCTAGAATTGAGCATCAAGCCCATATAAACCTATCTCATAGGTTTGGGAGGTGTGGAAACCCCTTGTTTGGGTGACATGGAACTTCCCATCTACCTTCAAGATGTTCCAATGAAAGTCAAAATGCTAGTGTGTCACGATGAGGACCTTACAGAGCAACTTGTCTTGGGTCAAGATTGGATTTATGACCATGCAATCAACTTGAACCTAAGAAGGCAACTTCTTCAAGTTTGCGTACATGAACAATGCATTACATTATAATTAGAGAACTGCATGCTCATAGATCATGGCACCACACACTCTCTTAGTTCCTAAGACTAATCTTCACGAACAAGATATTGTATGTGTTAAAAGCTCTATGATTTAGAAGGACTCAATCATGGAAGGGCAATGGCAAAGGCAACATTAGGGGAAAAAATGAACCCTGAATGGGCCTTTTAGATTAAGGAGTGATTAGTGATGGACCAATCAGAAGAGGGTGGTGGCCACATTCTATACCCTATAAAATACTAGGCTGAAGGGGGAAGAGGGGACATATTTCTCCCTTATTTAATGAGCTACCTCTAGAGAGAGAAGGAATCTCGTAACTTAGTTGAGCCCAAAATTTCAAAATTTCTAAAAAGTTAAAAAACTCATCATTACACTTGAAAATGGACCCCCCATTACTTTTTAGGGTCAAAAGTACTCTTTTTGACCCCAAATTCAAAATCCGTGCATGTTTTGAGCTAAAAAAAATGGCTTTTTTCAAAAATATTCAAAAGAGAGTTATTTCCCTCCTAAACCTCACATTTTCATACCCAGGTCCCAAAAAGTCATCTTTTTCCACTACTTTCACTCTGTAGCACACCATTGAAGCTCCTCTTTCTACACTCCAACCTACCTGCATCTCCTATCTCGAATTAATGTTGTAGCTTGAAGACCTTTAGCTTCAATGGCAACAGCTAAAGCTTCTAGGCGACCGAAAGATGAAATCCTCACATTAAGATGTCACAATATCAAAGCCACAGATGGACAGTGGCTATCACATGAGTACTCCAAAAGGTGCATGGATGTACATGCAACCCTCTAGAGTTGGGCCTCACATACAAAATGAAAGTCCCTATAGATTGGAGCAAAGATGGAGCAGAACTCTCTCATTGTCATAGTTCTTTTGCAATGTGATAATGTCACTTCTTGGGCCCTAGTCATTGTATCTCATGGTTTTTGCACTTTTAAGAACCTTGTAAAAAGTAGGACAATCGATTCATGTTAGATATTGTATATACCTTCTTCTCTGATCCCTTCTCTCCTACTAAGATATCTTAAAATCCTCTTGATCTAGAATTGGTCTAGAAATACTTTACATCATGGATGAGCATCGCAAATTTTGTGATGCGTTCTTGCATTTGCAAGCACTTCAAGTTGTACAATCATTGATACCAATAATTTGTAAATTTTGTAAGATTTGATATTTGTAATGAAAACATGTCTACTCTCACATTTTTGTAGTCTACAACTGTGCATTTATAATTTCTCTTGGTGATTATTCAATTTTCGCTTTTATATAGAGTATTTTCAAGTTCACAATAATTGACATTTTATTGGTTAATTTTCTTTATAGATGATCATTTATGAAGTCTGAATTTACAAAGGATATAACTAAAAAAGGCCATTCATGTTAGATATACTCAATACTTACTCCTCAAGTACCAAAAATGATCCATGGTGCTCTAAGTTATAAGGCCCCCATTATGAGGAGAAACCACTTTGAGAGTACAAACATCCATGGAACCTTAACTTCTAAGCTAGATGAGTTTTATATGTGAAAATTTATGGTAATAAATGGTCTTTGTGATTGATGCCATGAGGTAAGTGGGGCATAAAAGTTTTGCCAATTTGAATGCCATTCAAGCTGAAAATAAAGGCCCTCTCGTGCCATGGAATTTCCCCATAGAACCTTAATGGGAGGAGTTCAAAGGGGGATTTCTGCCTTATGTGGGGTATAGAGGCGCAACAAGAATGCTAGACATGAGGATATTATCCTAAATTATATTTTGCAAACTATTTTATCTCATGTGACTATGTTTGTTTATACTGGCTCCCATTGTAGAAATTGTATATGCATGGATCACTATAGAGTAAGTGACTTGTTAGAAATAAGTTCCACGGCTCTAAAAATCTAAATAATAAAGTTTCATATCCACTAAAAATAACCTTGCATGGCCTCAAAAGTATCAAAAAAGAGGAGCCATAGAAACATGGGATATGTCTTCGCAAAAGTTTTGTAGAGGCCTATTGTGTGTTTCTATGGATGAACTTTTTTTGTGCTTTTGAGGCCATGCAAGTTTATTTCTAGTGCAAGGTCCATGAAACTCATTATGTGCTCAACTCAATTTACCAATGGAAAAATGAGTTTATAACCATAAATGATTTGCTCTGCACACATAGCATGTTGACTTGAGTGCATATGATTGTGAACCTATGATATAGATCAATGTGGAGTTGAGCATGTGTAAGAAAGGTTATGAAAAATTATATTACCAATAAGATAATTTCACATTACAAAACATCTCTTCAAGAAGAATGATCACATAGTCATATATGCTCCTATCTAGTTCTTGGATTGCATAATTTCCCTAAAATTTGCAAGAAGTAATACTTATTTCCACCATTTGATGACCTTGCATGACCTCAAAGCACCAAAAAAGGGTTTATATCTCATGAACGGTTTTTATTTTGGAGAAATGGATGCTACCATCACGTCCGGAACATGCAAAAACCCTAAGATTGACTGTTTATTTGTCTAATTCTGACATCTAGAGCCTTGATAACCTCAAAAAGCACCAAAAAAGGGGCAGCCACAAAAACGCGGGATAGGCCTCTCAATCTTAGGGTTTTTGGTAGCATCCATTTCTCCAAAATCCAAAACATTCATGAGATATAAACATTTTCATAGAATTTATGGTTTTACAATGGTTTCCTTTGTATTTATGACATCACCTTCCTCTCAAAGAGATAAGTTCCACGGGAAGTAGCTATGTAACTGTGAGATTTTTTGGAAATTGAATCTTCATAGTTATTGGTCTTTTTAGAGTTCTTTATATGCTATACTGGAACACGATGATGATGGATATCCATGATGGTACTAGAAAGGGTTTGTAGTATATCTAGCTAAAGAATCAAGGGCATGATTCTCATGATGGATAGTACTCCTTTTCTGACTCAGATGATGATCTTTTGATGTGGAATGGTGATCATGGAAGTCTTAAACCCAGCTTGTATCTTCTTCCTAGGACATTTGAATATGATGTGGTTAGTGACAATACAACCCCTTTCTTTCAAATTTTAGGTTCATGGACCTTATTATATGCACAACCTAGTTGAACAATGCAAATACTAGTTTTGATTCTAAGGGATCTGTTTTGCACACATACCATCTTTACGCAAGTGGATACAATTATGAACATATGATATAGATCAATGTGGACTTGAGCATGTGTAAGAAAGATGATGAAAAGTAGATTATCATAATGGAAATGTGATTTTACAAAATGTATCTCTTCAACAAGAATGATTACATAATCATGTCTGGTCCCATCTAGTTTCTTTGGTTGTATGGTCAACATCTTCACATGAGCTACACACAAGTCAATATCTTCCAAAATAGAAGTAAGGAATGCATCTCCTTCCTCTTGGATGGCTTGAAGTGCTATTGATTATATCCAAATTCTAGTGCATTAACTTTGAATCACTAAGGATCGATAATGTTTGCTCACTTTTTTGTTGCTTTTGCATTAGGAGAAACTTTAGGTTGTGCTACATATGATCTACGATGTGGTTGGTAGTTCTTATTCATTTTACATCTATGCCTTGATTGACATTGTGACACAATTTATGGCATATGTTTCTTTTCTCATATGTGGGTAGTGTTCTTTGACCTTATAGTAGTGACTTTATAGCCTCTACTTGATATGATGTTGGAATATGCATATGTTTCATGATGATTCCTTGAAGCTCTCCTTTTTGAATGACTTGGAATGGTTACTTCATGCATGTTTCATCAGCCATGTTCCATTTGGAGGTAGATTGAGTTCAAATGGTTCATCACCAATGATTAGTGGATCTATTATTCCCCTTTGTGCATGTCCTTAGAATCTTTTTATGAATGGTCACATCTGTGGCAGTTGATCTTCATCATGCTCACAAGAATGATTCTTGATGAGGGTATAAACTATTTTGATATTCTTAATCGACTTCACTCTGTCATATTGAGGCACTCTATGATTGTATGGTGACCTCTGTTGCATGTAGACCACTTCATCCTCTATGATGGAGCTTCATCCAAGGTGGTCATTATGTACCTTGAGCATGGATAGGATATACCACAAAAACTTGTTAGTATAAAATAATCAATGATGCCTCTTATGTAACTTGAGTTCCAAGTTGAACCCTAAAACACTTTTTGTGCATGACATTGATCATGATGCAAAGGACTTGCTGATAACCTCCAATTTTCACTTGCAATGTTGTGTTGTAATTTCATGAAAACATTTCTAATAGTCAAACTCTTGCAAAAGTTGTTTCAAGAAAAGCAAGTGAGTATTATTCCAACTAGTCAACATGCATAGAACCACTAATATGACATGTACTTTTTAAGAAATTACTATTAGATCTTTAGTGGGACTTTTCCATCACTATAGGGAAAGTTACAAGTTCGATGATGTGGCACTTTACTTTTGGAGCAGTCTGAAAAAAGAACTATTTTGAGTGATTTTATTAAAAAGTCCATAAAAAAAAGTAACTTCTGACATGTATATTAAGAAATGGGCCCCTTTTAGTAAGCAATAACTAACTGTGTGACTTAAAAAAAAAAAGTCATTTTTTATTCACAAAGATGGACGGATTTGATGATGTGTAAAGTGGAATCTCTCTCTCTTTCTTTTACAGAATAGAGAGATGACCCTACTTGGGCCTAAAAAAAAGCCTAGTCTTGCCTACTAAAAAGTGCTCTATTAAATGCACTTTGTTCCCTCAAGCAAGAACAAGATTAGGCTTAATCCCTTAAAATTACGAATCCTTACAAGGCCCATGCAAGGTTCATTTTTTCCCCTAATGAACAGACTCTCCTTCTTTTTCGAAGAGTAAAGCATCCATAGTAGTTCAACCTCAGAAGCAAGCGAAATAGTACAAGACAATCGGTATATCAAATAGCAAAAGAGCCTTCAAGGGTAAAGTAGTTCCGGGCATAAATCAGATCTTGGTATGAAAAGGAGAGCAACCACTAGCCGGGCCAACACAATTCCCACCCAGGCAAGCCAACCATGGGAAGACAAGAACCAAGCAACTAGGACCAGCTCAACCAAAAGGTCTTCGACAAATTTGGGTACCAAAAAAATTAGTTGCAGCTCAACAAGGGTGATTACATATGTGGGTTCCCAAAGCACTCTTACATGCACAAAGGCCTATGCTCTCCACCATGCAAAAGGTCTCAACAAATAAGCCAAGGAGAGAAAAGGGTGAGAACCAAGCACACAAAACAAACGAAGATAAACTCAACCCTTTTGCAAAAGTAAGAAGACAATCATCAATGATATGGGTTTGGAAGCCAAAAGTACTAGTAACTTCCACAGAACCGAAGAGCCAACCACGTTGGACACCAAGTTTCAGCAACTATACTCTCCTGAACATCAATGGTACCTCCCCTATTGTCCCATCGATCCGACGGGTCTTCCACCATGTTGAAGTCTCCACGAATCATCATGTTGTGGGGAAGCAAGTCTAAAGAGACCCAGGTGTTAATTAGAGATTGGGGCATACATGGAGACCACAGTGAACTAGAAGGGGCCTCTGAAGGAGGCAACAATCCATCGATGTTTCTGATCCTTTTAGGAATTGATAAGTTTGCCCCACCAAAAGTTATTTATTCCAATAGCCCTGCCGTCGCCCCCCTTGGGATGTGAGGTGGTAATTGAGGCATGTGTCAAAGAGATGCATTTGAGTAGTTTTGGAAGGTCCTCTCCATCGATTTTAATCTCTTGAATAAAAATGAAATTTGGGTTTAGGCTATTGCCCCAAAACCACTAGCTAATAATAGCCGCTCTTGAGGGGTCAATCACCACTTTATTAGATAATGGGAAGTGTGGTTTCTAGCTAGGATCAGTTATCGATGGGTGCTACACATTTTTTATGCCATTGATCAGGATGAGTGCCTACGTTAGGGTGCCTACATGATGATTATAAATCTCAAGTGAAGTATATGTGTATGAAATGTACATGGACAAACATCAAATCTTCTGCTTTGCACTTTCCATAAACGTGGCAACCTAGTTGAATGCGCTGTGTGTTTTCTTAGGTTAGAATATCAAGGACATTTAGAGAGTGAATTTGAAAGAGAGAAAGTGTTTTTTAGATGTAGGATATGCCAACCATCACCTATAATGTAGAAAAAAGTTTGTGTTGTTGGGGATCATATACCCCCACACCCTAGTGTATTTCTCATATATGAGACTGAGTGTGTGGTAGAGAGAGTGTGTGTGTGAACATAGAGCTTTCCAAACTTTGTACAAATTGCACAACGCATTTTAGAGGCTAATGATTGATAGATGTGCTCATTAGTATGCTCTTTAAGATTCCAAAGTTAGTTTTTTCAAAATGATACTCAAGCGAGAGAAATGAGTATATCAAATATCATAGGTATCCCTTTTGAGTTTCTAGGAGGTATCTTGAGGAGTTGAACACATAAGGGCAAATAGAACACTTAGAAGAGCACAAGTTTTCAAGAATTTTTAATTTTTATTCATAAAATATAGAGTATGATGACATTTGGGTGAGTCAATGTTAGCAGTGGACAAGGGAGAGAAAGCACAAGCAGACAAGGGAGTCAACGAAGATCTGGCAAGTAGGCCAACAATTTTCTTCAGGAAGAAGCACTTATGAACATTCACGCAGATTTAGCACTAAGGCAACCTTAATCTTTCAAAACCTCTACACCCATTAAAAGTGATTATCATCACTAAGCACCATTGTAAATATCATTTCATCTTTTTGTAGCTCCATTTTGTGCAAGCCAAGGAGTCCTTGAGCTTGAGGAGCATTAGAAGTATCTACCTGCCAAATTTCGTATTTTTTAGATATCGTTTGAGCCCTCAAATAAGCCCTGGAACCTAATTTTTAACTAGGCCGGACACTAGGTCTGAACAGGGCCAGAACCTAGTCAAAAACTATAAAAAGAGCTAGAGAGCTCATTTTTGAGGTTAGATTGTAATTGAAACAAACTTGTAAGAGCTTTTGAAAGTAATCTAAAGAACTCCATTGATTCTCTCTTTGTCTTGCCGTGTGTGCGCGTGTGTGTGTATGTGTGTGCATGCTTGTGTGCTTCTCACTCACGCACTTGTGCCGCCACTTGCTCGAGGTCTTCATACCATCCTCACGTCTTCCCGGATTGACATTAAAGGAGGTGCTACTCATCACTGAGCTACACCAAATTTTGGCGCCGTTGCCGGGGATCGAGCTTTGAGGACGAGCGTGTGATGGTAAGACGTAGAGTTGACGCGTTGGAGTTGTAGGTATTTTCTTCACTCTCATCGATTTTCTTTTACTTTCTTCACCATTTTCATCACCATCATCATCATCACCATCGCCCACCTCCATCTCCATCATCGCGACAATTTTCAGTTTTGATCATATCACCATCTCCACCTCATTTCATCCATTCCACTTGTGAGAGAGAGCGAGAGAGCGATATTGCTTGCACTGTTTTTGCATGTTGTTGTGATTCTTGCAGGTACTGCCATCATCATCATCCCCAGCACGCTGTGCGCAGGTACGAAATTCGACGCAACTGTCTCGCGGTCGCAGGCTTCTGTCGATCGCGACTGACAAAAATTTTTGACTTTTCACAAAAGTGTGTACACCACTAGAACAAGCACAAGGAGCACATTCCAAAACACTAAAAACAGTAGAAAAATTCCGAGGTTTTCTGTCAATCGCGACCGACAGCCTCTGTCAATCGCGACCGACAGACCCTGTCAATCGCGACCGACAGACCCTGTCAATCGCGACCGACAGACCTTGTCAATCGCGATCGACAGACCTCCACGATCGACTGACTGCCACGTAGGACCCTGTCAATCGCGATTGATACCGTCGATCGCGATCGACAGCCACGACCGACACCTCTGTCAATCGCGATTGACACCGTCGATCGCGATTGACAGCCCCGACGGACACCTCTGTCAATTGCGATTGACAGACCTGTCGATCGCGATTGACAGGCTTTTCGGCCAAAAAAATTAGGGTTTTTTATTTCAAAATTTGGGGCAATTTTGGGGGCACAATAGTCAATCCATTAGCATTTTTGAGGTTCCTACACTTGTGAATTGGGAGAAAACTCTAGGATCTGTCAGCCAGTTTGAATCCTGTTTTAACCCCTTAAACCCTGAACAGTCATAACTTTTCCATACGAAATCCATTTTTTGAGCTCTTGGGCTTGTCGGAAAGCTCGTGACATATACTACAAGCCCTCAACTGTTTTTTATAAAGATAATGCGTTGATTTTCAGATAGGGTATTTTGAAGTGGACCATACGCAGGGGGATCAAAGTCAGGGATCTCTAGAATTATTTTCCAAAAAAATTCATAGTGAAAATTGGTGTTGTGCTACCTGAATGAAAATCATTGGTTCTGTCTTTGGAGTTTAAGTCTTGAGCTAACTTTGGAACTCTTACAGATCTATTGAGAGCATCGCAAGGCGTTTGGAGCAAGTGTAAGTGCAAGCTTGGGAACACACTTCCTGGGCATCCAAAGGCAACCAAGCAAGAAACAAAAGGTTGGAAATTCTCAACTCCCTTTGTCAATTCCTAGCTTAGGCTAAGAACGACGAGAGGTAGGAGTAAGTCAGAGCGACGATAGGCAGTTATCAAATTGAAGACCACCTAAAAACTCAAGTTCAAGCAAAAAACCTAATCTCTGTTCTATCGATAACCTAAAGGAAAAGAACCTAACGTGGAACGATCAACCTAAAGTACGAAGAGCATTCAAGTGTTCCTGACGACGTGATATCAGACAAGACCATAAACAGAATAAATAACTAAAAGGAATCAAGTGACTGGTACCAATTGATCGGCAACGAGGTTGTACTCTGGAAAAAATTGGGCTAATCAGTTAGGCATATGAACCTTAGATCAGGACGACACCTAGTAAGGGAAAGACAAAGCCTTAGATCTTCAGAGGCTAGTGTTAACCACACTGCTAGGTCTTGGGCCCAGCAGTTGAGCCACCACTCTCACTACCCCAGCTCTGATACCAGTGAATCAGGGATGTCTCAAGGTATGGACAGACCTACGGGAAGTTCAGGTGTGCCTTACTTGTACAGGGTAGAAGGCCCTTACAAAACACAGTTGGAATACCTTAGGACCAACCGATTAGGTGCTAGCATCTATGAGGACGGCCTAGGAAGATCCGTGGTCCAGATTAAAAACCCTGACCAATCCATAGGACTAGAGCACCCAGCTGTCAAGTTTGAAAACGGTGCATATCTGGACAAGGAAGGAACCATATACGTAGTCACCAGTCATCCAGATAGGACAGATGAATTTGGAAATGTAATCTCAGAAGCGGACTTAGGTGAGCCACCACTCTCACTACCCCAGCTCTGATACCAGTGAATCAGGGATGTCTCAAGGTATGGACAGACCTACGGGAAGTTCAGGTGTGCCTTACTTGTACAGGGTAGAAGGCCCTTACAAAACACAGTTGGAATACCTTAGGACCAACCGATTAGGTGCTAGCATCTATGAGGACGGCCTAGGAAGATCCGTGGTCCAGATTAAAAACCCTGACCAATCCATAGGACTAGAGCACCCAGCTGTCAAGTTTGAAAACGGTGCATATCTGGACAAGGAAGGAACCATATACGTAGTCACCAGTCATCCAGATAGGACAGATGAATTTGGAAATGTAATCTCAGAAGCGGACTTAGGTGACCTGGAACAAGGGAACATGGGCGCGGAACCTAGAACCCCTCGAGGTAAATCAGTTCTCACTAGGATTATCACACCTGAGTGGGTACCCCAGGACAACAAGAGCATAGAATTGCTCCTCAATCGGGAAACTGATGAAGCCTTTTGGAGGTATAAATCCAATCAGCCAACTGATATAGGAAATATCATGATCTATGAGTTTAAGGATCCGGATAGCCCAGGTAGAGTGACCTACTTAGATCACACTTCGGAAAGGATCTTCGTGGTGACGGAAAATGATAGGCATGCTTACACTTGGAAGGGTGAATTCATTTTCCCTCAACCAAGATCAAACGTATCCTATGGTCACCCTGGGGCTGGAACATCCCAAGCTCATGGTATGCAAAGAGACAGAAGTAGAGATAGACCAGAAGTAAGTTTTGCCAGCCCAGTGGGCAGAGAAAGAACGAGGACAGAGACGAATAGGGTAGAACCTGAGATACTTAGAGCTCACAGGAATCAAAGAAATGTGGATGGATTCTCGTTGCCGAGGCCTAGAGAGCACGCAAGAACCCTGAGACCGACTCAGCTAGTTAAGTCCATGAAGAATTACTTTGATGGCACAGGAGATCCCTATGATCACGTGGCAGAATTCAAGCAAGTCTTGAGAGCTGAACAAGTGGAGGATCTATTCACGCAGTACAATGCCTTCGGTCTAACCCTTAGGAATACGGCACTTACATGGTTTCAGCCATTGGATGAGCGTCAGTTCAGGAGCATAGACCAACTCCTAGAGGCTTTCATTGTAGAGTTCTCTAAGAGCGGCATAAGACACAATACCTCCTCATTAATTCACAGCTTCAAACAGACCCCCCAAGAGACTGTCAGATTGGCTGGAAGAAGATTTAGACAATACCTTGAAAGGTGCCCTGTTTCAGAGCTACCCACATCTGCTAAACAGGTAGCCTTATTCCTTGATGGATTGCTGAGTACGAAATTGAGATCCTATGTGTATCTGAAGGACCCTAGGACTATAGAAGAGTGTGTACGCATGTGCATTGACATTGAAGATAACCTAGGGGAAGAACTAGAGCTTTCCAAAATCTACAAAGATTCAGATAGTGCTTCTAGTCACTCTTCCACGCAGTCCACATCAATTGAGGAACTTGCCGAAAAAGTAGCTCAGAAATTAGGTGTAACTAGCAAACAAATCCCAAGGTTTGCCCCAGCGAAGAGGTGCTATACATGCGGTGGCGACCACATGGCAAACGTGTGCCCCATTATGGCTCAACCCCAGGTCAATCCAAATAGCCAATATTGCACCATAGAACGGAAGTACACAAACCACACTGCACAAGATTGCCCATACAACAAGCAGGCTGTTAGGCAACCCTACCCTCAGCCCTACCAACAAGGCAGATACCAGAACCAGTACCCTCCACCACCACAATATGCTAGACCCCAACAAACCTACCAACCACAATATCCGGCCCAACAGAGACCCCAACCAGTGCTAGTTCAACAGCCTCCAAACCCAGCTAATGTGATTCCGGTGAAGTATGCTGTTGCAGAAGAAAACCTGAATAGGGCCATAGTACCAGTAACCCCATTGATCTCAGAAAGTGACCCGAGTGATCATAGCTTTGATTCTACACATGTCGATAGTCCCCAGGCTTACTACATGCAGTCTCCAGAACATGGTGAGTCCTACTATAGTGAAGAACCGAGTGAACCTAGTTGGGAGTCAGACTACACAAATGTCATGTATGCAAACCCCAACCCTAGGCCTCAGCCTAGGCAGGTACGACCACCATTTCCTAGAGGACCATGCTACCGATGTCAGGGAGATCACTTTATTCGTGATTGTCCCTTACCTCCACCTACACAAAATCAGTCCGTGACGATCCAAGGCTTTTGCCAAGATTGTGGAAAAGAGCATCTCTTACGAGATTGCCCAAAGAACCCCAATAACATGCCAAAAATCACCCCTATCAATGTGATTGGGTTGGTTGTGGATGCCTCAGGAAGTGTCACTTCCACTGCACCAGTGCAGGTGGTTACTAGAGCTCAGGCATTGCAGCAAAACCAAGAGGCAAGCCAGGAAAAGGGCCCAGAGGCTAGTGAAACCGAGAGCGTGACAAAGAAAAGGACTAGAGCGTGGAAAGATAGTCGAGAAAGAATGAAAAGACAATGGGCTAAAAAGATGAGTGAGCTTGAGGAAAGCATAAGAGAAACCAAAGCGAGGATAACTGAACTCACAACTCCAACTCCCTCTCACATTACCCCACCTCCACCACTCCCATCTCCGCCTCATCAAATCCCACCACCCCCTAGAGTGGGATCAGTCCTAGCGGACCCCACTCCTGAAGACCTAAATATGATGCTGAAAGCATATCAGGCCAGAATCCAAGAAGGGCCAACCATAACCGATCATGAAAAATGCTACCCTAGAGCCGAGCTAGAGCTTGAACGAACTAAGATTTGTGCCAAAATGGTGGAATTGGCTCAGACCATGTTTGAGGCCAGCCGCCTATTTAACATTTCTAGTTCAGCTAAGACGCAGTTACACTTTGATGGACTGCTGGAAAGAATAGAGAAGCTGATTGCACAATCAGAGAAGGAACCTGCCCCTCAAAGAAAGGATAGGGCAAGAGAACGGATAAGCCAGCCTCTTCAGGAAGCCCACGCGCCTCCTCAAGAAGCCTATCTTCCTCCCCAAAAGGCAGATGAGTCTCCCCCGAAAGCTTATGTACCTCCACAGGTGACCCACATTCCTTCTCAGGGAGCGTATGAGCCTGCTCGGAAGAGTAATATAATAAGTAATCCTCCCCAGGAAGCGTGTGCTCCAGCCATCTATGGGAACGAGGAGAGAGCCAACGATAGAATGAGCCCTCCTTCCCAGGTTGCTTATGTGCCTAATTCTACGGAGCCAGACACTTCTTCTTCTATGAATCGGTTTGCACCAGACTTCCTACGAGAGATTCAAGAAGATAAATGGGATAACGAAAGTGAAGTCGCCCCTCCTTTTGAACTTGTGGATGATGCACACGACCAATTCCCACAAGACATCCCATCTATTTATGGGGAACATGAGAGTACTCAGTCGCACGAGAGATTGGACTTTGAGTCTAATTCCATACAAGAGCTGCCCCACTTCACAGGCCCATGGGAAGCTAAGTCCACATGTATGAGAGCACCCACAGTCATGGTAAGGAACGATGACTCAGTCATATCAAGGAACACGGAGGTAGTAAAGAACACCAAGGTGCAGCGCGATCCCACTTTGGAAGAACTGCCTAAGGATAGGTCAGAAGCTCGAAAATATGAAGCGAGTCAGGTAACTGAAGCTGCAAAACCTTGTTCCAAGGTAGGATCCCATAGGACAGTGCCAGAAATTCCCTTGGACAAGATAGGAGATATGTGTGAAGGTGAAGAAGGGAACACCTATCTTCCCATTACCTACCAGGACTACACCACTAAGGCAATTTTGGACTCAGGTGCAGGAGTTGCAATTGCCACCACTTCCCTATGGAAGCGTTGGGGCAAGCCGGCACTCAGGCCAACGAGAATGAAATTGCAGATGGCCGATGGTCATATTGAAAGACCCTTAGGATTGCTAGAAGGAATAACTCTCACCACTTGTGGTGTTGAGTTTGAGCATAGCTTTGCTATATGTGACTTCAGCAAAAATCATGCTTATGAGATGATTTTAGGAAGACCATTCATGCGACAGTTGCAAGTGGTACAGGATTGGGGGACCAATTCTTTGTACCTGCAACACTTAGGTGTTACGACCAAAGTCAATCTCAAGGATTATTCTCATCGAGATGTTCCTCCTATCCAATGGAATCCCATTCATAGAGCCAAAGATGATACAGAATCGGTGCATTCCATAGGGTCTGGATCCTCATGGATGCATGAAGATACTCACTTATGGATGTGCAAGGTAGCAGTAGAAGAAGAGAAGAGAGAGAAAGCCAGAGAGGTAGGTGCGAAAGAAACCCATAGATCAATCCAAGACCCAGCCTATGCACCTGTAGTTTTTCTAGACGAAGAATTTGAACCTCACGGTTGGGCAGAAATCTTAGCAACAATGGATGTAGCCATCAACGAAGAACAGTGGACACCTCACTGTGATGAGGATGGCTATGATATTTCAGTCTTCTCCATAGAGCCAATCATGGGAGAGGCAGTTCTAGAAGAATGCGAACCTAGCCCTGATGCATTTGAGGATGCAAGTGACTCCGATCTAGAGTCAATCATTATGGACCCACCATTTGCATCAGATGAAGAATATTTCCATGAAGTAGAATTTCAACCCCAGAGGCATGGAGAGGTCACAAATGATGTAAGATTAGCAACACATATGACCCCGAAGGAAGAAGGAAAGAAACGAAAGAAGAAAGAAGTCTCACCAGAGGAGGAAGAATCTTTGTTTGAGGTCCCCGAAAATTTTAAGAAGTATGAGATAGATGACAGGAGAGTCATGATAAGAATGCCTAAACGGGAGGCACAATCAGGAGAGGCCTATGATAACAAAGAAACCACCAAGAAAATAGTAGTGGCCATAGAAGAAGGAGAGGAGAGATGCACGTATATAGGCCATGACCTGACAGAAGAAGAAGAGCACGAATTGATTGCCTTGCTAAGAGAATACAGAGACGTGTTCGCTTGGAGTTACAAGGATTTGAAAGGGGTTGACCCGGACATATGCTCAAACACCATCTCCATGACCTCAGATGCCAAACCCTCTAAGCAAAAGCCTTATACATATAATGATAATTACGCTGCTAAGATCAAGGAAGAGATAGATAGATTGGTCGAAGCTGGATTTATCTATGAAATTGAGCACACCGAATGGGTATCCCCCATCGTAGTGGTGCCCAAGAAGAATGGCAAACTGCGTGTGTGCATTAACTTGAAAAAGGTTAATGCCGCCACAATTCGAGATAACTATCCGCTTCCCATCACAGAGCATCTCTTAGAAAGAGTGGCAGGCAAGGAAGTGTATAGCTTCCTTGATGGATTTTCGGGCTACAATCAAGTAGCCATAGCTCCAGAGGATCAGCATAAGACAGCCTTTGCCACAGAATGGGACATTTTTGCTTTTAGAGTAATGCCATTTGGGCTTACCAATGCACCAGCCACCTTCCAGAGGTTGATGTGCCATGTGTTTAAAGAGTTCCTGAGGAAGAGTTTAGAAGTCTATGTTGATGATCTTTGTGCTCATTCCAATGTTAGACAAACCCATATTCCTGAACTCAGACAAATCTTTGACAAATGTAGAGACTATCAAGTCTGCCTGAACCCAGAAAAGTGCGTTTTTATGGTCAGGCAAGGCAAGATTCTGGGACACATAGTGTCAAAGAATGGCATATCTACTGACGAAGAGAAAGTGAGAGCCATAGCAGAGCTACCTAGGCCAAAGAATGTCAAGGAAGTACAAGCTTTCATGGGGCACTGTGGTTATTACCGACGATTTATACACATGTATGCTGTCATTGCAAAGCCCATGTACGGACTTCTGACAAACTTTGAGTGGACGGATGAATGTGAGAATTCCTTCCAAGAGCTTAAACGAAGATTATGTTCAGCACCAATCTTGACCACACCAGATTGGAATAAGCCATTCCATGTTCATGTGGATGCATCCAATTATGCCATTGGATGTGTGCTTGCACAACCTACTGGTGAAGGTAATATGGATCTTCCAATTGCCTATGCCAGTAGACAATTGAATGCGGTTGAACGGAATTACACCACTACAGAGCGAGAAGGATTAGGCATGGTATATGCAGTTAAGAAATTTAGACACTATTTGCTTGCAAATAAGTTTAAATTTTTTACTGATCATCAGGCATTGTTATATCTCGTAAACAAGCCATGCAATACAGGAAGATTAGTGAGATGGTTTCTCTTGCTAATGGAATATGATTTTGAAGTTGTGGTAAGGAAAGGTAGGACTCATTTGAGAGCTGATCATCTCTCTAGGCTCACATCGGGAGAAGCCCCACAAGGAGTGTCAGATGACCTTCCTGATGCTTACTTGTTTAATTTGGAAGTTGTACCGCAGTGGGCTAAGCCATTGGTACCAGTATTGACATACGGGCCTAATCATCCAGTGATAAACACTCGGAATAGAGAAGTTGTAAAAGCCCAAAAGTACCACATCATGGCAGGAAGCATGTACAAGCACACAAATCAAGGGATCTTGGCTTGTTGCGTAGAAGAGGATGAATACGCTAAATGGTTGCAATTAGCACATGTAGGTGCGTTAGAGCAACACTACTCAAAGCAGCGAACTTTACAGACCCTCAAGAGACTCGGAGTACATTGGCCAACTATGGAAGCTGATGTCCAAAAGTTGTGTAAGGAATGCCCAATCTGTTGCACTAAGCCACCTGTGGAACACGCCACTCTTTATCAAGTATCCATTGTACCAGATTGGAGCGAACCTCTCGTATCCTTCCTGAGGACAAACACATTCCCTCCAGAAATGACTCTGGCTAGGAAAAGGAGTTTAGAACAAGAAGCCTTGGATTACTCACTCATTGGTAATAATCTATACAAACGCGGTAAAGATGGTTACCTGAGGTTATGTGTCCATGAAAGTGAATATCTCAAGATCTTGGAAACTGCTCACCAAGGTGTAGCAGGAGGACACTTTGGACCAGATCGGGTGATCAAGGCGATACTATTTGCGGGCTTCTGGTGGCCCACCCTTCACATGGATGCACATACCTATGTGAAACGGTGTGATGTCTGTCAGAGGACTCAGTAGCCTATACGCAAAGATGAGATGCCACTGAAACCTATGATGGGTGGACGTGCATTCTCTAAGTGGGGAATAGACTTCGTAGGTCCTATTAATCCCCCAGCTAAGGGTTCTCATGCGGAATACATCATTGTTGCGACAGATTATCTCACCAAGTGGGTAGAGGTAAAGGCTACGACAAAGAACGATGCTCAAACAATTGCCAAATTCTTGTTTGAGAATGTATTCACAAGATACGGGCTACCTATAGAGCTTGTAAGTGATAGAGGCACCCATTTCTTGAATGAAGTGATTGAAAATCTACTCCAAGAATTCTTGGTAATACACAAGAAGTCTGCCCCTTATCACCCTCAAGCTAATGGACAAGCTGAGAGCACTAATAAGATCTTATGCAATGTACTGACGAAATTAGTGAACACTAAACGCTCTGATTGGGACAAACAGCTACACCATGCTGTTTGGGCATACCGAGTTGCCTACAAAACGGTACTCCAAGCCACCCCCTTTCAGATGGTATTCGGTCAAAACGCTGTGCTACCCTTGGATTTCCTGATTCCTACGTTGAAAGTAGCACAAGAGCACGAATGGACAGGCCATGAACTCTCCTCTAGGATTTTTGACCTTGAACGATTAGGAGAAACACGACTGAGAGCCGCTGCAGGAATATATGCAGCCAAGAAGAGACAGAAGTCATACTTTGATGCCCACGTAAAAGATAAGGGTTTGAAAGCAGGAGATCTAGTTTTAGTCTATACACTGAAACAACACGCAAGGAAGCTAGAAAAGAGAGGCTACGGACCAATGATCATCAATAGGATCTCCACGAGTGGAGCAGTACAATTGGCCACATTAGAGGGTGATGTTCTCCCTAACTATATTAGCGGTTGTAGAGTCAAGTTGTATCAGGAACCCCTCACGGAGGAAATGCTCAGCCGACTCAATACTGCTAAGAAACGCAAAGAGGAAGAAAAGCGCATTCGAGAAGAGGCTCAAGCAGAAGCTTTAGAACGCATCAGAAGGATGAAGTTACGAAGGCAGGGCCGAGATCAGACTAGAGCAAATGACTATGCAGATCAAGGATGTCCCATGGCCATGTGTGAAGTTGCAGGAACAAGCTCGCATAGAATAATCGATAGACGTCCTTTCATAACCATAGATATGGGACGAGGAAAGAGTGCAAGAACCGTAAGAGCCTTGATTGACTCAGGTGCAGCCACTAGTGCTGTTAGAGTGTCTTACTGTCAAGAGTTGCAGTTAACTGTCAATCCTGTGGAAGCATATCTCATAGGATTGGGAGGCGTGGAAACCCCTTGCATGGGCGAGGTGGAACTTCCCCTCTACATTCATGATGAGGCAATGACAGTTAAAGTACTGGTGTGTCAGGATGAGGATCTCACTGAACCTCTTGTCTTGGGTCAAGATTGGATCTATGACCAAGCGGTCAATTTAAACCTAAGAAGTGGACTTCTCCAGGTCTGGATCAATCATAGTCGAGTTACAGTAGAATTAGACAATGGAGCACTCAAGGAACTAGGAAAGGCACAAACTCCTGGTCCTTCCAGGGTTACACATGAAGATGACCATGCTGTTCTTGTTCAAAACCCTGTGTTGCAGAGGAATGATATTTGCAAAAAGGGAGTCAGGGATGCAACGGAACTCCCTTCTTTTCCAAAGGCCAGAAGGAGGCAGCAACCAAAGGAGGATCAAAGGCAGAAGAAGAAGAGTACTACCTATGTCCGAGATCAAAAGTACCTGCGCAGCAAAATGTCCCAGAAAATAAACCAGGTGTGGGTGCGGAAAGGCGAACAACCGGTTGCACCACCGTCAACTACACGGGCAAAGCCTCTTATTAGTAACCAACAACACGACGCTAATAAGAAGTCGTTCAGAAATTCCTCTGCTAAAGTAAAATCTATTTGGGTGCCCAAGAAGTCGATGAAGGCGAGCCCACAATCAAGACAAATTTGGGTGCCTAAGGCTTGCCTGAGGGCACAAGTAGCTACGCCAAGGCCACAACCTATGCAGCGTAACCCAACTACGTGTACAACCAGTGTTCACTCGTTCTCAATGCTCAAGAACACACCAAGACCCAAGAGCGTGCATGTAATCACTTGTACATGGGTTCCTAAAAAGCCTCATTTTCAAACAGCGATACCGAGAAAGCTCTCTAGAGTCTCTACGAAACCGAAAGCAAAGCCCATCCACTGCAATTGGCAGCCTAAGACCTGTAATAAACCCCCCGACCCCAATTTGTAAATTCATCCCCACCTGCTAACTTCATTAGTCTCCTAGGATTACCCAAGCATTAACTACACACACGTGCACCGAACACTTACTAACCCATTATTCGCTCCCGACCCTCATGTTAATATTGTGATGGGAACAACCACGGTCCTCCCTTGCCCTGTACAATATTAACACATGTTTGTATATTCTCACAGAAGCAACCAGCAAGAAGTAAAATGGCAGATACAGTAGGAACTAGCTCCCAGGTAGGCTCCAGCCCACAAGTGGTGGACATCGAAAGTCTTCCAGTCGAGGAGGAGTTAAAGGAAAGACCAGCGGCATTACGGGCATTGCACGCCATACCAATTCAGAATCCTCCGCAGGGTCACACAATGCCGGTGGGCAAAACCTCACATTGGTTCAGTGACGTTGCTGGCCCCCTGGGTGAAGGCACGTATATGTGGGAGTCCGAAGTCGAATTCAATGGACGATGGGGCCGATACCATTTCTTTACCAGGGAATTTGAAAGACTACAAAATAACGAAGGACTGAAGCCGATCTGGAAGAAGGCAGGGCTTTATGACTACTTCAAGTCCCAACTACCAAAGCCAGATTTCCTAAGATGCTCATATCTAATTAGTACCCTCACCCCCAGCAAAGACAAGAAAGGATACAGCTCCTTTGTGCTCCCATCACTCACGAGGGGCAACGAGCTGAAGCGTTTCCGCTTAACTATCAATCTGGTAAGAGAAGCACTCGACATGCAAGGAATGCACATTCCAACAGAGAAAGAGACAATGGTTCCAGACAACATGAAGAACAGGAATCTGACAAAGCTGAAGGACATGGTTGCAATGACACCCACGATCGCCATCCACTTACGTATGGTCATGCAACATTTCGCCTTCCCCGCGCAGGATAGGTTTACAATGCCGCCCAAAAAGATCTGGTTTAGCCTCTACCTGGCGGATGCTTTTTGAGTTGACCATCAATATGCCCCACTGGATTATCGATCAGATTCATATGGCTCATCAGAGATGGTATAAGAAGCAAAGATCTGTATTGTATGGTTGCTGTGCACTCACAAGAATTGTATACAGATGTCTCGCCTATGATGTACCGGTGCAAAGGGCTCTGATCTGGTCTAGAGCTCAGGAATTTCAACGCAGATTGTCAGCTGTAGGGCCTCCCCCAAAGAAGATGCGAGGCACCGTCCAGATGCCTTGTGCACAAGCTCGCGGGGAAACTCTGACGCCTGAGACAACCCCAAGACTCCCCCGACGAGTGCAACCGTTTACTATCAGGCTACCCAGGCACAGCACAGATGGCCCCAATCTTGTATTTCCACCAGTACCGACTGATCTGGAGTTCCCGCATGGGTTCACTCTAGAGGACTTAACTGACGAAGAAGTTGCAAGAATCATAGAAGCTGTAAATGCAGAAGTTGAAGAAGAGCAAGCCAGTGGACAGCAAACTGCCCCAGACCAAGCACAGCCCAACCAACCAGACGTAGTCAACGTGGACACTGAAGAAGAAGCTCATGGGGAGACACAGGGCGGACATTCAGAACCCGAAGAACAAGAGTATGATCCAGAAGCCCTACAAGTACTGGAAGGTGCCCCCGCCTACACTAGCACATTAAAGAAGCTTTACGAAACAATGAACCGAGTTCAAGAGCAACACAGGCTCTCATTAGCTGCAGGAAAAGCTCTCATGAACCAGATTCTGGAGGAGGAAGGTGTGGACGAGCAATACCGTGCCACCTTGGAAATGATATCAGATGCTTTAGGAGTACCGGAAACTGTGCACACAGCACTTGTGCACTCACGAAGAACAGAGAGAAGATATGGAAGACGCCGCCCACGATCGGGAAAACAAATGAATGTATTAGGATCAGGACCACAAGGCACCCCCACAACCACTGGCACGGCACACACAGTTCACGACACCGAGGAAGTCCACACATCGAGTGCACCCCCATCACCTCCCTTGCCACCTTCTCCCCCACATCGACCTCAATCACCTCCCTCTACCACTGTAACCTCCACTGTCACCACCTCTGAAACCACTGCACACACCAACGCACAATCCATCAGCCAACCCACACACTCTACTCCCACTGAAAACATAAGTCTAACTACAGCCACTGTACACCTCACCACCCCGAGCACACTTCCTAGAAGTTCACAATTACACACACCTCTGTACATATTCACAACCCTCACCGCTACCACAATCCCCATGTTCACAGTCACTCCCATCACGAACTCCACTTTCATGGAGGTATCACCCACCTCTGCACCTCTCCCATCCCCCATTTACCCACACTCTCCCATTCCCCCACCTCCCCCCTCACCCATCCCCAGTACTGCATTCACAACCCCCTTTCCCTTTCCCTACCCCTCTGCATTCAATACTATTCCTCTCGGTAACCTATTTAATAATATGCATCAATGCATGGCCCAACTCCAGCAACTTTACCAACACTTGGACGACCAACATACAAGGCTCTTCCAACGCCACGAGGATCTCCAAGCAAGATGTAGGGATCTTGAAGAGCAGAAGCAGCAATTAGAACAGCAGCACGTGACATTACAGGAGCAATACGCACAATTAGAAGCCAACCCACCTCAAACAGATGATGAAGAACGACGACATATGGACGAGCTGCTCCATTCTCAGATCACGGAAAACCTGAAACTTCGACGGAATTTAGGCCTCCTCCGCAAGCATATGTCTACAGCGCTAGAGGAGAATAAAAGATTACAGAAACAGAACGAAGAAAATCTGGAGGCGGCCATGGAGGGTTCCCCCCAAGAGATTGACCCAGAACGATTCAAGGCAATTCCCTCTGAGAATATGCAGGTGGTGTTAGAAATTCATGCAGATCTAATGGAGGCCCATGCCGCTTTAGAAAAAGAGAGAGACGAGTTACGAAGACAGTTGGCCACCCGACAGACAGAACCCAGTCCGAATATAGCAAAAGAAACAGCTGAAGAAGTTACTAAACTCCGGGCTGAACTTGAGGAATTACGTAGCAAGGTTATGCAATATGAGCGTCAGCCCTCCCCTCTGGTAGACCCCGAGCCTGACGATCTGGTGCCAATTGAGGTAGAAGAAACATTTGAGGATCCCTATGTACCAATGCCAACACCAGGCGGTAAGCGCACAGAACAGGGCATGGACACGATTGAGATTGAGGCACCGGAATGGATGCAAAAGTTAGAGAAAGTCGCCACAACACATGACGACAGGGTGGCAGTCCAAATCGCCTTGATGTCAAAATTGGAGGAGGTGGTAATCAAATCTGATTATTTCCAGAATCTTTCACACCATAGGTGGATCGGCCCATCGGATGATCTGTATGTACCTTTTTGCGTACTGATGGCGGATTATAATGCGGAGATCAAGCGCCACACCTCAAGGGAACCCACCTCTGCCACCCAATTTGCACCCGATGACATCCCAGAGAGTGCCAAGCAAGGACATATCCGGCAACCAACATGGAGAATTCGACTGCTCGAAACCTATCCGGAAATGGTAAGAACATGGAACAACATGCCATTGTACATCAAATATAATCCATGTTATTGCCTTGTATTCCGAAGGAGATCCTGGCCGGAGTACACACATACAGTGCTGACGATTAAAGGATGCGAGAAGTGGCTAAATTACGTGTACTTCGTACCCCCTAAAGGCGCACCCACAATTGGCTATATGATTTCAACGATCCGGCATTGGGGGGCCCGTTTCAAGAATGTTCCTGATATCATGACTCAGATGTGCCTGAAAATTTTCGAACTTATGCTGGTCACCTTCAGGACCTTCAAAAATGTCAAGGAACCGCATCTCTCAGCACTAGGATTTAATGAAGGGAACCAGGATCTTGTATACGACATGAGCACAACTCCATCGATCAATGTTGTGTATGCATGGCACGCTCGCATCAAATATCTACCGGCCTGTTTCAAACAAACGTTCGAAGAGATGTTTGTCACGGGATTCTGGGAATATCATTCCGAGATATTCATTCCCAGACCATCCCATCTCTTGCAGTTGTTTGCAGTGGAACAAGCTCTCCACTCCAAAAAGCTACGTATGCCACATCCAGAGGTTCCTGGGCCGGTAGACTGGGATGCTCTTCTGACAGATTTGGCCAAAGGGTTGCGAATTGCTGAACATCATTTAGCGCAGGACGTCGTCGAATACTACATCCAAAAACCCTCTCAACAAGGGTCTGTCAGGGACGACAGACGCGAGAGAGGGGGGGGTGTTAGCAGTGGACAAGGGAGAGAAAGCACAAGCAGACAAGGGAGTCAACGAAGATCTGGCAAGTAGGCCAACAATTTTCTTCAGGAAGAAGCACTTATGAACATTCACGCAGATTTAGCACTAAGGCAACCTTAATCTTTCAAAACCTCTACACCCATTAAAAGTGATTATCATCACTAAGCACCATTGTAAATATCATTTCATCTTTTTGTAGCTCCATTTTGTGCAAGCCAAGGAGTCCTTGAGCTTGAGGAGCATTAGAAGTATCTACCTGCCAAATTTCGTATTTTTTAGATATCGTTTGAGCCCTCAAATAAGCCCTGGAACCTAATTTTTAACTAGGCCGGACACTAGGTCTGAACAGGGCCAGAACCTAGTCAAAAACTATAAAAAGAGCTAGAGAGCTCATTTTTGAGGTTAGATTGTAATTGAAACAAACTTGTAAGAGCTTTTGAAAGTAATCTAAAGAACTCCATTGATTCTCTCTTTGTCTTGCCGTGTGTGCGCGTGTGTGTGTATGTGTGTGCATGCTTGTGTGCTTCTCACTCACGCACTTGTGCCGCCACTTGCTCGAGGTCTTCATACCATCCTCACGTCTTCCCGGATTGACATTAAAGGAGGTGCTACTCATCACTGAGCTACAGTCAAGTATCATGATACTTGACTTTCTGAGTACCATGACACTTGGTCAAGTGTTGTGACATTCATCATATGTCACTAAAACTTGGTAGGTATTGACCATCAAGTTGTTGGAGTTCAAGGTCTACGAAAGCACACGAACAACACAAGGAAGAAGATAAAGCTTGGAGCACAACACACAATACTGAATGTATTACCACTAGAATGTACAAAGATAAGTAACCCATTAGGGCAATAGGCATACATAAAAATCAAGGGAAAACCTCCTAAAGATGGAAAAAAGTGCCTCGATGGTCCTAGAGTGTTTAAACACATCATTCCTAAATATATCAATAAAATTCTCCTGGGAGTGGTGCCATGAACAAGAAGCTGGCACTCATGTATAAGGAAGTGCCAAGCTATGTGGAATCAATCCAAAAAAGGAAGTAAGCCCAAAACTTTGCGAAAAGCTTCAAACTTATCCCTAGGTAGAGCCTTCGTGAAAAGGTCTACAATGTTCTCTTGCATGGGCACGTATGCCAAGCTGATCTCTCCAGCAAAGAACCTCTCCCTAACATAATGATAATGCATATCAATGTGCTTAGGGGAGCATGGAACACAGGGTTCCTCGTAACTACCAATGCACTTTGACTGTTAGTGAAGATGGTGGTGGTAGAAGATTGACCAACACCCAAATTAGCCATAAGGCATCTGAGCCACACACACTCAATAATATGAAAGCTGCCCTATACTCAACCTCACAACTGGAAGTGGCCACAGTAGGCTGCTTCTTGCTCAACCAAGATATACATGAACTACCAAGCATGAAGCAAAAGCCACTAAGAGACACACGAGTGTCATAACAACTAGCCCAGTCAGAGTCAGAAAAAGCATGTAAATTTGGTAGTAGTGATCCCGCCTTGGGATAAAACAATCCAAGTAGCCAAGTACCACTCAAGTAGCGAAATATTAAAATGGGAAGAAGACATGAGGTTGTTGGAACTTATTGAGTCTACTACCACACCAAATACCTTCATGTAAAAGAAGTCAGGTGAGATGACCTCTTTATGACATAGGGACAAGGACTTGAGTACACACAAAACATGTATGACCATTGTATTTACTAGATTCTATTAAGATTGGCAACAACCCTTGATCTAGAAGACCAGTTGCATGGAGGAGCCGAGATATACTTCAACTATTCTTTATGATCCCTTGCAGCCTTGTTGGTTCGAGTAATTTGACTAAATGCTACCAAAGAACAAGGTAGGCTCTATGTGACACATGAATCTCAGACTGTAGGACCTCATAGTTTTTCACATGGAGTGTGTTATCTAGTATATCTTTATAATGATCCATACCTTTTCTCATGAACTTGTGACCAATTTTGAAGAACTTCATGTCAAGGGGTGGTTGTAATGAGCTGAACCAAATGTTTCCATTAGTAGGGGGAATCCATTAACAAGAAGGGAAAATAGAGCCCCTATTGAACTATTGCCAAGCATTAAAAGTTTGCCCTTTGAATTGGAATTCATTATTACTGTAGCATATTGTGATTGGATCAAAACCTGACCATGTGGGTGAATCATAGGGGTAGCTTCTCAACATATAATGAGTAGGGTCGCCCATAAATTAGAAGAATCCAACATCCTATAACTCCATTTAGCTGCAATATTTTTGCTGATCCATTCCACATCCAAAAGATCCAATCCCTTATCAATTTGGCAACAAGTGGAGTATTTGACTTTGAAAAAAAATTTTATTTTGCACATTAAAGGATAACACATTTGAGTTTACCAAGCTACACCTTTGATGGGATGTAATTAGATAAGTCGCAGATGATTGCAAGAGCAATGAAGTGGTTGTGGAGACATATTTTGTGAGGGACGTTAGGATGAGATAGTTCCCAAAATTTGACCTTACTTTTAGCCTTTTCAAGAATCCAGTTCCATCTTGCACTGGGGGAAACATTCAAACCCATTGACATCCGAAGTAGCCTAAAAATTTCACCATCCACAATGGTTTGAGATTTGACATTGATAATGAAGTCAAGGACATGTTCCCCAAAAACTTTAATTAGGGTTTTGCTATGATTGATAATAGGACCACTGGTCCAACAATAGATCTACAACACATAACAAAATGTCTTCAAATAGTTGACCTTGTTATAAATAGTAGCATTAGTGTCATCAACATAAGTCTGAACGAAGAGGTCTCCGTGCCCTCCCAGCATGGTGATCCCACATAGGTTCCCTTGCAAGTAATCATCATGAAGCAACCAACCTAGATAATTAGCTGCAATGGCATAGAGGAGCGGGGCCAGTAGGCAACCTTGTCTAATCTATTTCTTTAGGAGTATAGGCTTGATAAGAGCCCCATTGGCTGCCACCTTGCTTGAAGCATTTGAAATTAGGAAATGGATCAAACAAATGAAAAAAGGTCCGAATCCACAATCATGTAAGGTCTGCAGAATGAAGTACCAAGAGATTCTATCATATGCTTTGTTGAAATCAACAAAAAAAAATACAAAACCTTGGTCTTCAAAGCAAGCTTGTTGCATTCCTCCCCACAGTGAGATAAGAGTGTCCATGATGTATCTACCACTAATAAATCCTTTTTGCTTGGGACTAGTGATAAAACACATATGTGGGTTGATCTTTTTGGTGAGGAACTTAGCAAAAATCTTATAAATTGTGTTTAAGCACATTATTGGTCTCCAATTACTAAGTGATTGTTGTCCACCTTTCTTGTGTATCAATTTCACAATACCTTGATTAATGAAATTGCGAAGACCTTTGCCACTGATTGACTCATTCGAGATGTTGCAAACAAGGGGGACCAACCCAACGGAGAAGGAATGAAAGAAATTGGCAGATAGACCATCAGGGTGAGGGGTCTTACCAAGTTTCAAGGAGTGGATGGAAGCAACTAGTTCAGAGACTTTGAATGGCCTATCAAGAGTCCTTTGAAGTTCAAGGCTGATAGTTTTTTTTGCATGAATCAATTTCAGCACAAGCAACCCACCTCAGAGGATCATTGTGGGGTTGCTGACCAAACAACTCTTGGGAAAACTTACATATTAGCGTCCTTTTTTCTTGCTATGTTATGGAGATGTTGTTCTACTAGCAGAGAGTGGGGACATATACTTTTATGTTCTTTTGTGCAACCAATGAGAACATTATTTTATCGGATTTCCCAAAGTTTGCTTCTTAGAATGTTTTAGAATTATGGGCTATGTTCTTCAACTCAATGACTTTGAAAACTCTGATTTTGTTTCTTAAAATGATCGCTTCCTCAACTCTATTATCTTCTATTACTTTGAGCCAAGTAGTCTAAGTAAGGTAGGATTTTTGTTTCCTATGTTCTCTAATTGTGTCCTTTGGTTTCCCTCCATAGGTTTTGGCATTACTTGAAAATCTCAAACCATCTTTGAATAGCAAGGGACTACACTTTACTGATCTTGAAAATTATCGTTAGTATACAACCAATGTCTTGTTACACTTATGTGTTCCTCCAGTAGCTTTGATGAGAAACTTTTCCCTATACATGGGAAGTTTTTGCTCTAGTGCTGGATAGAGGTTTTTCCCCCATGATTCACTCATATGTGGTGGTACTTTGTAGTTAGGTATATTATTCAGCTCTTACTTTAGTTCTGTTCATTGTCAATAGAGAGAGCTATTCCAACCATCCATCTTCTCTGTATGTCTTTTTGCATGTGTGATCCTTGTGTGTGCTTCTTGTATGTATCTCCCACTTCTACACACACCCAATAGTGGTATCCGATCAGGTTCAACTCCTTCTAAAGTTTAGATTTTTTGTGTCATGGCACACATGCACTTTTAAATAAGAAAATCAACTTTAGAACATAGGACAATGAGTTTTAGTAGCCAAGAAGCATTTCCATCCCTTGCACTAGAGTTTTACCCCCATTTCAAAGCCATCCATGCAATTAGAATCGCCATTAGAGTGACAAATTGTGAGCTAAAATTTTAGCATTCATTAAGCTTTTGTTGAAGTAAATATTTTGTCATATTCTTCTTCTTTGGTGAAATGGTGGGTAGCAATGACTTGTTTGGTATGCTTCAAGCTGAAGATAAGCTTGATGGGACCAACTATCCAATGTGGTCTTACATGATGAAACATGTTCTTGTTGTAAAATAACTATGGAATATAGTGTTAGATGTAGATCAAAGACCGGTAGGTTCTTCTACTTCACAATCTACATTCACCTTCTTCATGGCTCAAAATGAGTCTATGGATATGTATGTGACACACATCAAGGGCTTGAAAGAGAAATTGGATATATAGATTATTTTAGATGCATCACTCATCTCTACATTGTTGAAAGGATTACCATAATCTTTTCAAATCTTTGGCACTACACTCTGTTTGGTTGCAAAAGGGAATGCAAATATGAATGCAAGCTCTTGCTATCTTACAAAAAGGGAAAACCAAGTATAGTTAAGATTTGGGTTCATCCGCCTCAAATGTTTTTTTCCACTCATTCCTTTAATGATGCTGATTTGCAAAGGAAGATGAGATGCAAATATTGCTAGAAGGCTAGTCATACTACTAATGAATGTAGAAAGCTTGCTAAGTGCAATGAAAAGAAGAAGGAATCCGCCATGCCTTTGGCTAAAAATTCTTCAATTGCAAAGAATGATGAAGCCAACATGGCTCAAGATTTTTGAGCATGTATTGTTACATGTTTTCTTTTAGCAAATGCATTGTTTTGAGATGTATATGACACTGTACACTGACATTTTATCCCACATTCAGCCAAACATGTATTAAAATAAGAAGACATGTATCCCGCCCTCCATGAGAATGGAGGGTGCCCATTTTACATGGTGATAGATTTTCAACCAAAAATAGAAACTGTTTGAAGCACATGAAACTTTGGTCTTTGCTTTTCACTGGATACACCCATACATGCCTCGAAAAATAATCAATAAAATTCACGAAATAAAGGTAGTTCTCAAGATGGTGTTTGCATAGGACCACACACATCATTGTGAACAAGCTGCAATTTTTGAGTAGCTCAAGTTTGGACAAAGGAGGAATGCTACATTTTTCCCTTCACAAACATGTCTACAAGGTGCCTCAAGTTTGGGAGTGAGAAGGATAAATGCTACATTTTGCCCTTCACAAACATGTTTACAAGGTGCCTCAAGTTTGGACAAAGAGGTGTTAAGAAAAAAGCTTGCGCCTCCCAAAGAGAGAGAGAGAGAGAGAGAGAGAGAGAGAGAGAGAGAGAGAGAGAGAGAGAGAGAGAGAGAGAGAGAGAGAGAGAGAGAGAGAGAGAGAGAGAGAGAGAGAGAGAGAGAGAGAGAGAGAGAGAGAGAGAGAGAGAGAGAGAGAGAGAGAGAGAGAGAGAGAGAGAGAGAGAGAGAGAGAGAGAGAGAGAGAGAGGAGGGGAGGGAGGGAGGGAGGGAGGGAGGGAGTGTTAGCTCAAGAAATGATTGGTTTTTATGCACTGATGTGTTGCTATTTGGTAGGAGAATATGTTTGATTGCAGGTACTCGAAGAGTCGATCAGATGTTTGATGAGAGGTATTTGAGGATTACATGGTGCTTTCTTGGTCAGAGAGGTCCAGGATGCTTGTTGACATGCAAGCTTGAGTCAGGGATTCGTGTGCTCAAGCAAGAAAGGCTGCTCCAAGTATAGTGTTCCTAGATCGCAATAATAAGAGGCTGAAATTTGAGGTTGAATATAGGCTTAGAAGAGCAACAATAGATAATACATGATAAAGGGGACAAGTACATCAACTTAAGGGGCTGCGGAGGCTTCCTTGGTGAAAATGAGGAGGGAAAATGAACATAATCAACTATTTGTGGGGATGGATGGACTAGGGGACCACAACCTATGCTGTGGTGCTGGGCGGCACAATTTTTGATGGGACGCTCTGGATAAGGCCCTCCTTCAATCGCAATTGAGTGGAGAGTCGGATATATCACAAGTGTTTGTGGCTTCTGCCCTCCCCAACCGAGTAGGAAAGTCACCAGTGTGCACTAGCAATCAAGGATCATTTCATTGAAAAGGAGGCAGCAGTGGACTCCAGCTAGGTATTAAGCCTTGGGCTTTCGGGACCTTTTCTCTCAGTACTGTGCGTGCTGTGATGCATGCCTTCACTGTGGTGTTGATACTCCTATTCCCTGTTGGCAACTGTCCAAGACCTCATGACCAAGAGCCTCACAAACCATTGTCAACGGTAATTATAAGGCTAAGCGCAAGGGGAAATCAGTGTGCAGCGGTAGTCGATCACGGATGTAGAGAGAAACGGCCTCTACGTGTATGTCAGTCATCTAGATCATGTGTTGACTATCTCTCATATATGATGTGGAGCAAAGAGAATCAGTCACGCACAATCCTACAAATCGGTTGGCAACCAAGATTGCTTGCAAGTGTGCCTCCACCAGAGGTGATGTCAAAAACATAAAAGTTGGAGCATGAGGTATGGGAGCTCTTCGTGGTTTTGGCTGCTCTGGCTAAAAGACGAGGAAAAGACATGGTAGGGAGGGGAGAAGGAAATGGCTATTATTTCCTGAACGTGAGAAGAAGGAAGCTTGTGGGCAAGCTCGAATTAGGGATGGACGCAAGGGGGAGATGCTGATATCTCATCATTTGGAGCAGGAACCTAGGAATGAGGCAGCTGACACATACAACATAGGAGATGGTACAAAGGACCCATCAGAGGTTTCTTCTTTTGAAAAAAATGCTGAAAGGTTTTGAAGGAGTGGAAGATTCGTTATGTGAAGATGGATACCATGCTTAAATAAAGGAACTTGTTTTTGAACTTGTCATAGACCAGCAGCATTGAAGCAACTTAGCATTTCTAGGTGCTCTTGGACTTGGCTAAGATGGTGAAGGTGATGTGCAATGGATCACTTGTAGAAAGATAATTTCAGGGTATCTGAAATTCAACAGTTGTCCTCCCTGCATCAATGGTGGAAATGTACAGTAATCTTTGGTAGTTGAAGTCTTTACATGGAGCTACTGCAGTATAAGAATTGATCCTAAATCGTATGGAGATTTGTTAGTGGTTACTCTCTATGGGTTCAGCTTGTATCCACCAGGCTGGGACTGCCAAAAATCTGCAATGATATTGTCATAATATTATTTCGACCTGAGCTTGCATGGCGTTGTGATGCTCTTAGTTGGTGAGCTGCTTATTCCGCGTGTGTGGAGGTACAGAGAAAAAGTGATTGAGAGGAAGAAGTAAGCCATCGAAGGTGGGAGTAGATAAGAGTTGTTTTTCTCTCGGTTGTTCTTAGGCAGGTGTCACTTTTGAGGAGGAAGCCATGTTCCTAGATTACATTAGACTATTGCATAGATAGTGATTGGGAGAATTGGAGGCAACAGAGGTGGGAGGACAAAAAGGCAATCCGTCCATCTCCCATTCTATTGCAAAGCAGAGCCACTCGTGGAATCTTGAGGGGAGCGAGCCTTTACAAACAGATGCATTGATCGTAAAAGATGATGATGAAGAAGTGGCTAACACTGAGTGCCAGTCCATCTATGACTTTGGTCAATGCAATATCAGACATCGCACTCATCGTAAGCTGTCCCGACTTGGATTTTTGAGTGAATTACACTTTTGTCAGCGCTTTGGTGGGATACTTCTCAGTCCTATTAGGAAAAGATGCATCTCAAAGGTTGTTCAGCTATTACTGAGAGAGAAAGGTTTAGCTGTTATAGAATGCTTATGGGCCCGCCTAAATGATGTTCCCTTTAGCACTCTCAATACATGGTGAAATAATCAACTGTTAACTTGCTTGAGAACTCCATCTCGTACTTATTATGTGCAAGATTATATAGTCTTGGAGTTCTTCGATTGATCACATATAAATTCCTAGCAGGGTTGAAGAGTAGATACGCTGAAGAAGCAAGGTCTGACAGGATTTTAGTACAAATGTTTACAGGAATGGTAGCCAAGCATATCTTTGAAGGCCATATTCACTGATGTGTCTACTAATGAGGCTCTAAAAACACAAACTTGCTTGAGAGTTTTGTGAATTCTAAATACTGATCAACATTGAGTACATGGCAAGCATGGTGGTTGTTCTCATCCTCTAAAAAAGGTGTCAAGGGGGGACACTTGCTGCTCGAGGCTCTTCACTCGTTTTGGGGGACGACATTACCGTGGCTCCTATGCTGTGGGGGTGCAAGAATAGAGAGCTGGGGGTTGTTTTTTTCGTGCGTGTTCTATACAAGTGCACTTCGCATATCAAACGAGGGCATCTTCGGGAGGGAAGTCGGGTGCAGATGATCGCTTTTCCATCTGTAGCATCAACATTTTGCTGGCCCAAGTGCAGATGGAGTAGATCATGCTCAATAAAAGTAACTCCAGCAAGCCCGACAGATGAGGGGACATCTTTGTTTGATCCTTTAGTATCTACTGCTATGGTGCGTTCGATGGTTGGGGAGTCAAGAGACCTGGAGTAGCAACAATAGCAGGAGCTCTGTTTTCTATTGCCCTTACAAGGATACAAGAAGAAGGAAGGGTACGAGGAGGACTATACTGAAGGGGAAATAGGCAAGCATCATTCAATCTGACTGAAGCTCTTGCGGGAGCACGAAGATTGACTTTTCCCTTCAAGTCCATGAGTTGAGAGGCACCAGATATACTGAAAAGGAGGAGGTAAGTTGTTGTTCAGGTACGTGAATGAGTGTGCATTTGAGTCTCTCACTTTGAACTCAAAAAATTTTAACGCGCTGCCTTTACTTGGAAATCTATTGATTATCAAAACCCGCTACTCATGGTGAAGTAGAGATGTTTTCCAACAGCTAGCATGGCTTTGTAACTGACTCCTTACCTAAGGCAAATTGGAAAAGACATTTTTCATCATTGAAATGAATTTTGGTTATTTGAAAAAATAAGATGATGTGGAAAAAGGATTGAAGGATTCATCTCTTGCTTTGTTTTGTGCTCTCCAACAATAAAGGTGGATTGTATGGTGATATAGACCACATCTTTAGTAACCCACAGTGCGCATATGCGATGTGCATATAAATTTATGTGATGTGTAGTTGTGTGATTGGTTATGTCACATATATGCTACTTATAGAGCAATTGCACATACGAGCAAGTTTTGTTTCCAAGAGTCACACTATGTTACATTTGGTTATTTGATGAATAGGGACTTAATGCTACCTGCTCATGAGTGGTGGGATTGAGTGTGAGAGTCAAGTGTATGTATGATTGCTCGGAGTTGAATGTGTATGCATTAGAACAGGGCAAGATAAAGAATTTGCACATCTGCACCTAAAACATATTGTATGAATAAAGTGAGAATGGAGGAAAGGGAAAGAAATCTATACATGTGCATACGATCAGGTAACGAAAGAGGGGAAGAAAGTGTATGAGGGAAGGGAAAAGTGTGGGTGTACGCATGGTCGAGTGCAAAAAGCAAGAGTGAGGTAGGAAGGGAAAGTGAAAGAAAAGAGGGGCTGGTGGGAAGGTAAGTATATGTGTGGGTGAAAAAAGGGAAAGGGCAAATGAGGGAGTGAGAGAAAGTGTATGTGAGTGTGTGTGTGCATGAGGAGCATGTGTGAGTAAGGAGAGAGGAAGGTCACAAGAGGTAAAACACTAGAGTTGGATATCCATTCGTGCATGTATTACATGTCTACTCCACCGATACATTGGAGCTAAATTGTGGACTTAGGACGATCAAAAGATCACTTAACATCAAAAGGTCGAGCAAAGGATCATTGCACATAGGCAATTTCTCTTGGGGTTATAGACCTATCATTTTGGTGCGTCTGCCGGGAATTCGCTTAGCACATCTCTTAGAGAGTGCTACGAGTTCGCTTGGTGCCCCAATCGTGTGGCATAGCCAAGTCGATCCTAGATCTTCTTTGACCTTCATTAAAGAAATGGCCCAACAAAAGCAAGCATGTGGTTTTGAGAAGGCCAACATGAGGCAACCGAATTTTGGACAAAATAGGAGATGGATATATTCTCATCCGACCATGAGACATCATGTGAATCGAGGGTGGCAATTTGGCCTGATATCAAATTATGTGAGATGCTGGTGTTGCGAGCAGATTGGGCATATCGCCAAATATTGCCCTCGTGTATGCACCCCGTTGGATTTTGTCCCCACATGTGCGGACTGTGGGAAAAAGAGACTATGCGAGCACATGTGTAGCTCAAAAGAAGTGAATGTCAGAAAGGTTGCAACAAATGGACCTGATAGGTGTGTATCTTCTCTATATGTGGAAATTGACAAGAGCGGAGTTACTCCATCGACAAAGATCGCAAGAGCAAGTGAGAGCAAGGACACTGGATCTCCGGACCGAGGCTTGGTAGAACTTGTGAAGAGCCTGGAATGTCAAGTCAATTGGCTGCATGTGGAGCGGGATGGCGATAAGGTCAAGATGGAGAGAATAGAGGAAATCAAGTGAAAATGGCCGAATTCTTAGGAAATTGGGAAAAGCAAATGTGATCGGTGGAAAGTGAGAATAAAGAGTTAAACAGGGAAAACAACAACTTGAAAATACAAATCCAAACACTTCAGCATGAAAGCGGGGTTAGAAGGGGAAAGCAAATGAGAAAAGAAGTCTTGGACATTAGAACTGGTCGGGTAACGATAGACTGCTACCATGTCATGATCGAAGAAGAGCCCTCAAGAGATAGGGATGACCTAATGAGGAGAGTCGAACGAATGGAGCATGAAATTGAGAGGGTACAAAGCATAATCCGTCGGCATAGTGATCAAGCAGGTAAGGCATGTGAGGAGTTCCACCTGGAGTTAGAAAGAATGAAAAGTGCCCAAGCAGAGAGTGATGAGAAAGTCAGACGGGTAGAAAAAGAAAATGTGAGGTTGAAAGGAGAGCTCGATAGATGGATGAGTCAGAGAGATGATCAGAGACTAAAATGTGTAGAAGGGGACCAAAATATAGGGAAAATGGAGGAAGAGCTGAAAGAGGTGTTGGTTGAGGGCATTCGGAGAAGAGTTAGAAGAGACAAAGAATGAGTTGTCAAAAAAGGTAGATGATTTGGATGAAGAAAATATGAGTAGGATTTGGGAGGAAAGATCGATTAGAGAGGAAGTCGAGAAGTTGACCGTTCGAGTTGAGAAGAGGGAGGATATTTCCCTCGGAAGTGCAAAAAGGGTGAGAGAGGATAAAGAGATGGAGCAAATATGGAATCGATTCCGACGCATTGACTCTGACCTGTTCCAATATCAGAGTGATATTGAGCACAACAAACAAGGATTAAGAGACCTAGCGGCGAGGCTTGAGACACTAAGAGGTACAATGGCCAATGGTAGTTTTCCGTGTCATCCATCAGGTCAAGTGGAATCTTTGCGAGGCAGAGGTTGGAGATGAAAGAGAAATAGACGAGGTGATGGATGTCGGTGAGGAAGGCTTAGGTCTGATTAGGGTTTGCTTTGTCAGGATTGCAAGTTGGAGATGCGAGGATGGATGGATTGAGTGTGTTGTATGCTTATGAGCTGAAGTGATATTTTTTGAGGTTCCAGGTCGATGAGGTGGTTAGTATTTGCGGGTCTCGAGAGTATTAGTCGGCCATCGGATTGGGACAGATGTAATGGAAATCTTGGCAGGACACGCGTGAAAGGTGGTTACGCACCTATTTGTACTTTCTATATAAAGCAATGAAAAGAAGTGCTCAGGGGGTGATGTGATTTTGGGCCTATTGTCGTGTTATCACCAGACTGTTCGTCTGGCTGTCTATCTGGGTATTGATGTAGTGTCTATTTTTGCATAACCTGTGTGTTCTACGTTCTTATTCGTATCTGGCTTTGTCTATCGTTCTTGTGTCTACCGACAATCTTGGTACTATTGATAAACTTCATAACCTTCGGGAGATAACTATACTATCAATCTGAATGTTACTGTGTAACGATTGGAGTACTCAGAGTATCTTGGCGATCTTCTACGTAGACTAATGGTACTGTGTGTATCTGTATTTGTTACCTAGTGAACTCCGTTGAGATTGCGAGTTCCATTACTGTTGTCTGAGTAAGTTGTTTATGCATTTCTATTGGATTGTGCTCACGCACTGTGTATGACGACTTCTTGAACATTTTTGGTCAAGAATTGGCGAAATCCGAGCAACTGTGTTAGTGTTCTGATATTCGGATCTACACTGTGTTGTTGTAAATATTGGAATCTGTCTGCCTGCGGCAAAGTTAAGTGCAGTAAGGATCTGCTAAGTTGATTACTGAGTTTCCAGTACTGTGTGTTGGACTCTCAAATTCTCTGCGTTACGGTGTTGTTTGATCGTTGAACCCATTCTGTGAAGTTGATCGAATACTCTTGTTTCTGGTAACTCCGGTAAGTTTATGCGTAGATGCAAGATGGCATCTTAGTGCATTTGGTACGTTTGGTTGAGCTAAGACTGTAACGGTAAATTCTCAGTACGGAAATTCGATAGAGTTCTCAGCATTATTACAATGCTGAGTGTGAACAGTACCTTTGGGAACTAAGTACAGGGCCTCTGTATAACAGACCCCTACCACTCCCAAGAACCCCCCAAGAGTCGGTTAAACGCCCTTCTGATAGTTAGGACGAAGCGTTTAACATTTAACACTTGGCGCCCTCTGTGGGAAGGTGGCATCAAGATTGCCATTTACCTGACGAAAGTGTTATCTGTGGGAAGGTGGCATCAAGATTGCCATTTACCTGACGAAAGTGTTATCTGTGGGAAGGTGGCATCAAGATTGCCATTTACCTGACGAAAGTGTTATCTGTGGGAAAGTGGCATCAAGATCGTCAGTCGTCTGTCAGAATCGAACATCAAGATTACCGTTCGTTTGTCGAAAGTAGCAACAGAACCACATTGTTGCAAACTTGCTGTGGAAACGTGATTATAAAATTTTAATCGATAGTGATACTACGCGATTAGTACAAAAGATGATACATGCCGGTTACTCGATCCGGTGAAACGTATCCCAAGAACCGTAAGTCTGGAGTACTTAATTTACTAAATACAACTCCGGGAGGTAGAAGTATAACTAGGGTTGACCCAGTTGTCAAGTAAGTCAAGAACGTTAGAAGTGATTCCGGTCATATTCCGGTGGAACGTGATACGCCTCTGGTGAATTCCGATACTATTTCGGCTCAATCTGTCGAAGATATAGTAACTCCAGAATCTACCAGGACGCAGTCTGAAGTTAGTTTAACAATCTTGCATAAAGATTCAAAGTTGTTTACGACTAGAAACACTTTAGCCAAAGAATTTTGCGAAGGTGAAAAAACACCATATTCTGGTGAAAATTTGGCACATTCCGGTGATATTTCGGTAACAAAATCACAGTTTTTTGGCGACAGTTTACCCTTTTTTGGTGAATCTTCAGCCCAGCCACCGCTTTCTGGAGTAAAGTTCCCCTACACTCGACATCAGGAAGGAAGGAAATTTGTTCAAAACCGAGATTTGAAGCATACTAAACAAGACTATCGAACCGGAAAGTGCACCATCTGACGATACATATTCCGATAGTTCAGATATTCAACCCCGAGATACAGAAGTTAGTCGCAATACACTCACCATGAACGGGCAACAACAACAACAGCAACAGCAACAACAAGTATGCCCACCAAGGCCACCTCCAACAGGAGTGACGTATACTAAATTTGGTGGATTCCCAGGAGATGACCCGGATGCTCATGTACGCACATTCGAGATAAACTACACAGTTCTCAACCATCCACCGGATCCGGCGTATAAGGCTATTGTTTTTCAATCGACATTGGTCAGTGAAGCAGCTAGATGGCTTACAGAATATGATATTAATCACTTCGGCACCTATGAAGCAGTATGAGATGCCTTTTTGCAAAGATTCAGACTAAAGAAGAATCTAGCCGAAATTTTTGATTACCTGCAAAACAATAGACAGAAGATAAATCAAACTGTACAGGAATATGCTACTCTATTCAGGACGCATCTAAGGCAGTTGCCACCAGCACACGCCAACCTACCGGACAACGTTATTACTCAGTGGTTTATCAATGGCTTGACTCCACAACTTAAACAGATTATGATCATACGTTGTGTAGGAGCTATGACGCTAGATGCAGTAATCACAATAGCTCTGCAGTTGAAAAACAAGGTAGGAGGATTTATAGAGGATCTAAAGTGGTTAAAAACAAATAGAAATGTCACCAAAGATATAACCAGACAAGTATACTGCATCACATGCAAGAATTCAGGTCATACTAGTGCCACTTGTGCACTTAATCAGTTATTCTGTGCTATCTGCAACACTGCCGGACACACCACCGAAAACTGCGCATACAATGCCAAAGTGAAGGGCACCGCAACTGTCAATGCTATTATACAGGAACCAGGACAACCAGCCAATCATTATGTACCTCCGCAAATGAGGAACAATCAGCAACAAGGATATCAAAATTACAGAGGACAGAGAAATAACAACTACAACGCAAATCGCTAGCAGGCCGGACCAGCACCAGAAAATCCCAATCTGCCACCACCGCACTGTCGTTTCTGTGGTGAATTCGGTCACATTAGAAGATTCTGTAAGGATGCAGCTGAGTATGATCAGAGGAAGAAGGAACGACAAAATCCAATGGCTAATATGGTACAAATCACACCAGTAGAAACGCAAGCTGCAGTAATTCAGACCCGCTCCAGTAAACAACTGCAGCCTGCAGCAGAATTATTTGAACCAGGTATACGCGAACAACAAAGGATGTACAACAAGGCTAGTCAATGGACCACCGCAGAACCTCCAGTCTTCCCAGATCCTATTCCGGTAACCTAGATTCCGTTAACCGAAGAAGGAACACAACAATAGGATTCCAATTCAGCAGCAGGCACATCATCAGCAGCAGGTACATCATCAGCAGCAGGTACATCATCTTCAGCAGGCGCATCATCTTCAGAATCTGGGGAAACAATCCAATCACAAAAGGCCTGGGAAATTTTATCTAAAGCATCCATCACTCTTCCTTTGGGCCAATTACTTGCATTAGTACCGGGAGATCGACAGCAATTTCAACAACAGTTCAGTCCTGTGCCTTCCTGCATTCCGGCGACAGCAACCGTGCAATCGGAACCTGATTCTACGGTCGATCATTCAGTTCCTTTGATAATGGTATGGTATAAGAATCATAAAATCACACAGGTACTAATTGATGGAGGATCTGGAGTCAACATTGCTACTACTGCACTACGTAAAAAGTTAGGGTGGACCGAAATCGAACCAGTTCAGTTTTTTGTCAGAATGGCCGACCAATCAAGAGTCCATCCCATTGGACTTGTACGAAATGTACCAATCACTTTACAAGGTACAACATTTAAAATGACCTTCTTCATACTGGATTTACCGGAATCCACTCTTGATTACAACCTCCTTTTTGGCCGACCTTGGCTGAAGCACACTAAGGTGATACAGGATTGGTCTGCACAAGAGCTCACTTTCAAGGATAAAAATCCTAAATACGTTGTAAAATTAGATGCTATACAACCTTGCGAGTTGCATGCTAGACCGTATTTGGCAGAACCAGTCCATATGCTAGATGGATTGTCAGATGATGAAGAAGAAGAGTTTCTGAAAAAAAATATTGACTTGATTTCCCTAGGAACTGTTGATCTACAATCCTGTTGTAGATAAGTGGAACCCTGCAGTTTGTACGGTAATGACTGTAACAGAAGAAGATAAGAAGGAGGATACTGCTGCTATAGATGACACTCAACTGCAACAACTTTTTAAGCAAGTTGACGATATAGAGAAGCCTCGACAATTTTATGTCCCAGAAGATCAGTTGATCACTTATGATTTAGGCGATGAAGATCATCCGCGTCCTGTGAAGATAAAGCAAAACTTACCGGAAACATTTCAAGCAGGCTTAATCTAGCTACTCTGAGAATTCTCCGACATCTTTGCATGGGATTACAAAGATATGAAAGGATTGGACCCGCGCATCTATCAGCACAGAGTCATGCTGAAGCCAGAAGCCAAATCGAACAAACAACCCAGCTACCGGATGAATCCAAACTATGCATCACAGGTGAAGGCAGAACTTGATAGGCTACTTAAAGTCGGATTCATTGTAAAAAAAGAAGAATACGCAATTACGAATATGTGTAGATTACCAAAAATTGAACGCAGCCACAGTGCCTGATCCTTTTCCGATCCCTTTTCTGGACACAATGCTTGATAGAGAAGCAGGCCACAAAATGTATTCATTCTTAGACGGATACAATGGATATAATCAAGTTAGAATGGCTGAACAAGATATACCGAAAACTGCATTCATTACCAATTGGGGTGTATTTGCTTGTACTGTTATGTGGTTTGGATTAAGAAATGCCCCAAGTACATTTCAAAGGTGTATGCAGGAAATATTTTCTCCTTATCTTACTTCGTTTATGCAAGTGTATCTCGACGATTTTTCAATTTTCGGTAAGATGATAGCACACTTGTTCCATTTACGGTGCTGCTTTGAAAAATGAAGAGAATACAGACTCTGTTTGAACCCAAACAAATCCGTGTTTGCGGTTTCATGTGGCAAGCTACTTGGTCACATTGTATATGCACAAGGCATACAGGTGGATCCAGATAGAATTTCAGCTGTGTTAGAAGCTCCGGTGCCCACTACACCGAAGGAAGTAATGCGCTTCATGGGCCAAGTAAGATGGCATGGACGACACTTACAATGGCTTGCTCACTTGGCAATACCTCTGAACAGATTAATCACCAAGACTCCTCGACAGTTTGAGTGGACTCAGGAATGTCAGATAGCATTTGATCGTTTAAAGAGTTTATTAACACAAGTTCCCATTTTACAGCTGCCGGACTGGGATCGCCCATTTCATGTATTTGTTGATGCTTCAGATATAGCAATAGGAAGCATTTTGATGCAACACATTGATAAGTGGTTCAGACCAGTGTACTATGCAAGTCGCAGATTAGCCCCTGCTGAAAAGAATTACTCTGTGACAGAAAGAGAATGTCTAGGGCTAGTATATTCTGTCAAGAAATTCAGACATTATTTGCTGGGTCGTAAATTTACTTTTCATGTAGATCATGCTGCACTTGTCTATCTAGTTCGGCAACAACATCTAGGTGGTCGATTAGCACGATGGGTTCTGCTTTTACAAGAATTTGACTATGAAGTCCTTCATCGGCCAGGCAATTCACATGCCTTAGCAGATTTTCTTTCTCGCTTAGATTCCGGTGAAGCTCCGGTAGGTATAGATGACACGACTCCAGCGATTTATGTCTCTGAACCAACGAATGATGAAATTACAGACCCACCTATACCATCTACATATTATGATCAGATCCTGACCTTTCTCACTGATGGATGCCTTCCATCTCAGACTTCTACGGCAGTACGCAGGAAAATTGCAGTCTTTAGTCGCCGATTTCAGTTAATTGTTGGAGAATTATACTATGTGGATCATACCGGAATTTTACTTCGATGTATTCCACCACATGAAGTTTACTCAGTTATTACTTTGGCTCACTCAATTCCTTCCGGTGGCCATTTTGTTGCAGACTTAACACATCGGAAAATTCTGCAAAGTGGTCTCTGGTTGCCAACTATGTACCGAGATGTATCACAGTTTGTCAAACAATGTGATACTTGTCAAAGATCTGGACAGCCCCTGCAACGTCATCTTTTCCCTCTACAACCCATCTTACCATTGGAACCTTTCCCGAAGTGGGGTCTAGATTTTATCGGTTTGATTACACCTCCAGCAGTCCTCAGTAACAACTGTTATATACTGACCTGTATAGACTATGCAACCAGATGGGCAGAAGCCTGGGCTTTACGGTCTTCTACAGCTGTTGCGGTAGCAAAGTGTCTGCTAACCGATGTCTTTCCACGTTTTGGTTTACCACTCGAACTTGTTTCAGATCAAGGCACACATTTTATAAACAATTTAATGAAGGCACTTACACAGTCGTTCCAGGTCACGCATAAGTTTAGTTCTCCTTATTATCCTTGTACTAGTGGTTTGGCCGAAAGTACAAACAAATCCTTGCTGAATATGCTTCGGAAATTGATTATGGAAGCACCGGAAAGATGGGATCAACTGCTACCTGCAGTATTATGGGCATACCGGACTACATACAAGGTAACAACAGGATTAACACCTTTCAAACTAGCTTATGGATTAGAAGCAATAGCACCAATGGAGATAGTTATACCAAGTTTACGAGTAGCAATCGCTCAGAAATTGCTACCGGAAGACTCACTGTCATTTCAGTTGGATACACTCAGAGAGTTGGATGAGCAACGATGGCACAGGTTTTTAACTCTGCAGGAAGTACAACTAAGACAGGCTCGGACGCATGATCGACACTTGAAAACTCCAGTTTTTACGGTGGGACAACTTGTCCTTTTTTATAATGCAAAGTCGAATCGGTCTGCTGGTAAATTCAAATTACGATGGTATGGCCCTTACCGGATTTCAGAACAAGTGGGCCCAGCAACTTTTCGGTTGACTACGTTGACCGGAAACCCTCTTCCGAAAGTGATCAACGGTTCGAAGCTGCGGCCATACCAACATGTCTCTAACCTGCACTGAAATGTTTTTCGGTGGGCCGTGTCGTTTGGCGCTCGCTTTTCTTTCCTTTTCTTTTCCTTTCTTTTATTTTTGCGTGCTTAATAATTTAATTCTGTAAATATCTGCATCTTGATTAATAATTATGTCATAAGCCGCCCTGCCCTTGCCAGCTACTCACGCATGCACACCGCAGTTAAAAAATTATCATTTCAATACCCCGCGACGATTAGTCATCCTTCATTGCTCTCCCTGGCAAAGCATCTACTTAAGGTGTCTAGTCTCTTGTCTCTTTCTATTCTTTGAGTAATTTTTATGTGATTTTGTTTTTGTACTATCCTCTACATATGTGCGTCTACGGGATCCGAATATTCCACCTAAAAGTAATTCAAGACTTGATCATTCAAAGTTGTTTGAACTTTCATTAGTTAGGAATCATATCATGAACCACGTTAGCTCTCCTAAACATTTAAGATGACATGATGAAATGTTTTGGAGTCCATTTATATACTAGATCTTGCAAAATAGCTTTGAAAACAAACACTCCCCCTCAAGATTAAGTGAGCTAGACTACATCGATCTCCTTCATGTCATAACCTTGTTCAGCTTCTAAAGGTTTGATGAATCCATAAACTAGGTCATAATATCAGACAACTACTCCTTATTGATGATGTACTTCATATCCACTTTCATTGCCAAAATGATTACTCTCATGGAGTGATAGTGGATCTCCATATGCCTCCTCCTTGCATGACACATTGTGTTGCTTCATAGGTAAATGGCTGAATGTTATCTTCAAATAGTTTGAGTTCTATAATGTGCATATCCAAGTCCTTAAAGATCTTCTTCACGCCATGATCTCAGATGTAGCAAGGGTTAATGTTATACAATCATCATCTATAGAGGAAAGAGTGTTTGTGAGCTTCTATTTTGACATCAAAGAATTGACCTTTGATCTTAGAATGATCACATAACTAGATGTATTGCTTCTATCCTCTTTGGTTCCATCCAAAATTAGCATCATTGAACCATTTTACTTGTAATGCATCCTTCTAAGGATACTTCCATCCAGAATTAGCATCATTGAACCATTTTACTTGTAATGCATCCTTCTAAGGATACATTAAGCCTTGATTAACTTTTCATTTGATGTATAGTTCTTCTTGTTGCATTCAAATGTTGATTAGTATATGCATTTAGCAATTGAGATGAAACACCTAAAACTTATATGCTAAATAAAGTTTTGTAATTATAGTATAATTTAGGCTAACAAAAACTCTTCTCTACAATGTAATATCCTCATGTTCTTTCAAACTTCACTTGTAGAAAACGTAGTGTTTGGATTTATCGGCTTTGTGAGTGGCTTGAATCCAACAATCCCAAAATTGTATAGTATATCTAAGACATATCTCCTCTCATGTAGATATGTGCCTTTCTTTACATAGATTATTTCAATCCAAGTAAAATACTTGAGAGTTCCAAAATCACAGGTCTTGAAATCCTTCCTAAGATTGACCTTAAGTATTCCTCTATCATGGCTTCCAATAACAATTAGATCATCTATACATATTTAGACTACTTTCTCTCCTCTATTGTGGTATATAGAAGTATGTACATTATTTTTTTGATATCCATACCTAGAAGATGCTCGACAAGCCCTTGGTTTCAAGATTTATGTGCTTTCGTAAGATCATACAAGGCTTTCTTTAGCTTACATACATAATCTTGATTCTTTGGAGCTTCAAACCCGAGATGTTGTATCATATAACTATTTTCTTTACATCACCATTTAAAACAAGATTCTTTTCAACTACTTGAGAAAAGGTCAATGCCTTGTAGATATTCGAATGATAGCATTAATGGTAGTAACCTTGGCAACTAGGCTAAATTTTTTGTCATAGTTTATTCCATGCGACTGGGAAAATTATTCTATCATTAAGCTTGTTTCATACATAACTATGATACCATCAAAGGTCATCTTGATCTTGTAGACCTACATATTTCCAATTGCCTTCATTCCTTAAATTTTGATACCAACCTCTATGTGTTGGTTTCCCTTAGGGTTTTGATCTCCTCTACCATATCATCTTGCCATTGTTTTTTATCCTTTACATGCTCAAATTTAGATGGTTCCCTATCTTTGATACCCTTGCTCACATATGCTCAGTGTCTTGCTATGATATTCTTGTAACTTAACCTTGAATTTTCCATGAACAAGGGTGTCAAGAGGTTACTTCAGGTTACCTTGGTAGTATGTTAGGTATTCTTTTGGGATCAAGGTTTGGATGAGCCAAAAGTGATACTCGATTCTTAATAGGCTTGACTCTAAACTTCAATACTAGAAAGGTATGCATCTAAATGTCATCATAGAATGATGGTGATCAATAGTTTATTATTTCCTCCATCATCTATTTTCTTTCCTTCTAGAGATCGGCCAACTCTAAGTTAATGAAAATTAAAAGAATTTATGGATTTTCTTATGGATAAGAGACCACAATTTAAGAGGAATGTCAACAAACAAATGGGAGATTTGTATTTTCCCTTTAGAGGTAAGTGGCCTTGGTATTTTGGATGTGGAAAGTATATCTAACAAGCTCATGTCCAAATGGATGGTTAACGCTTGGATAGAAAACACACATTTGTGGTCAAAGTGATCTTCAAAACTTTTTCTAGCCTCACACTCTCAAGCACCCCCATGTGTTTGGGTCTTAAACTCCCTTTGGTTGGCATGTAATGAGATAAAGCAACATTGCATACTTAGCAATGACTAGAATTGGGCATCCAAAATTCAAATCTAATGACACCATTTGGTTTCTGATATTTGTATAGGTTCATTAGATGGTCTATTTGTATGCTACAAAGTTTCATTTTAATCGCCCCAGCCATTCTCGAGTTATGTGCAAAACATTGGCCTATGGTTTGCATACTATTAACTCCCAAAAAATATCAAGATAAACATGTAATTTGCCAAGCATCATTTTCTGAGCATAGTTGATCATTTCTAGTGAAATACCTTGTGAAAGTTAACATATCATAGTCAATTATAAATTCCTAAAAAGAGTTTTGTCCAATTGTTACCAAGAAAGGAGTACTGCTCGGTTTCCTGAGCAGGTGTGGTGATCAAATTAGCAAGTTTTAGTTCATAGTGAAAAGTCCAAGTTATTTTTGATCCAATGATTTGAGAATCATCTTCCAAAGTACTTGGGTGATCACTTGGGCTTCCTAGAAAGCTCAAGAGGTCTACTTTACACTTCTCAACTCAGTTTTGGCTCGTGTGAAGCAGGAATTCGCACCACCATCTCATCTTTGGAAGGTGTCATCCATCTCCTCCAACAATGGTATCAGAGCAACATCAAGGTGAAATGGGAGATGAATTTTCGTCATTCATTGACAAATTGCATAGGGGAAAATATCCAGCTTGGTCCCTAATGATGAAGGTTTACCTCCAAGGAAGAAGCTTGTATGGATACATATCTAGAGATGAAGAAATGCCAACCTTTAGAAGCAAAAACCAACCTACAAGAGAGGAGCAAGAGAGACTAGTTGCATGGTGTGCAAAGGATGTTGTAGCCAAGTCTTACATACTCAATTCAATATCAAATTTTTTTGTTACCTCATATTAGAAATTATAAGACTTCCCAAGAGACTTGGGAAGTACTATCTTCATACTTCTCATCAAATACAAGGGCCAGAAAAAAATCAGCTTTGGATGGAGCTCACAACATTGAAGAAGCAACCAAAGCAAAGTGTAGGTGACTATGTGACCAAGATGAAGGATGTACCGGATCAACTTGGGAGTATTAGAGAACAAATATAAGAGGAGCAGATAGTAAGGTAGATTATAAATGGCATCAAGGTTTATGACAAATGGGAGTGTTTTACTACTTCAATGGACCTATATATGGACACGCAAATACTTGACCTCAATACATTGATGGGGCAACTCTTCACACATGAGAAAGAACTCAACAAGAATGGAGATGCTTCTAGAGTTAATCAATCTTGTGCCCTCTACATAGATAAAAAGGCAAAGGTAAGAAGAATGAAGAAGATGCAAGTACCTTTCAAGTGAATTTTATAGATAGAGAAAGAGGTACTAGAGGAAGGGGTAGAGGAGAAAAGCAAGGCAGAGGGTGACCATACAATTCTTCACCTTCTAGAGGAAAAATAAAGGCAAAGGTAAGAAGAATGAAGAAGATGCAAGTACCTTTCAAGTGAATTTTATAGATAGAGAAAGAGGTACTAGAGGAAGGGGTAGAGGAGAAAAGCAAGGCAGAGGGTGACCATACAATTCCTCACCTTGAAAAATTTGTGCCTTGGCCAATCATAACACAGATGAATGCTTCAGGAACACAAAGAATCAGAGAAGAAGAGGCTTCCATAGAGGAGGCTATGGACAATCAAGAGGTAGGTTCAATAATGGAGGAACCAACAACCATCACAATTACAACCAAGGCTATAAAAACTATCAAGGAGGCTTCAGACGAAAGAGAGACTACAACAACTATACAAATGATCAAGAGGATTCCCTATTACTCATGACTATGATAGCCAAGCAAGGTAAAGATGATCATTACCTATTCTATATTGATTCTTGATGCTCCAATCATGTAGTCGGAAACGTAGCATTATAATCTGACCCAAAAGAAAGCACACTAGGCACTCAGTAAAGAAGATTGGAAATGTTAAAGCATCTAATGGGAACCTGAATCTTCTAAGCTGGGTATTGTATGTGCCAACAATAACCAAGAAACTAATCAGTGTTGGATAGACTGTTGAGAAGGGTTTATAGGTTAGATTCACAAGGCATGAAGCATAAGAGACTAGGACATATAGGTGAAAGGACATTGAAGCGAATATGTAGGGATCAAAGTGTGCTTGGCATCCCAAATGTGTCCAAGCAACACATGATTTACAAATGTGGAGCATGCCAATTTGGCAAGGCACATAGGCAATCATTCCACAAAAGAGGATACATGTATGAAGACTACTTGGATCTTGTACACACAGATGTGTGAGGTCCTAGCAAAGGGCTATCAATTTCAAGGTCAAGGTATTATGTTTCATTCATAGATGACTATACTAGGTGGACAATAATTTATTTTATGAAGCATAAAGATGAATTCTTCACTTGTTTCAAGAAGTATTTGGCATTGGTTGAGAATCAAACAGGTAAAAGTTTGAAGAGGCTCAGGTCTGATGGAGGTGGTGAGTACTTCTCACATGAGTTTGACTCCTTCTTACAGGATAGAGGCATAAAGAGAGAGACTACAACAAGGTACAATCCTAAACAAAATGGAGTGGCAGAAAGAAGAAATAGATTAATAGTAGAGGCTACAAGATCAATGTTGAATGAGAAAAAACTCCCTAATTATCTATGGGTAGATGATTTTTCCACAATCACTTACCTAATCAATAGGCTTCCATCCAAGTCTCTGGATGGGATGACACCTTATCAGGCATGCAATAGAAGGAGACCTTCTTTAGATGATTGTAAGATATTTGGGTGCATTGCTTATGCACACATACCCTCATAGATTAGGGAAAAGCTTGATCCAAAAGCTGAAAGATGCATATTTATTGGCTAGGATCAGAATTAGAAAGGATATTGGTTATATAATCCCGCTAACAAAGGATTTAGTGTTAGTAGGGATGTGGTATTTGATGAAAACAACTATTGGTTTGAGGATAGTTGCAGGAAAATAAAGCTACTCTGTGATTTGAAGAATGATTTTCCAAATCTAGCCAAAAAGAACCACATACATCAGACGATATCAACTCAGAAGGTGAAGAACAAATTGATTTCAAATCTTGGAAGTCCAAGGGCAAAGCAAAGTTCAAAAAATTGGAAGATGTTCCAAAGTCATCCAATCAAGAACTAAGAAGATCTGAAAGGGAAAGCAAGAAACATATAAGGTATGGCTATGACACATCACTAGTCACCAAGCATTCTACATACATAGCTAAAGACTTTATGTCAGAGGACCATCTTCATTTGAGGAAGCCAACAAGGAAGAAGAATGGAGAGAAGCTATGTAGGAGCATACTGAAGCGCTTCAAGAGAATAGCACTCGGGATTTGGTTCCAAATAAACCATTCATGAAGGTAATAGGATCCAGGTGGATTTACAAAGTGAAAAAGAATTCAAATTGCACAATAAATAGGTACAAAGCAAGGCTAGTAGCAAAGAGCTTTGCCCAAACCAATGGAGTGGATTATCCCTTCTCACATGTATCCAAGATGCTAACCATCAGAGTTTTAGTAAGTATTGCTGCCTCAAAGAATCTCAACTTGTACCAACTAGATGTTAAAAATACATTTATTAATGGGCGGATCTCTGAAGAGGTCCACATGGAGCAACCACCAAGATATGAAGACAAAGAAAAACCTGATTGTGTATCTAAACTAAGGAAGGCACTGTATGATTTGAAGCAAGCTCCAAGAGCTTGGAACCATAGGCTAGTCACATACTTGCAGAACCATGGTTTTGTTGCAAGCAAGCCAACTTCTTCATTCTTCATTAAGAAGACTAACTCAGAGGTTATTTATCTATTTGTTTATGTGGATGACATTATCATTACTAAAAATGATGCCTATGACACATCAAGAAGATTAAAACCTGGAAGAAGGAGGAGTTCAAGATCAATGACCTTATATTGCTTACATTTTATCTTTGTTTAGAGATTTTCTATACATATTCTGGTGTTTTCATTACTCAAAGAAGGTACATCCATGATATACTAGTCAAGTTCAAAATGGAAAATGCAAAAATTGTAGGCACACACATGGAATTGAATTACAAACTTAGTGCTCATGAAGGAGAGCTGCTTGAAGACATTACATGTTATAAAGCCTTGTTGGGGGTCTCAATTATGCAACCCTAACAAGAGTGGATATATGCTATGGGGTGAGTACATTGAGTCAATTCATGCATACACCAAGAAAACCTCACATGGAAGTTGGCAAAAGGATCTTAAAGTACTTGAAGAGTACCATAAATGAAGGGCTTTTTTATCCATTTACATCTAACTTGGATATCAAGCTATACTCTGATGCAGATTGAGCTGGCTCAAAAGATGATAGGAGGAGCACCTCCGGCTACTTATCTTTTGCAGGGTCTAAGTTGATTTCATGGTCATCAAAGAAACAACCAACTATGGCATTGTCATCAACTGAAGCTAAATATAGGAGCCTTGCAAATGCAACACAAAAGGCAATGTGGTTCAAGCTACCCTTCTCAGACTTGGGACTACATACATACAGTCCAATGATCTTTGGAGATAATAATATACATTTGGCTGCTAATCATGTATATCATGCAAGGACTAAGCACACTGAAGTGCTACCATTATGTGAGAGAGAAGCTACTAAGCAAGGACATACAATTTTCCTATGTATCAACAAACTTGCAATGTGGAGATATTCTAACTAAAACTTTGCATGGAACTAAATTGAACAGGTTCAAGATGATGATTGGAGTGCAGGAGATTAAAGATAGTTGAACAGGTTCAAGATGAGTGCAGAAGATTAAAGAGTGTTGAAGCCCAAGCATGTTAGGCTTGAGGGGAAGATGTTGGTGCAATTACTCCAAGCCTAAATATTGCTTGCTCACGTATCCTAGGAGAAAAGAAATGAACTTCTCTTTTTCTTTTTGTTTGTCTTCCTTCGAGTTATGCTCTAAAATATGTCACAAATGATCGCTCAGATTTGAGAAACATACACTTTCAACTTTCTGATATAAAATAAAGCTATGGAAGTTGGAAGAAGAATCGATTATAGCATCAGGGCAACATCTATATTGATGGGATTAAGCTTTAATACGAAACATGCATATACAAATTTTTGCATACATTGAATAAAATTGCACGTAGTTTTATCTCCACAGAAGTACTTTTTCCATATGACCCCAAATTATCCTAGATTCTAAACTCTAAATCATTTAGCAGCCTAAGTAAGCTTGGAAAAAGTTTGGTTTTGTGCGATCTTTTCTCAAAATATATTACCAATGTGTAGTCGTTTGGAAATCCTACTTTTTGAGTAGTACCCCCTTTCTCACATAGCATTGGTCATACAATGGGAAAGAAGATGTTTCTCTATGTGCATATCCGTACCCTCAAAGAATGAAACCTAAATACTGGAGGTGCAAAAATAAGTTACTATTGCCTTTTGATTGGGCCAAAAAAATGAAAGGTCTTCCACAAACGGCATGAAAACTTGTTATGTTTGAGAATATAATCCAACTGTGTAACTTATCTGCTCCCTTTTTTCCCCTTTCACGAAGATCTATGTTCGCTATATTAACAGACATAGCCACATGAATTTCGATGAACTTTGATTAAAGCCAATATAGATCTTCGAATTTGAGTTAGCAGTTTTCTATATATAGCTGGCTTTATTGGATTTTTCATATTCCAATAAACTGGTGACACAAATGATAAAGAGTATGCTTAAGATGCATAAAGACCTAACAATTTACTCTAACCTTATTCACTTTAGGGTGACCTTGATTCATGTTACCCTAAAGTGAGGATAAAGAGATGATGGTAGTGTATCTATAAATACTCGCTTCTTTTACATTTTTTTTGAAATACGCTTATATAATGATAAAATCTTTAATAAATCATGATGTATAAGCACCACTATGCTCATGCCTATTGAGGCACCGTGTGATCTCGTACCTTTCAAAGTGAAAGTTCTCCCTCATTTCCATGGGCTTTGCAAGACTCATGGTGAACTAGATGTGAAGGGAGGGTGTGAGTAAACTATTGAGCAAGCACATTGATGATCCAAACCGATGACAAAAGTCTATCACAATAAATATGGGTGATGTTTTAGCCCAGTTTGTACGGGTTCAAAAAATGGATAGATGAATCTCCTATCCAATCTCTTCATGATTGATCAACCAAGTGATATGGAGTTCTCATGGGAAAGATGTATCCAATTTTTGCAAAGATTATGAACTCGATACAAAGTACCCTGTTGTTGGTATCATGCCTATCTTGGACCATGGGCTATGCAATATCTCTATCTTCATGACTGAATTGAATCTACATGATCAACTCATGCAAATAAAACAAAGAACTTGGCTCAAGACAAAGGGACACTCCGCAAGCTGTTTATGCTATATATGTACACACACACACATACATACATACATACATACATATATATATATATATATATATATATATATATATATATATATATATATATATATATATATATATATATATATATATATATATATATATATATATATATATATAGAGAGAGAGAGAGAGAGAGAGAGAGAGAGAGAGAGAGATAGATAGATAGATATAGAGATAGAGATAGAAAGAGAGATAGAGAGATAGATACACAAAAACATAGAGAGATATATAGATAGAGAAAGATAGATAGATAGATAGATAGATAGATAGATAGATAGAGACATAAGAAGATAGATAGAGCAAGAGAGAAAAAGAGATAGATAGATAGAGACATAGATAGATAGATAGATAGATACATACATACATACATAGACACATAGATACATTGATAGATAGGTAGATAGATAGATAGATAGATAGAGAGAGAGATAGATAGATAGATAGATAGATAGATAAAAAGATATATAGATAGATAGATAGATAGATAGATAGATAGATAGATAGATAGATAGATAGATAGATAGATAGATAGATAGATAGATAGATAGATGGATAGATAGATAGATAGATAGATAGATAGATAGATAGATAGATAGATAGATAGATAGATAGAGAGAGAGATAGATAGATAGATAGATAGGTAGACATATAGATAGACAGATAGATAGAAAGATAGATAGGGAAGAGATATATAATTAGACAGATATATAGACATATAGATAGACAGATATATAGAAAGATAGATAGGGAAGAGATATATAATTAGATAGATATATAGACAGATAGATAGACAAATAGATAGAGAGATAGATAAAGTAAAGAATGTGGATAAAGTGACACCAACATTGTTTCAAAAGTGGCTCCATGTGCCTAAGGAACAAGAAGCTCTAGAGATTAAAAGAGAGTTTGAGAAACAATTTGATGATCTATTTGAACATGATAACAAGTGAAGGCGCAAAAAAATATCGTTGTTTCTTTTTGCAATAGATGCTAAAGATTGTGAGGAATCAATTCCACTCCTGCAAGACATTGATTCCAAATCAAGACTCACAAGGGATTGGAAGATCGTTCATGAAACACTAAAGAGATATATGAAGAAGAAACAAACAATGCAAAAAATCTATTATTTATTGGAAAGTAACTCTTCATGAAAATGATAAAGATGTACTCACTCCTTGTCTTTCTAGAATTAGGGAAACTTTAGAAACTCACAATGTAAATGAAGTCCTAGTTGTTGTACATGAAGTGATTGTGCATGGAGTTTAAATGCATGCATATGGTGAGGTTCATCAAGAAGAACCTACAAATATTATTGACGTAATCTCTGAAGTTCCAAGTTGCGAAGAGCCTATGGATATCTTTGCTAGAATGATTGCATGTTTAAGTGTTGTAAATACACAAACTTTTAAGATGGGGACAAATAAGAAGACATGTGCAAGCCAATCTAAATCAAAATAATCAACCAACAAAAATAAATTAAAAAAAAAAACAACCAAAATCCAATAAGCAAACAAGGTGAGTTTTTCTTGCCATTCTAGAGTAAACAAACGAAGAGGTAAGACAGGATTGAAACAATGAGCTTTCCTTTTGTTTTTCAGGCAGCAGCGAATGACTGACACGGCAAGGAAAAACATGAACAGTGAAAGTAATGGATTGATTGAAAAAGAGAATTCCATGATTTATCCATCCTTCAAGCACGTATTCGCATAATCATGTTCAGGTTTTCAACGTAGTAAATGACGACAGTACTTAGAAAATGGGTGCGATAGCTATATGCATGAAAGAGGTTTGCTTGAGGACCACGAACTAAAAATGATGGGATTCAACGTTGTGCAGTTCTAATCTGATGCCATCGTTGACTTACAGACGAATTCTAAAGCCCTCATGGGTAGAGAGAAATTCGGTACGTTCCATGTATAGTTCCGAAACATAATAAAAATTTAAAATAAAGTTTGACCTTGGAGCGTATAAGAACATTCAAGCGGCTTACCAAGAAAAAAGAATGATAAGAATAGAGAAAAACATACAGGAACATCTTATTTTTTCATGAAGGAAAAATTTGATGAGAAGACACAAAAACATAGAAGAAAATTCAAGTGGATTACAAGAACATTCAAGGCGATTACCCAACTTTTGGGGCTTTCCATGCTTCTTTCTTCTCATAGTCGTGATTGTATGGTGATCATCTCTAGAGTCAGAACCAACAAAATTCCACAAAATATAAAGCTTCTTCTTGAAGCTCTCATTTTGGAAGAGGAGATTCTTGAAGTTATTGATTCACTTCCTAATGGAAAAAGCTTGAGGCTAGATAGCCTCATCGATGCATTTTTCAAGACCTTTAAGCATGTGGTGACTACTCCATTACCTCTGGTGTGGCAAGAGGTCGTATTTTTTGGTGCATTGCTCCAATGCCTCAATGAAGGCGTGATCGAGCTTATTCACAAAAAAGGTAGCAAAATCAAGATTGAAAATTTGCATCCAATTACGATGTTACAAACAAGTTACAAGATCCTTGCCAAGGTTATTGCTAATTGAATCGCTTGTCTCTTACACAATTGGACCAGTGAGGATAAAAAAGGATTCATCAAGGGGAGGTCCATTCTCAAGGCCTATCATTGATGTTTGGGAAGGATTGCTTTCCACTCAAGATGTCCTCTTACTTAAGATTGACTTTGACAAAGCCTATGATAGACTCCAATAGGATCTCATTCTCTAATCTCAAAAAGACCTAGGATGTGACCAGAAATTCATTAAGATGATCTGAGCATTGGTGGGAAATGTGTCAGCTCAGATAAACATCAATGGCCAACTTTCTCAAGCTATTCGATTAAAACCTTCTATCGCAAAAGGATGTCCCTTAGCACCTCTTCATTTTGCAATCACTATCAATGGTCTCACTTGCCTTCTTAAACATCACACATGCTTATGTCTTATTAAAGGCCTCTTTGTTCCTCTCAATGAAGACCAGATGATCATGAGACTCTTTCTAGATGACATGAATGCTTTTGTACATAACGATCCGGCGAGCATTGATACCTTTAGGTGTTGCCTAAACACATTTTATGAGGCATCGGGATCCAAAATAAACCACCCTAAAATAACTATGAGGGTTGTTATTGGGCAGCTACCTCAACTTTTGGTTGACTGAGGCTCTGAGTTGATCCCCATGGGACAAATCTTTTGTCTATTATGTGTTTCGATGGAATTTGACATGTCAATGGCTCAATGTTGGAATTGGGCTCCTTTTAAGCTTGATAACAAGTGGGCATACAAAAAGGTATGTAGATCAACATGTTTGTGTAGGCTATGGTGGTTAACACATTCCTTCTTTCTTAGTTTATTTACTTTCTCTTTTGTTGGGGATCGAAGGACAAAGAGATTGTCAAATTGGAAAGAGCTTGCAGATACTTTCTCTTGATGATAGACCCTAAATGAAGAGGCATCTAAAAAACTAAATCGGCTACTTGCATAAGCCAAAAATATCAAGGTGGTTTGGGCATTCTCGACATTGAAGGAATGTCCAATATGTTGACAGTCAAATGGTTAATTAAAGCATGGAGCAACATAGATGCCTCTTGGGTCAAACTAATTTTTAAAAGCAAGAGCGCTCTTAGGCTTGTGGGCCCTCTAGCATGCAATGGTCTTCATCTTCTCACGCTTTTTTTCTTCCCCTATTGGGTGACTCCTAGAGGCTTGAGCTTAGTTTTCTCTCTTTGGAAGAGTTGGAACAAGGTGAAACAATTTGTCAAAATCAATGAAGATTGGAAGTGGGCAACTGCTATGAGACAAAATGATTTGATCTTGTTCCTTAGCAAGTGTATTAGAGGTGTTGATTCTTGGAACTTTCAAAAAGCTAGGAATCTTTGGAACAAAGGTTTCCATTTGTGGAACACCTCTGGCATCAATCAACATGCCAATGGATTAGATTTGAGGACATCGACTCGGCTAAGAGAGTAGAATATGAAAAATGGTGCCTATTGTAGAGCAGATCCAATGCTTGGGAGTGCTCCAATAATCACCTTGTTACTGGCCATGAATCCCCTCACCTTGAGGGTCATCAACGACACAAGGACAATAGCCTTGATAAAATTCCAAGATTCAAGAAGAATGTGGACTTTAATATCATACTTAATAGGAGATCGTATCTAAATTGGTTGGGTTCTAGGTGGGATTTTGAGTTCCTTGGACTTTGAGTTATATATTGGAGGGGTTGGTTGAGTGGAAGGAGCATCTCTCTTCCTAGTGCGAGTCTAGCTAGTTAGTCTTCGTAGTCATTAGGGGAAAAAATGAACCCTGAATGGGCCTTTTAGCTTAAGGAGTGATTAGTGATGGACCAATGAGAGGAGGGTGGTGGACACAGTCTAGTCCCTTAATGACATAGGCTAGGCATAGGGTTCCCTTGGTTTTCTGTGGTCAAAGATGCCAAAACCACCTAAAATTCGTGGGTTTTATTCTATGAATGGTTTTGGAAAGTTCGAAAATCAATTACAGCCGTTGGATTCTCTTAAAGATCTGAAGGCTCACATTAAATTGCAAAAGTCAAGGCGGCCTTGCACTATGACCGTTAGATTTAAGTTGTCTTCAATGGCCAAGATGAGGCGATGGATGAAACAGGCGCTAATCAACCTCCACCCTTGGATTGGAGACTTGATCTAAAGGCTGTATTCAAAAGTAGCTTGATCTTGGGCGCCTAAAATCCTCTCCTTTGGATCTATTGAGGATCCAATGGTTGAGGGTGATCCCAAGAATCGAAAAGCGCCTTTCTACCTGCTCCATTGGATGTAGAGGCCATCGGACGGTCCAAGGTGGCTCCAAATTCGTGCTCAGCCCGAAATGCGCTGCGCCATCAGATTCGAATGCATCCAAGGGTCCAAAATTGGCCGAAAATTTCAGATCAGCCCCATTTTCGGACTGCCGTTCGATTTAACCTCATCCAAGGGACACGAAATCTGCAGAGAATGCGTGGGATTATCCAAGTCGCAGGAGTTGTCAGACACACTCTCTCTCTAGTGTCTCATCCATTTGAATCTTATCCATTTTTTTTAAAATGGAGGTTCGGCCGAGGCCTACTCCCCCTGACTTTAACTTTGAAATGAACAACTGTACAAGGAAGGGCATAGTACCCATGGGACCCCCCTTATCCCACAAGAACAGGGGCAGACGAGGTAGACGGCCCGAAGGCACATACAACGAGGTAGACGGCCCGAAGGCACAGCGGATTTAACTCCCGAAGGCTGGTTTCAACGCCCGAAGGCGGTTTACATATCCCGCAGCGCTGGGGGGTTGAACCCTCGCCCCCGCCTCAAGAGGCGAGGGACCCAACCACTAGACCAGGCATCTTGGGATATGAATCTTATCCATTGATTTGGAACATCCAAGGGCCATTAATTCTCACGAATGAGGATTGGAATAGAAAAATATATAGACAATATTTTATTTGGCAAAACCACTAGTGGTTTCGTATGACCTCTTAATCTCTTGGATTTAGCTTTTTAATCCCTGAAAATTAGGAATCCTTACAAGGCCCATGCAGGGTTCACTTTTTCCCCTAATGTTTGTGTGTGAAGGCTATGGAGCTCTCACACAACAGTGGTATCAAAGCTAGTTTTCATTTTTTGTCATCAACAAATTTTCGTTCGCTTCATTTTTTTTTAATGTTTGATGACGTGGGTAATTGGCTGTCACCAACAGGAGTGCATCTTCTCTCTTTTTAGAGATGCAAAAACTACCATGTGTGGCCCCCTCTATATAGGAACCTTCAGACCAGCCGCGTGCCAGGCACGATGCTCCTAAAGTGGAGCTTCATCCAAGAACATGTATGGAGAGAACACTCAATAGAGGGGCTACCACTCCCTCTTGCTTCTAGATATTATATGCTTTTGTAGTTCATCTTATAGAGGGCACTACGAGAACTGCCCACGTATGTGCGATTCAACAAACCAGAATGGAGAAAACTGAGAACATGCCAGCTGCGACTTCCTACCCCTTCGGGCTCTCGACCTTGTGAAGTTCCACATATGGGACACCCACGCGCAACCGCCTGGGAGCTGTACCGAGCCATCCATTTAGAGAATGAATGCTACACCTCTTCTAGTAATAGCTGTAAGTACAATTCCATTGCTCAATTTATAGCACACACAAGAAAGTGTTGACTTACATGTCAGATCATACCACCTCTCGAAGAACACTCATTGATGAATTTAGTGCTTTCATAGCAATCTCCTTAAGCAAAGGAGTATCCAATGGATCTTGTGTTGTGCTTATGTGCGTTCAAAGGAACCTCCCTTCATGGCACACATGCTTTTCTTTCTTATAGATTGTTATAAGTAACTTTCTTATGATGTATAAAAGTAAGTGGATTCTCTCCACTTATAAAGCTTTCTCTATATATTATAAATAGCTTGAATTATTTTTGAGGAAGAATAAAGGATTAATATCTCTCTTACAAAATATATAAAGAATCTTAGGGATAGGAAATGAAATAATTAGATCAAGAAGACTAGAAAATGTTTGGTAATGAATTCGGGGGGTACTCCTTATTTTCGTTTTCTCTAGTATTTACTTTACATATCATTTCAAATTGATATTGGTAATTCATTTCATTCCTTTTAAATTGTGTTTCTCTACTACACAAGTGAATGCCTTTAACATAATGTGAAGTGTCCATTGGAGTATTTTTAGAAGATTTTAAAGAAAGCTTCACACATTCATGTATGTGCATAGCAATTTGGAATCAGAAACCTCATGCTTGTTAGTTTTCATGCTTGTTAGGATCTGCTCCATGGATTTACACGTGCCAAGGAGTACATAGAGAGCAAGGTTTGAGTATGTTTTCACTAAACGTATCTTATCAATTTGCATAAGATACCATACATGATTGGATTGATAATTCATGATTTATGTGTATAAACGTTTTATGCACCAAGGATAAGTGTATGCCTTGTATGCATTTGTAAGAACATGAGTCCTTTTATTTAAAAAAAAGAAGGGTCTTTTCCCCTAGAGATGCACACAAAAGAATGTTTATGCGTCATAGTAAAAGGAAGCATGTACATGGCTATGCATAAAAAAAACCGCATCTTTGCGAATGTAAATATGAAATGAATAAATGGTTTTTTTATGTTCATGTGCATTTAATTAGGCACCCTGTATTATGCATAAATGGTTTTTTTATGTTCATGTGCATTTAATTAGGCACCCTGTATAAATAGATAAACACGTATGGGCACATGAGTAATTATACAAGTGGCTAAGAAGGAATTCAGCAATGGATGACGTAAAATGGCCCAAGCCTACTTCATCATCTTGAGAACACAAGCAAAGTCAAGGGATGGATGAAGCTTGATTGTGTGCTGAATTGCAACTATTGGTGCATTGATACTTCCTTTGGGGGCCCATTACATCATTGCATCAATTTATGCACCCAATACTGACTCATAGAGAATGATCTCTTGGCAATTCTTAGACTCTCTATCCTCAAAAATCATCATCTATGGGGACTTTAACATGGTTGAATCTCATTCCAACATATGGGAGCAAAGAGGGAGACTTATTAACGGTATGGAGAAAGTCATTTGGGACTAGCTCAAGGTACATCATGATCTACTGGATAGTAAGGACTCAAGTGGATTCTTGGAATCAAACATCCACTTGAGCGAGGACTTAAGTAAATCTAGACTTGAGAGAAGCTACATTTATCAAACAATCATTCATAAGCACATGCCCTCGTTATCTCCCAACGCATGGATTTAGTTGTGTTAGATCACAATTATGTGATTGTTTCCTTTAGACCCTACTTAAAGCTTAGCAAATCTCCCTATGTAACACTCTCCTAAATTCTCTCTTCAAGGCTTGAAAGTTATAACTCACGAGTGATGTGTGTGCCACTCGCCTCCCATCCATTATATTCCCTTTTATTCAAAATAGCAATGCTCTTGAATGATCTAGTGCTGCAACGTGCCCACCATGAAACACTCATTCCGATTACCATTGAATACCTTAGGATATCCCCTGAGTTAGGGACCTTGGCTATGACTAGCCCTTGTCCCACACACACATGAGATAGTCTCTGTAGACCAATGTCTAGCACTCTCTCCCCCTTCCAAAGGTCCTCTTTCTTAATGATGAATGAGGGAAAGTACTTGCAAACTAGAGATTTTGATTCCCAAGTAGAGTTTGTAAGTAGTAATCCTCTCTGGGCTATTAGATACTCTTGGAATTCTAAACCTTGATGAAATCTTAGTACACTTCCCTGTGGATAGGAAAGTGTATCTATCTTGTAAGCTTTCACCAAGGTCCACAAAACCTTGGTGAAATCTTAGTACACTTCATTGTCGATAGCGAAATGGATCTAGCTAGCACTTGAAACAATGAGCTTTCTAGAATTTGAAAGCTCATTTGATACACTATTCGTGATAATGCATCCGCTACAACATTCTCTTTTCCTCTTCTAAGATTTTTATATAAACCTCCTACATGATCTCAGCCCAATGAGTCTATCTACCTCAAAGATCTAGCTGACTAAAAAATTACTTTAGTGTATGGTGATATGTGTATACCTTAAAGTTTGCATCATAAAGATAATGTCTCTTGACTTTAAGAGCATGCACCACTACATACATTTCCTCTTCATGCATTGGCCAATTACGTTGTGCACTACTCAACATTTTTCTTTCAAAAGCTATTGGTATGCCATCGTGGCTCAAAATTGCCCTTATGGCTATGCCGCTAGCATTTGTCGCTAACTCAAATGGTTTCTATGGATCTACCACTTTGAGTATTAGAGCCTCTTAAACACTTGCTTTAGAGTATCAAAAATTTCTTGTTGTTGCTTCCATGCAAATGGTATTCTTCCTTGAAGGAGATTCATCATGGGTGTTGCTACTAATGAATAAGAGGAAATGAATCTCCAATAGAAACCAGAGAATCCTAGAAATGACTATAATTACTCCTCATCTTAAGGAGTAGGCCATGCTAAAATAAGTTTGACCTTCTTGGGATCCATTTGAACCCCATCTCATTCATTAACATCATGAAAGTAGGAGGTGCATTAGTCAAGCCAAATGGCATAATTAAATACTCAGAATTCCAAAATCGGGTCTTGAATCTATTTTACTATATACAACTACTCCACCTAGAGCATCAAGGAGATCATCTTTCATGGGCATGGGATACCTATGCTTAATGGTAATCTTATTGAGTGCTCTATACTCAACGCACATGAAATGGCAGTCGAGGAGTCAGACTCATTCTTGATACCAAGTTAGTTCTATGCTGAATATCCTTGCAAGGAGGTAAAGCCAAAGGTAGTTCTTAAAAAAAAAAAAGCTTGGAATTCTACTCTTACTTTATCACAAAGTACTTGAGCATTCAACTCTAGTTTCCTTGAGGGCAAGAATCTACCACTACACAAGATCAATAAATAAAATAAATATGCCTACAATCAATCTTCAGTAAATTGGTAGCAGTCACCAATTGTGTCTCTTGGAAATCATACTCCCTACGGATTAGGAATCCCCTCCCCTCATGCTCAAACTAGTAAACATGTGAAGAAATATCTATGACTAGTCGTTTCCAAGCATATCACTTTTTACTTAGGACTACATCCAAAAGGGTGATCATGCTATCTCAAAGTCCTCATAGGACTGCATCTGGATAGGAAGCCCTACTATGCATCGGTCCCATATCTTAGTACCATTCTCATTGACTAGCTCCACTTAGTAAGCATACTCAAACTACATACTCTCTAAGTGTAACCTTCTGAAAAGTGGAGAACCTATGATATTATGCATAGACCTAGTGTCAAAGAGGACCTTGAGAGGTTTTCCTATAATGGCGCCTCTCATAACAATGAGTTATGTATTTGGAGACTAGTATCCTTTTTCTGGCACTAGTGAACTACCAAGTCTTTTCTTCTTTTGCTACTCGATCGAGCTCTATCAACACACAGAGAGGTGCTTTTGTTCTCCTCCCAGCCATGCTAGAGCATCTTATGTTTCATGTCTATTTTATTCCTCTGACCACTCACACCATTTTCTACTTAATGAGACAAAATCCAATATCCTACACATTTGCAAGATATTCTAGCATCCATAACGCATCATACCTCAAAAGCCTATGATGTGACATTTGCTTCCCCTTAAGGAAATTTTTGTCCTCGAAAATGTACATGAAATGTCCATAATAATAGAAGAAAGTGCTCGAACTCCCCTGAAACCCATGTACTCTATGTACATGGTCATCTCTGTGTGGTGCTTCCCCACATCCTTCCCCTTAAGAGGTCTCATATGAGATCATCTCAAAGGTGGGAAACCATGTGAGTGGTGCTTATTATCTCCCATATACTCTCTAGTTCTAAACTATCACTCCTATAAGCTATATCATCATCAAAATGACCCAAGTCCATGTGATGTATACTCTATGGAGTAATACTATAAGAAGCAAGTGTAAAGTGTCAGGCTTATAAGCTTGGCCTTATCATAATGGAGATAGTAAACCATAAACTCCTATGAAATATAGAACAAGGTCTTTGACCAGGTGACTCCAAACCCATCTAGGACTAAATGATGGATTTCCCTCATACCACTCTAGGTTTTCTTAACCTTGAGTGTAATCACAAGTAATAGTTTAATACAAACTACCTTGTGAAGTACGCAAATCCATCATCTAGCTCATATATAAGAATTTCTTGGTAGTAAAATGCACTCGCACTTCTAGAAATAGGGGACCTAGCGATGCCCCCCATTGAAAAAAAAAAAACGAGTTTTGTCGCTTATGCGACAACAGTATCGCATAAGCGACGAAACTTTTTTTATTAAAAAAAGATGCTCTAAATGACCATCGCAAAAAGCATCATTATCTAGGGATGCTCATACTGATGTTGGCAAACTACCTATGATGTTGGAGCATCGCATAAGCGACGTCCTGATATTTTACAGCGTCACATAAGCAACACTCTAGAATGTTTTAAAAAACTTCCAATTTCTCTTGGCACATTTGTGCAGGGATTGAGACGCGAGAGAGAGAGAGAGAGACAAAGAGAGAGAGAGAGAGAGAGTGAGAGAGAGAGAGAGATGGATTGAGCTACATGCACACACAACCTCAAGGAAGCACAAAGGTATGCTCACACACACACATACACACACTGATTTACACATGCATACACACACATATACACACATAGAGGCACACACATATACACATAGAGACACACGCACACATACACACATAGACACACACACACATAGACACACACATACATGCATACACACACATACACACACACATCAACACGTAGACACATACACACGCACATACGCAGATTTACACACACATACACATGCATACACACACACTTATATATGCACATAGACACATACACACACATACACACACATACACACACATTCACAAACACACATAGACACACATTCACATACACACACATTCACACACACACACACACATTCACACACACACACACATTCACACACACACATAGACACATACACACACACATACACACACATTCACACACACACATAGACACATACAAACACACATACATGCACATATACACACATACACACACATTCACACACACACATAGACACACACATACACACATAGACACACACACACATAAACACATACACACACACATAGACACACACATACACACACATACACATATATTTACACACACATGTACACATGCATACACACACACATATACACACATATACACACATAGACACACAACCACATATACACATAGACACACACACATACACACACACATAGACACACACACACATACACACATAGACATACACAGATTTACACACACATACACATGCATACACACACATATATATGCACATAGACACATACACACACATACACACACACACATACACATACACACACATACACACATCTACACACACACACATACACACATAGAGACACACACACACATAGACACACACACACATAGACACACACACATAGACACACACACACACATACGCACATAGACAAACTATTGTATTTTATGGAATCATGGAAGGTTAAATGGATTTTTAATATTTTAAATGTCCAGAAGGTTTTAATGTGGTCGTGTTTGATCTAACAGGTGAAGAAGCATGAGGGTGTGGATACAAGTGGATGCGCGTAAATAAATAATTTCCAAGAATAAATCGAAGACTTCTAGAATAGTTATATTTAGGTTTGTCTTGTTGTAATTCTATTCATATAATTTCTAGTTGTTCATGCTTCATGCAAACCCATAACATATCTGCTATCTTCATTCTACATGATTTTCATAAATTCATACATATCTTTATCACACACATAAATGTGATGCATATGCTCTAACAGAAAGAAAACAAATTTCAAATTGGAAACATTTCACCTGGTCATTTATCACATCTTCTTCATTGATTGATCCAGCTTCTCTTTAACTTCATGATCTATCATTCTTCATCAGCATTAGCATCAATGTCATCAGTATCCTCCAAAAGTTCCTACTCAATCTCATAATCTACTTCATTTCTTTTCTTGAACAATTTTATCCTCTTTCCTGCAATCAAAGATCTCAAAGGAGTACTGTCTAACTCGCGAAGCGCATATGTTCCATTCTCAAACAAAGGCGTCACCACATACGGCCCAAACCATTGTTTGGTCAATTTCTTTCTAGCATCATATTGGGTATCGAATGTACTATCATACACCAACACCCAATCATCTACCTCAATCCTACGTGGTCTGAGTCGATGGGTTTTGTCAAAATAGATCTTATGCTTTAATCTTGACTTTTTTAATTTCTAGACTGCCTCTTTCAACCTTTCATTTCCTTGTTCTAACTGATTTATTCTCAAAGATAAACGTTCCTCTCTTGTCATACCATCATTCCACGGGGGCGTCAACCATGTCAATATCTGAGTGTGGATGGGGAAGACTAGCTTCTGACAATACATCAATTCAGTAGGCATGAAACCTGTGGACCCAGTGTAAGCCATCCTATCAATCCATAACGCGAATGGAAGAAACCTAGGCCACTACTTGATGTCATCGCTGCAAGCCTTAGAGATCGCCATCACAATGGAAGGGTGACCTCTCTCGATCTTTCCATTTGCCTCTGGGTTATAGGAAGTGGTGAGAGATAATCGAATTCCATGACGATCAAAGAACTCTTTTGCCTCTCTTGCATCCAACTCTCCCCTGTCCGCAACCACTTTTTCAATGTAACCGAACCTCGAGATCACTTCTTCTAAAAGGAATTTGCATACATTATAAGTAGTCTTCGTACGAAGAGCTTGACCTTCCACATGGTTGGTCAAGTCCTCTCTGGCAAGTACAATGTATCTCATCTTATCTATCCCTTTGGGCATGGTTACAAGGTCGACCACCCACTTGTAATGGATACAAGGAGGGTAGGTCGGATGTAATGGGTCTCTATGCCTGACTGAGGAATGCACCTAGCATGTAGCACAGGTGTCTACAAAACCTCTTACACTCACATAAATCACTGGCCACCAGTACGCCTCCCTAATCTTTTAATATATAGCATAGAATCCTTTGTGACCTGCCCATAAGGTCTCATGCATCTCTCTCATCACCTTACTCTGAGGACTTCTCGAACTCAGTACCCTCTATGGACTCTTTACCTTGCCCTTAGCGTGTCGCCAAATAAGTCCATCCTTCAAGAAAAAGTTGTAAGACTTTTTCCTGATGGATCTATACTTATTTGTGGACCAGCCTGGGGAAGGTTTCAGAGTACTCAGATATCTTCCTATATCCCTCCACTCGCCATCATACTCACTCTCTCGAAACTGCTCATAAACATATACCAATGGATCATATCTCATTATGTGTGTATCTCTCTCTACCTCATCATCATCATCAGACTCATCATCAAACTTTGCTCTTGAAAGCAGATCAGCCACTATATTCAACTTCCCAGCTATGTGTACAAAGGCAGGATTTATAAACTTTACATAAGAGATACATCTAAGCATAGTGATGTCTGGAGATGAACAGTTTGTTATCATGCCAATCACTGGAAGACAATCGGTCTCAACTACTACATTCGGCCCAATGAAATACTATTTATCGGTCTTTAAAGCAGTCACCAATCCCCATAGCTCTCTCTTTATTTGCGGATATTTTATTTGAGTGTCATGAAAAATCTTGGCACCAAAGTGCACTGCATATCTCTGCCCCTCATCGTCATCTTGCCCTATGACCTAGCCTATACCAATAGGACTGCTATCAATGATCAAAATGATAGGCCTCTGACCTGAATAGTCAACATGCTTCAGAATTGGGGCTTCAATTAGCAGTTGCTTCAGTCTACGCATAGCTCTCGATTGTTTCTCCATCCATACAAACTTCTTTCTCTTTCTGAGAAGGCCATATAAGGGGTTCGCAACATGAGCAAAGTGAGGAATCCATATCACATAGAATACACAGGCTCCTAGAAACCTTCTCACCTGACTGGCATTAGGACACACCTCAGAGATCCTGCTAATGGCCTCGACTTTCTGCGGGTATGGTTTGCGGGCATAATGTCCACACAGATGTCCTACTATGAGGACCTCATCAACGCCAAAAACAGATTTCTCTAAAGAAAGTGTTAGCCCCACGTCTTCAAATTTCCAAAATATTTTCTCACAGTCAGCAATATGATCACTCACAAACTTTTTGCACCCAGAAGCATCTAAACTGACATCTTTCACTCTTTCCTCACATCCCTTTATCAGAACATCATCAATGAATGGCATAGTCATAGATGGTATAAAGTCTTGTAAAACCAGGTTCATGACATTCATCATGTGAGCCATAGAATTTGTCGCTCCCTGTGGCAAAGTACACATGCGTACAAGGCCTAGTGGAGTCTTCATGGTCATGATATATCTGCTCTCCATAGCCAACTGAAACTGATCATAACCTGAATGAAGATCGCCCATAGAGTAGATGGAATGCCCAACAAATGCTTCAGCAAACTTATCAACTATAGGTCCTGTCCCTACGTTTCTAATTGTGACTTTATTCACAGGTTGCAGATCTTGAATGAAACGAAGCTTCCCATTTGTCTTAGGCACTATAAACCACCTATTCGAATATGGAGCCGAGGATGGTTCCAATATCCGCATGGAAATCTTTTTCTTTAGTAGCCTCATCAGCTCAGGTAAGTGAGCCTTTGGGACTAGTATAGGCCGGATATTCCATGGTATATGTGGCACTGTAAATATGATCATGGGAGGTACTTGTTTCGGGTCTGCGCAACCTATATCATGTGGAAAAAATGCAAATTCTTTTTCGTGTTTCTTGATGACTTCAATGAAATTTTGTTTCTCTTCTTCTCTCAGGAATGGTTTCTCTCCAAACTTGATCTCTTTAATGGTCTCATCAGTAAAATGATGCCCTATGAGCTCTCGACATCTTAGCATAGGGTCCTCTGACACTCACAGATACTTCTCATGACTATCTTCTGGCAATGGCTGAGCTATAGGCTTCACTTTCTTATCCACGGTCTTATACTTTGTGTCTACATTTACTACATGCTCTCTCTTGAACTCATCGATCATCTCATACTCTTGGATAGAGCTAAGCATAATGATTTTTGATTTTTTACTTCTCTCAAATGCCTACTCAAGCTCTTCCAGAGTAGTCAAACTCCTCTCCAACTGGATCACATATTCAATCCTCTCATCAGGTAACATGATTCCTAAATCTTTATAGTGTCTCTCATGAACTTTTATGAACTTATTTGAAACATTCTCTTTTTGTAAGCATAACAACTTGAATGCAGATGAGTAAATGGAAAAACTCTCAAAACTATGTACAGAGTCTTGCGAGAAATCAAACCAATTCCCACTGTTGTCTTGCTCAACAGTGGATCCTAACATAAATTTTGCTCAGCAGAAGCTCCATACTCTCCAATGGGCATACACTCATCATGGTCATGGGAGTTAATAGGTCTCTTTCTTATATTCTTTCTATTTTTGGAGTGATTCGGACACATTGTCATCACTTGTAGAGAATGAAGTCCAGATCTAGAACGGATTTCTGCATATGCAGATCCGTCATCCATCGCCTTGGTCTCCATTAGCATCTCAGCTATAAAGGGCTGCCCAAGGATAGCCTCATATGAACATTGGTCCTGGATGAAGAAGTGGAATTCCTCAGAAATCCCTACTATGGTCATCGGCACAAAGGCCATGCCCCAAGCAGTGCTCCTGAGCCATTATCTGTCGTCCTCATCCTCCATCCATGGTCTTTATCTATTGGCCACCTAAATTGATCATAAAGCTTCTTAGAAATCACATTTATTTCTGACCCTGAGTCAATCAAGGCCAAAGCAAAACATGACTCTTCATTGTTCCCTAACTTCACCTTCATCTCAGGTGTCCCTCTTGCCTGAAAAGTCTTGCTAAACTCACTTTCTGTCCTCCTCACCTCATCGTCAGGTATGATAGGACCTACAGAATTCTTATGGCACCTAGCAACCTCATCATCATCATCATCAGATGTGTCACTCAATGTAACTGCTTCATTTGTCACTTGGATTTCTTCAGTCGCCTCTTCCATCTCTACATCTTCAGGTAGTGGAAACCTCTTTCTCTTGATCAACTTTATAAAGCTGTCCTTGAACTCAGACTTCCCTATGGAGAAGACCTACTCCAAGGACATGGTCACTTGGCTCTTCAGTAGAATGTCATTTAATATCTCTCTTGCATCATTTTTCTTTTCCAACTCAGAAATTAATACAGCCTTTGAGGTTCTCTTCTTTTCCTTCTTCTTTTCTTTGTCGGCCTCTTGAACATTCTCTTGAATTTCATCAGTCTTTTGAATAGGCTCTGGTTCTTTCTCTTTCTCTTTAGTTGGCTCCTGAATCTTAATTGGCCCAGCTGGCCTCTTTCCCTCTCTTATCTCCTTCTTCTTTGCCTCTGCCTGAGTAGCAATAGGCTCTTTAAATTGTACTTTCTTTTCTGGCTCTTTGGCCTTCTCTTCAGCCTCTTGACTTTTCTTCCTAGTCACTCTTCTTTCTGGTTCAATCTCTTATTGACTCTCATCCCTCTTCCTCTCTTCTACATTGGCTATATGTGAATAGACCAAGGATTCATCAACAGGAGACTTCCAGGCACTCTTCTGCATAATCGCATCCCTAGCCCTCACTAAAGCCTCAATGGAATAATTTCTTTGGGGTCGAGGTCTAGTCTCCTTTTCATCTCCTTCATCTATTGGCTCTAGCTGTGCAGCAGATGTGCTTGCATTCATAGGTCTTCATAAAGTTTCTTCATTCCCCCCTTTCCCCAATTCATAGGTAGAGGAAGGTAGGTCTTGAAGTCACACAACTTCTTATCTATATCTATTACTAGTTGATGCTCCTTTGCTAGCTTAAGATCTTCATAGGCATATGAAAAATGCTCTTGTGTGTCACACCATACGCATCTCTTTGCCCCTCCAAACCCACCAGTCGCTCGTCTCTCAAAAGGTCTAGTGTTTCTTTGGAATGTAGGCTGCACTGGTGGTGCAGGCCTCTGTTGGGCAACAGGCTGTAGTGGAGGTGCAGGCTGAGGCATCACATAGCCTTGCATATTCGGAATGGTCATAGTACCTCGCTGTAAAGCATCTGCATAACTAGTACTTGCCTGAGGAGGAGTGGGGTCCTGATACCCCATAGAATAAACTTTATTATTAATACTCACCATTTCTTTCGACATAGACGCTTGCATTGTCATAAGATTCTCAATTTGTCGGCTTAGAATCTCAAGTTGTAGCTCCATTGGTGATCGCGACGTGGATGCAACATTAGCAAAAGCTGACGTTGCAGGCACGTTTGGAATTGTTGGAAGTGGAGCCTCCCTAGGCGGTTGTGGAGCTACCACTGCAGGTCTATCATACAATACCGCCTGGCATTGCTTCATTTGGGCAACCGCTTCCACTTCTCTTCTCACTACAGCCCAGTCTTCAGTCAATCCAAATCTCTTGTCAGGCTCTTCTATCCTTCTCTCGACCTCAGTCCTGTCTTCAGGACTTAAGATCTTGAGGAAGGAAATAACTAGATCAGGCTTCAATGCATCTAAATCGGCCTGTGGAAGTTGCGCATGTCTACTCAAGAATTCATTTAATAGATGTGTCAGGGAAGCAGTCGGTTTTGGGGAGTTTACCCACCGTAGGAACTCCTCTCTACTATGTTGGGAAAAACCTTCCAAATAAAACAGCTTCTGTAATTCTTTTCTGAATTCCGCCCAAGGCTTTGCTATGTGTGTTGTAATAGAGGCTAGGATAGACCCTGAAACTACCCGTGTGAAGTAATGTGCAAACACATCTTCAGGTAGACCATAGATCTCTGCCTGTTCCTCAAATACATCCAGATATTTAGTCACGTTTAGGCCTGTAAATTTTCCTTTCTCTCTCAAAACTTCTTGGACTACGCGAGCCCTCTGCTTCTCTATCACTAATTCCTTGAATACATCCTCCATTTCTTTTCTCTGGTCCGAGCTAGAACGTAGAACGAGGTCCAGTGTAAGTGGTTCAATTATCTCTCTAAGCCCAGAGTAGAGATCATAGAAGAAGCTCGATGAGTCATGAGCGAGGAGGTGAAGGTCAGTCTAATCGTTCTCTTCTAGGCCAAATCTGGTCTAACTATTCGCTCTTTAATTCCCAAATTTTCAATGTATTTCCCCCCTTTCTATGAGAATTTTCTAATGTTTCTAATGTTCTGTCTAAACTAGAAAATCAGCAAATCCCTAATCTAAGCGGGAAAAAAAAGTGCACACATGTATGGACTAAGCTAATGCAAAATGTGGATGCTCAAACTCAAGCAGCAAGACAATCTTTCTATTTCAGCAGTGTATTGCAAAAAATCAAATAACCTGAAATGCTGGTACTTGGAGTCTCTGTCTGATGCCGAGGTTCCCGTCTGTCTTCTCAAGGAGTGGGTGACGCGTCGAGGATCACCAGGCAACCGCCTCGCTTCACGTCAGGTTCAATGTGTCAGGAAGAAGGAGGTCGAGTGAACGGGAGTTGGCGCTGGGGTTGAATCAGGCCCCTTACTGGTGCACCGTTCCCGCTGTCTTGCAAGCGGCATCTACGCACTAGGTGCCTCGCCTAGACTCTCTGGAGTGTGTCGATCCTCGTAGGGCCCCTGCCCCTCGGAAGTGATGAGACGTGCGTGTGTACGCGTGAGACCGTAGGCATCGGGAAAGAGATAATCGGATACAGCAGTAATACACGGGATGCAGACGAAGCTCAATGATACGATAATAAAGTAACGGTGGTCGACCAATAACATTTGAATGATACAAAGACGCCCGCTACAGTGCGGGTCGGCGATACAATAATCCGCTACAGTGTGGAACAAGTAAATACAAATAAATGCCGCCGCTACAATGCGGATCGGCTGGATATGATGTAGGCCTCCCGCTACAGTGCAGGAAGTTGCCCTCGTGGCTTGTCGGTCTTCAGAACCTTTGCGGGTAGGTCTTCTCTTGGAATCTTTGGTCCAAGCTTTACTTCAGGTCTTTTGGTCTTCAATCTTTACTTCAAATCTTTGCTTCAAATCTTCATCAAATGATTTTCTTCACTTCATAAATCGTAATAGCCTGGAAAGACGTTCCGCAAGGACAATCTGGAGAGACGTTCCACTATCGCGTGCCCAATTGTTGATGATATGGAACCTTTCTTCATGGGAGTGCATTGACACCTTGACAATCTTTCTCTCTCTCTCTCATGCATCGTAAACTCATGAACATGAACAATAAAAGAATGGATATGAGGAGGGTAAGAATATTATCTGGAGAGACGTTCCACACCAAAGAACCATGGGGAAAACAAAATGAGGCATGCCCTCCTTTTTATAGGTTTTCCCTTCCCTCTCCTAGACTATCTTCTAGAATGTTCTAACCTCCTCACTAAAGTTTCTAATTCTAGCCCACCTTGCATGTTCATTTACTATTTTTGGAATATCACACCTCTTATTTTTATTTTTTATTTTTCTCTTTTTTATTTTTCCTAAATTAAAGTTTGGTTTCACACTCTATATTCACAATTTAATTATTCTTAAGGGTTTGACCTAGGATAAACTCCGATTCTAAGGATCCAACCTAGGGTTTTCGGTCCGAAAAATTAGGGGTTTTGTCACAATTAACTCAAGCTCATCAAATCAAGGGTTTATTTATAATTTTGGCCAAAACTCTTAGGGTTTCTAAGGGTTCAAGTTCATTTTTCATGGGGTAAACACATTTTCAGTCAGCTTCAAGGGTCAAACCTAAGGGTTTATGGGTCAAATGTAAGTTGTTTACACACACAGGTCCTACGTACATCTCTAACATGGTTTCACATCGCACAATCAATCAAATCGTTGAGAATATGTACAATTTTTACCACTTTGTCAATGAAACCACCACACAAAACTCATAAAATCGATCAACTTTGAAAAAAAATCAATGCACACTCCCTGCGGGATTTCCTCCCAAAAATGCACGTACACATACACATACTCATATACACATACACATACTCATATACACATACACATACATAATCATATGTACACACACATAGACTCACATAGTCATATTTACATACATATGTACACATACACATGCATACACACACACAACACATGCATACGCACATATAGATACACATACATACACACACATGCATATGCACATATAGACACACATACATATACTCTGTGTGTGTGTGTATATATATATATATATATATATATGTATGTATGTATGTATGTATAGGTATATGTGTGTGTGTGTCTATATATATATATATATATATATATATATATATATATATATATATATATATATATATATATATATATATATATATATATATATATATATATATCCTAATTCAAAAACCATATTATAAATATTCTAATTTAGAAACCCTATTTTAAAAACACTAATTTGATATTAGGGTTTTATAAGCCCTAATTTAGAAACTCTAATTCACTCTTTTAGCCATATGTTGGGAGTATATGTACACATTACATCTATTCCTCTGACCAGCTACTAGAGAGATGTCTCTCCTCCCAACCTTATGCCTCTATATATAGCTACTGGAATCAACGAGGATCATAATATATATACAAATACATAAACATCATGTAGATACACATGCATAAATATAAAATGGAGTAGATACATTATGCACACATGTATACATATATATGCTTACATATTTAAATGTACACAATTACACATAGACTCATATACATATACACATGTACACATCACATATACATGCCTATCACACACATGCACACACATACATATACATGAAACACATATATGTGCATACTACCACATGTATACATATAATACACATGAACACGTACACATATGCATACATACATGATAAAAATTTGCTTCTCGAGGATAAATCTATATAGATAAAATAATTAGGCATACCCCCGAGCTTCATGTTCTAACTCAAAAGAAAACGATTTCATCTCTCTAGTAGTGTTAGCGGCCGCCGGATTGGAAATGTATAACTGAATCTTGTTCGCACGAGTGAAAAGTTGTTACAAACAGTTTGTAAAAAAGTTATATAAATCAAAGAAAGACGCGCCAGTGACGGTTCCGTGATGGATCACCAGACTCTCTGTCTGGGTGACTCAGCGGGTCGTTACTGTAGTGTCTGTGGCATAATCTCGAGTATTGTGAGTTCCATGTTCGTCTCTTGTCTTGTCTGCCATCGACATCTGTTCTGTTTGTTAACTTCATAGACGTTCGAGAGATTACCAGACTGTCTGTCTGGGTGATTTGGTATGTAGTGTCACTGTGTGTCGAGTTGAGTAATCCAGAGTATCTTGGCGACTTTCTGAGTATTCTTTGTGTATATGTGTTTCGGCTTATCGGTTGTCTGTTGGTATCCATTGCGGTTGTGAGACTCAGCTAGTTCGCACATCAGGTTGTTTCTTTTCTTGAAATGTTCTACAAATATGTGGTGAAGTCTGTGCAGTCGTGGTAACTCTTCTGGTATCCGCGTTGTCTTAAGTTGTCTGTAGTATCTAGGTTCAGGTTCCATACGGCAAAGTTTAAGCTACAGTAAAGATTCCCTGGGTTGCGTACTGAATCTTCAGTACGGTGTATCTGAACACTGGGATTCTTTGTGTCTCTGAATATTGGACGGAGTGTGGTATCCATTCCGTGAAGGTTGAACAAATACTCTTGTTCTGATATGTTTAGTAAGTTATGTGCCGATGCAACATAGCATCTTAGCGTATTCGGTACACATGGTTGAGCTAAGACCGTGAACAGTAATGTCTAAGTACAGCAGATTTTTTATAGAGTTCTCAGCATTAGTACATTGCTGGGTGTGAGCAGTGAGTTTGGGAACTAAGTACAGGGCCTCTGTCTAACAGACCCCTTCCACTCCCAAGAACCCAAGAATCGCTTAAACGCACTTCTGACAGTTAGAAGAATAAACAGCGTTTAACACTGGTGCCGTCTGTGGGAAGGTGGCAACAGATCAGATTGTTGCAAACCTGTTGTGGAAATGTGACTGTAAATTTTTAATCGACAGTAATAGTACGCGATTAGTACAAAAGATGATACATGCCGGTTACTCGATCCGGTGAAATGTATCCAAAGAACCACCAGCCTAGGGCACTTAATTTACTAAGAACGACTCCGGGAGGTAGAAGTACAACTAGGTCTAACCCAGTTGTCAAAAAAGTAAAGAACGTTAGTAGTGATTCCGGTCATATTCCGATGGAACGTGTTACGCCTCTAGTAAATTCCGGTACTATTTCGGCACAGTCTGTCGAAGATATAGTAACTCCAGAATCTACTAGGACGCAGCCTGAAGTTAGTTTAACAACATTGGGTAAAGATTCAAATCTATTTACGACTAGAAACACTTTAGCCAAGGAAATTAGTGAAGGAGAAAAAACACCTTGTTTTGGCAAAGATTCGACACATTCTGGTGATATTTTGGTAACAGTTGCTGAAAGATCGCAGTTTTCTGGTGATGGTTTACCATTTCTCGGTGAATCTTCAGCCCAGTCACCGCTATTGGGAGTCAGTTTCCCTACATTCGACATCAAGAAGGAAGGTACCTTGTTCGAAACCGAGATTCGAAACATACTGAACAAGATTATCGAACCGGAAAGTGCACAGGCCAATGATACAGATTCCAATAGTTCAGATATTCAGCCCCGGGATACAGAAGATAATCACAATATAACCATCACAGCCATGAACGGGCAACAACAACAACTATGCCCACCAAGGCCGACTCCAACAGGAGTAACGTACACCAAATTTGGTGGATTCCCAGGAGATGACCCGGATGCTCATGTACGCACATTTGAGATAAGTTACGCAGTGCTCAACCATCCACCTGATCCGGCGTATAAAGCTATTGTTTTCCAATCGACATTGGTCAACGAAGCAGCTAGATGGCTTACAGAATATGATATTAGCCATTTTGGCACCTATGAAGCAGTAAGGGATGCCTTTTTGCAGAGATTCAGGCTAAAGAAGAATCCAGCCGAAATTTTTGACTACCTGCAAAACAATAGAGAGAAGATAAATCAAACAGTACAGGAATACGCCACTCTATTCAGGACTCATTTAAGGCAGTTACCACCAGCACATGCCAACCTACCGGATGACGTTATTACTCAATGGTTTATCAATGGCTTGACTTCACAACTTAAACAGATTATGATCATATGCTGTGTAGGAGCTATGACGCTAGATGCAGTGATTGCAATGGCTTGGCAGCTGGAAAACAAGGTTGGAGGATTTACAAAAGATCTGGAGTGGTTAAAAGCAAATAGAAATATCACCGAAGACCCGAGCAGACAGATGTACTGCACTACCTGCAAGAATTCAGGCCATAATAGTGCCACTTGTGCACTTAATCAGTTGTTTTGTGCTATCTGTAACACTACCAGACACACCACCGAAAACTGTGCATATAACGCCAAAGTGCAGGGAACAGCAACTGTCAATGCAATTATACAGGAACCAGGGCAGCCAACCAATCACTATGTACCTCTGCAAATGAGAAACAACCAGCAACAAGGATATCAAAATTACAGAGGACAGAGAAATAATAACTACAATGCAAACCGCTGGCAGGCCGGACCAGCACCGGAAAATCCCAATTTGCCACCACCGCACTGTCATTTCTGTGGTGAATTTGGTCACATTAGAAGATTTTGTAAGGATGCAGCTGAGTATGATCAGAGGAAGAAAGAACGTCAAAACCCAATGGCTAATATGGTACAAATCACACCAGTAGAAACGCACGCTGCAGTAATTCAGACCCGATCCGGTAAACAACTGCAACCAGCAGCAGAAATATTTGAACCAGGCATACGGGAACAACAAAGGATGTATGATAAAGCTAGTCAATGGACCACTGCAGAACCTCCAGTCTTCCCAGATCCTATTCCAGTGACCTAGACTCCGTTAACTGAGGAAGGAACACAACAATAAGATTCTAATTCAGCAGGAGGCACATCATCTTCAGCAGGCGCATCATCTTCAGAATCTGTGAAAAATACAATCCAATCACAAAAGGCCTGGTAAATTTTATCTAAAGCATCCATCACTCTTCCTCTGGGCCAATTACTTGCACTAGTACCGGGAGTTCGACAACAATTCCAACAGCAGTTCAGTCTTGTGCCTTCTTGCATTCCAGCAACAGCAACAGTGCAACGGGAACCTGATTCACAGTTGATCATTCAGTTCCTTTAATTACGGTATGGTGTAAAAATCATAAAATCACACAGGTACTAATTGATGGAGGATCTGGTGTCAACATTGCTACTGCTGCACTGTGTAAAAAGTTAGGGTGGACCGATATCGAACCAGTTCAGTTTTTTGTTAGAATGGCCGACCAATCAAGAGTCCATCCCGTAGGACTTGTACGAAATGTACCAATAACTTTACAAGGTACAACTTTTAAAATGACCTTTGTCATACTAGAATTACCGGAATCCACCCTTGATTATAATCTCCTTTTCGGCCGACCTTGGCTGAAGCACGCTACGGTGATACAAGATTGGTCTGCATAGGAACTCACTTTCAAAGATAATAATCGTAAATACGTTCAAAATTAGATGCTATACAACCTTGCGAGTTGCATGCTAGATCGTATTTTGCGGAACCAGTCCATATGCTAGATGGGTTGTCAGATGATGAAGAAGAAGAGTTTCTGAAAAATAACATTGACTTGATCTCCCTAGGAACTGTTGATCTACAATCTGTTGTAGATAATTGGAATCCTTCAGTTTGTACGGTGATGGGTGTAACAGAAAAAGATATGAAAGAAGATAAGGCTACCATAGATGACGCTGATCTACAACAACTTTTTAAGCCAGCTGAGAATACAGAGAAGCCTCGACAATTTTATGTTCCAGAAGATCAATTGACCACTTACAATTTAGGTGATGAAAAAAATCCACGACCTGTTAAGATAAAGGAGAGCTTACCGGAATTATTTCAAGCAGATCTAATCCAACTACTTCAAGAATTTTTTGATGTATTTGCATGGGATTACAAAGATATGAAGGGTTTGGACCCACGCATCTATCAACACAGGGTCATGCTGAAGCCGGAAGCAAAACCACTTAAGCAACCTAGCTACCGGATGAATCCAAACTATGCATCACAGGTAAAGGCAGAACTTGATAGGCTACTCAAAGTTGGATTTATTGTACCAGTAGAGCATGCTAAATGGATCTCACCAATTGTTATTGTCCCTAAAAAGAATAAGCAGTTACGAATATGTGTAGATTACCGGAAATTGAACGCAGCTATAGTGTATGATCCATTTCCGCTCCCTTTTCTTGACACAATGCTTGATAGAGTAGCAGGACATGAAATGTATTCACTCTTAGATGGGTACAGTGGGTATAATCAAGTTAGAATGGTTGAACAGGATATACCAAAGATCGCCTTCATTACCAACTGGGGTGTTTTCGCATGTACTGTTATGTGGTTTGGATTAAAGAATGCCCCAAGTACGTTCCAAAGGTGTATGCAAAAAATATTTTCTCCTTACCTTACCTCTTTTATGCAAGTATATCTTGATGATTTTTCAATTTTCGGTAAGATTATAGCACACCTGTTCCATTTACGGTGCTGCTTTGAAAAGTGCAGAGAATACAGACTCTATTTGAACCCAAACAAATCTGTGTTTGCGGTTTCATGTGGAAAGCTACTTGGTCACATTGTATCTACACAGGGCATACAGGTGGATCCAGATAAAATCACAGCTGTGTTAGAAGCACCTGTACCCACTACACCTAAGGAAGTAATGCGCTTCATGGGCCAAGTAAGATGGCATGGTCGGCACTTGCGGTGGCTTGCTCATTTGGCAATACCACTGAACCGATTGATAACCAAGACCCCTCGACAATTTGACTGGACCCCGGACTGTCAAATTGCTTTTGATCATCTAAAGGGATTACTAACACAGGTCCCAATCTTGCAGCCTCCTGACTGGAATCGCCCATTTCATGTATTTGTTGATGCTTCAGATATAGCAATAGGGAGCGTTCTAATGCAACAAACCGATAAGTGGTTCAGACTAGTGTACTATGCAAGTCAAAGATTAGCCCCTACTAAAAAGAATTACTCTGTAACAGAGAGAGAATGTCTAGGTCTAGTATATTCTGTCAAGAAATTCAGACATTATTTGTTGGGCCATAGATTTACTTTTCATGTAGATCATGCTGCACTTGTCTATCTAGTTCGGCAACAGCATCTAGGTGGTCGATTAGCTCGATGGGTTCTACTTTTACAAGAGTTTGACTACGAAGTTATTCATCGGCCAGGTAGTTCACATGCCTTAGCAGATTTTCTCTCTCGCTTAGATTCCGGTGAAGCTCCGGTCGGTATAGATGACACAACACCGGCAATTTATGTCTCTGAACCGACTAATGATGAAATAACAGACCCACCTATGCCATCTACATATTATGATCAGATCTTGACCTTCCTCACTGATGGATACCTTCCTACTCAGACTTCTCCTGCAATACGAAGGAAAATTTCAGTTTTCAGTCGTCGATTTCGGGTGATTGCTAGGGAATTATACTATATAGATCACACTGGAGTTTTACTTCGTTGTATTCCACCACATGAAGTTAACTCAGTCATTAATTTGGCTCACTCAATTCCTTCCAGTGGCCATTTTGCTGCAGACTTAACACACCGGAAAATTCTGCAAAGTGGTCTTTGGTGGCCTACTATGTACAGGGATGTATCACAGTTTATCAAACAATGTGATAGTTGTCAGAGATCTGGACAGCCCCTGCAACGTCATCTTTTCCCTCTACAACATGTCTTGCCATTAGAGCCTTTTCAGAAGTGGGGTCTAGATTTCATTGGCCCTACTACACCACCAGCAATCCTCAGTAATAATCGTTATATTTTGACATGTACTGATTATGCTACCAGATGGGCAGAAGCCTGGGCTTTACGGTCTGCCACAGTTGTTGCGGTAGCTAAGTGTCTAATGAAGGATGTCTTTCCATGTTTTGGCTTATCGTTGGAACTTGTTACAGATCAAGGCACTCATTTTGTCAACAATTTAATGAAAGTACTCACACATTCGTTTCAGGTCACACATAAATTTAGTTCACCATATTATCCTCGTGCAAATGGTTTGGCTGAGAGTACAAACAAAACTTTGTTGAGTAAGCTTCGAAAACTCATTTTAGAAGCACCGAAAAGATGGGATCAACTGCTACCTGCAATATTATGGGCATATCGGACTACATACAAGGTAACAACAGGATTAACCCCTTTCAAACTAGCTTATGGATTAGAAGCAATAGCACCGATGGAGATAGTTATGCCAAGTTTACGAGTAGCAATCGCTCAAAAACTGCTACCTGAAGAATCACTGTCATTTCGGTTGGATACACTCAGAGAATTAGACGAGCATCGATGGCATAGTTTTTTGACTATGCAGGAAGTACAACTAAGACAAGCTCAAACACATGATCGATATCTAAAGACTCCAATTTTTTCGGTGGGACAACTTGTACTCTTTTACAATGCAAAGTCGAATCGCTCTGCTGGCAAATTCAAGTTACGATGGTTTGGTCCCTACCGGATTTCTGAACAAGTGGGCCCAGCAACTTTTCGATTGACTATGTTGACCCGAATTCCTCTTCCGAAAGTCATCAACGGTTCGAAGCTGCGGCCGTATCAACACACATCTAACCCACACTGAAACATTTCACTTAGCCGTGTTTTTTTTGGCGTTCTCTTTTCTTTATTTTCTTTTCTTTTTTGGCATGCTTAATAAAATAAGTCTATAAATATTCGCGTTTTGATACCTAATTATGTCTGCAGCCACCCTGCCCTTGCCAGCTACTCACGCATGCACACCAAAGTTAAGAATTATCATTTCAATACTGCGTGATGATTAGTCATCCTTGATTGCTCTCCACTGCAACGCATCTACTTAACCTTTTCTATTTCGCCGAAAATCGCTATTGTGTTTGTGTGAGTTGTGCTCTGTGTGCTTACCTTGTGCTCTATGTGCTTGTGCTTACTGTCTCTGCGTGCACCATGGAAGCTTTGGCTAACTATGCTGCCTTCCGTGATGGACTCCCTGCCGACGTAGGAGAGTTCCTGCGCATTCGTGGGCTATCCAACTTCGCTGAACTGCCTTGGCATTCAGTGGAGTCCCACCCATTCTTTGCCCAGATCATCTCCACCATCGCCAACACACCTGCCACTGAGCAGAGTTGGCCAATCACATCCCTCCCATCCCATACACTTATCACCTTCCAAGCTTTTGCAGAAGCGTTTAGACTCCCTTCGCAAGGTCAAGAAAATGGCCCGAGTCTGCCAGTCGCAAGAATGATAGAACTATTTCCTAGGTATTCCTCAAACGAATATGCGATCCTGTGTCGACCGGAATCTGAAAGATCAGCCCTCCAATTCTTAGTAGCTATTCTCAACCTACAGAAACGCACCTATGGAATATCCCGTCCTTTCTACTCCGCCATAGATTTAGCTGCTCAAGAACCAGTAAACTTCGCATCATTCTTCTTCCACCGCATTCACCGAGAGTGCAAAAATATAAACTCTTTTCTACCTGTTTGAATGTACGAAATGATATTTTTTAGATACCAACAATAGTTCCTAGGTAACCAATTTCTCTATCTATAAGGTTCATATCTTCTGAGCTAGCACGTGATAGTTGCTTGAAAGAAGCAACAATACTAGAATCCTCTCTTTTACGTAAAGAATCAATAGCTTTGATTCTAATATGTTGTCCAAAAGCCTACATATTAGTGAACATTCAAGCCTGCATGTACACCATGCAACCCTCATTCCCATTACCATTGAATACCTTAGGATATCCCCCAAGTAAGGGACCTATGCTATGACTAGCCCTTGTCCCACGCACACATGAGATGGTCTCTATAGACTGATGTCTAACCCTCCCTCCCTCTTCTAAAGGTCCTTTTTCTCAATGATGAATGAGGGAAAGTACTTGCGAACTAGAGATTTTGATTCCCAAGTAGATTTTGTAAGTAGTAATCCTCTCCAGGCTACTAGATACTCTTGGATGACAGAGTTTTTCAATTGATTCAAAAAAAATAATTTCTAAGTTTACTAACATGAAACACTGGATGCACTTTGCAATCTCATGGAAGCATTTTTATCCAAGCCTAGTGCTTGGTCATCATTGGTGTAATGACATTATTTATAGTCTCAATGTGAGAAGTTATAGAAACTACCTCTTGTAATAATGTAACTTCATCAAAAGTAAAAGTAAGATGAGAATCTTACGACCTTTTTAGCTACAATCACGAACCTCAAAGAGGTGAATAAACTTTAGAATCACTTGAACTTTAGTGTTCAATAGTTGGATGCTAGGTTCTAAGACTACATATCTAGTCAAGATGCAAAGTTTTCAGAAACTATGGAAACTTTATTAAGCACTTTTCTGAGGATAAGAAAAGTATGATTTGTTTTGTGTAAGCTGATTAGGGCTTAAAGAAGAAACGCAAGTGAAAGTGATCTTTGGGAATCAAGATATTTCCTAAAAGATACATCAAAGTAATCTTTCGGAATTAAGCTACTTCCTAAAGATAAGCCAATAAAGGAAATAGTCTGGTTAACTATCTCATTGGTTAAAAAAGAATATCTTTTGGACAAGACCAAGACTTAAAGCTTTATTGTTTGTCCTAAAGTCAAGATTTCTTTTAAAAAAATATTATTTCAGTGAAGCAAAAGATTCCAAGATGAATCATTGGCTTAGTATTACTTGATTCCTTGGTAGGAATCCAAAGTCCTTGAAAGAAAAAATCTCCCTAGATGTGAGACTAAAATCATTCAAGTAACTTTAATAGCAAGTGGTTCCCAACGATTCCCAAACCACCGGTATTGATACTTAAGCCTAAATATTGATATAAACTAAAGGTGTATTCAAAGATTCTTAGTTTTGGAATCTATGAGGCATCAGTGTATGCTTGGACTTAAGTTGAGGAAAAGATCTCTAAAAGCCAATGGGTAAGAAAAGAAGCTTTAGATAGTTCAGGAGATCTTAATGATAAAGACGAAGTCTTTATTTTAGTCACAAGGTCAACCAGACTTGATCAAGCTTGTCTATGATTGTCAAAGAACTTGCGATTCGAACTACTCTGAATTTTGCCCAAGTATTAGCAATAAAATTCCCTTTCAAAATTATTCACTTAGGTTGCATTTATCCAATGGAAAACTATGAAAAAAGTAAGTTGTTCCAAGTTTGAACAGAGTGAAGAAATTCCAAGAATGTAGTGTGCAACTGTGTCAATGGTAATTAAGTCTATGGAAGGTAAAACATAAAGTTTACCTATCCTTAAAAGGGTTTTTGGTAAAATCCAACAAAGCATGAGTCGATGCTTAGACTTAAGCAGTAGAGAGATTCATGTAAAGTCTTGGCCAGGGTAGCTATTTAAAGCTACAATAAGAAAGGAATCTAAAGGCAAGAACTCAAAAGTTCTTGTCACTACAAATTCGTCAAGAATAAACCAATTGAGCTTGAATCTGTGAAAATTCAAGTACTTGGAATTCTGAATGGTTTTCATTTGAAAACCCTGGCAAAGAGCAATAGATATTCTATCAAGAGGTTTTCAAGTTTCCAAGGCAAAGCATGTGATTGTGAGACAATCATGTGAAGGAATCAAAACCTAGAAAATCTAGTTAGAGGTAATGCCTCAAACTTCAAAATTGGCATAAAGAATTGAAGCAAGAAGATACTCTATCAAGAGATGTTTAGACTTTAGGATAAGTATTATCCACACGTTAATGTGAATATAAAATAGGGTGGTATGGGACACCAGATTTTATACTCAGATTGATGTAGGAAATATGGTATGGGACATCAGACCATGGGATGATAATTATCTTTTAGTCCTAGATTGGGACTTGATGTTAGATCTTATCCTTAAGAAAATTAAAAATTCAAAGAACAAGTTTAAATTCAAAGAGGATATAAGCATGTTCTCAAGGTACTTCAAGACAAGAAGATATGAAGTAAGTAACTTCCAAGTTCTTCTTTTTCAAAAAAGAACAAAAAACTTTTTCTTATTTTGGAACAATTCAAGCTTAAGTGTTTTCGGTCAGAAATATTTGACAAATTTCTTAACTTTGACATTGAAATGATCCTATCAACTAAGAAAAAGATTGACTAAGTCAAGCACTAAGTTCCTAGTGTAACTTGGTAAATTCAATCATTTGACTCGAAGAAATGCACAAGAATTGCACTCCTAGTAAGGAACCATAAAGATTGAATATAAGCATGACCTTAGTCTCAAGTGAAGTACTATTTGAGTAAGAAACTCATCAATAGAACCTCAGTGGGATGACACACTGATGTTAGATACCAGACTAGTATCTTGTGGTTGAATTATCTTCTACATTTACTCTAAATCTTTTTGAGATTCTAGTTTATTTCTCTTAAAGAAAAAAAAATGCTTCAATACACTGTTGAAATAGATCATTGATAAGTTAAAGTCTTGAGTCATCTAGAAATTGATTCCTCATAAGTTTAATCATTCGAAGTTTGAATTGGTTGTACAGAGTTTTAGTTCTCTCTTTCCGCTTTCCAAATATTTTGGCTCCGATATGGTATTTGATTCTTTTCACAAAAGATGAGGGTTAGCCAATTAGAACTAGGAACATCCTAGATAAAGAAACTTTTGAACATCAAAAGATGACAAGTCCAAGATTGACTTATTTATTTGGGTTTGCTTCTAGTTATTAGCATAACTCTCATGACTTTCTAGAGTCCAATACACTCTCGAATAATAAATTGAACATCCTAGATAAATTGAACATCCTAGATAGATGTTCTATACAAGAACCTTTTCAATCATCAAAAGATGACAAGTCCAAGATTGACTTATTTATTTGGGTTTGCTTCCTATTATTAGCATAACTCTCATGACTTTCTAGAGTCCAATACACTCTCGAATAATAAAGTTAGGAATTGCTCATCAGGTTGACAATTCCCAAGAATTTAAAGATAAAGTCTTTGAGAAAACTGTCCTACATTGGAAAATTTTGATTTTGAATTTGAATTGGTCAAGATATAGTATGGTTGACTCAAAGAAAATGGTAAAATTTCTTGTACAATTTACATAGGATTTTTAAACTCATTAGGACAAAGTAGTCCTCTAGACATGTGAACAAAATCAAGTAACTATTGAATAGGAGTAAACCATTGTACACACCAAGTGAATCAAGAGTTCTCAAATTCTTGCAAGGGATAAGAATCCCACCTTCGTAATAAGTCCATGCACCAGTCATGCTCAGAAATGGACTAGTAATTTAAATCCATCCAGTTCACATGTTTGTGCCCACATCGTACCTAATAAAAACTGTGAATTGGCCAAGGATGTTTATAGATCCACCCTTATTATTCATTCAATACTTTGTACTTTGACTAGTTTATCATAATGCAAAGCGAGACAGTGTTTTTGAATCATTTGGCCAGGGATGCTATTGGAGATAGACATCTGTGGAAGCACACAAAGAGCACAAGGAAGGAGAAGAAACTTGGAGCACAACACACAAGACTGAATGTATTACTAGATAATGTACACAGATAAGTAGCCCATTACGGCAATAGGCATATATACAAGCTAGGGGGGAAAAACCTCCTAAAGAGGGAAAAAAGTGCCTTGACGGTCCTAGAGTGTTCACACACATCACTGCCTAAATATATCAACAAATCCCCCCTGGGAGTGATGCGGTGAACAAGTAGCTCACACTCATGTATAAGGAAGTGACAAGCTATGTGGAAATCACTCCACAAAAGAAAGTAAGCCCAAAGCTTTGCAGAAAGCTTCAAACTTCTCCCTAGGTAGAGTGTTCGTGAAAAGGTCTGCAATGTTATCCTGTGTGGGCACATATGTCAAGCTAATCTCCCCAGTAGAGAACCTCTCCCTGACATAATGATAATGCACCTCAATATGCTTAGTGAAAGCATGGAACACAGGGTTCCTCACAACTTCTAATGCGCTCTGACTGTTAGTGAAGATGGTGGTGGCAGAATATTGACCAACACCCAAATCAGCCATAAGGCATCTCAACCACACACACTCAACAGTAGCTGTGAAAGCTACCCTATACTCAGCCTCACAACTAGAAGTGGCCACAGTAGGCTACTTCTTGCTCAACCAAGATATACATGAGCTACCAAGCATGAAGCAAAAGCCACTAGTGGACACACGAGTGTCATAGCAACCAGCCCAATCAGAGTCAGAAAAAGCATGCAAATCTGGCAGTAGTGATCCCCCCTTAGGATAAAACAAACCAAGTAGCCAGGTACCACTCAAGTAGCGAAATATGCACTTAACTACCTACCAATGTTTGACTCTTGGGCAATGCATAAACCTGCTCATTTGTGAGACAGCAAACTCAATATCTAGCTAAGTAATGCAGAAGTAAATCAAGCATTCAACAGCCTGTTGATAGAGAACATCATCAAGTGCATCTCCAGCATCATGAAGACTCAATCGTAAACTTGTTTCCATAGGAGTGGCAATAGTTTACAGTCTGCAAGGCCAAAACGCTGCAATAATGTGTCAATATATTTCCTTTGACACAAAGCCATTCCATCATCAACATGCATAAACTGAATGCCCAAATAGTGATGCAAATGCCCCAAATCAGACATCTCAAATGAGGCATGCAAATCCGCCTTAAAATCAGCAATATGCCTCTCATGAGGACCAGTGAGCAGCATGTCATCAACATAAACCACAATGATCAGAAGTACATCATTAGCACGCTTAACATATAAGGTGCTTTCAGTTGGATTGTTCTCAAAACCATGTGCAATCAGATAGGCATGTATCTTCTCATACGAAGCACGTGGTGCTTGCTTTAAACCATATAATGCCTTCTTTAACTTGCACACCTGGTTTTCATGCCCTTTTTACACAAAGCCACGGGGCTGAAAAACATACACTTGTTCATGCAAGTCATCATTCAAAAATGCAGTTTTAATGTCCATTTGATGTACATTCCAACCATGATGGGCTGCAAGTGCACAGATGCTCCGAACAGTAGTCATACGACATGTAGGTGCAAAGGTCTCATCAAAATCAATGTCGCTTTCATGTGGATAACCCTTTGCAACAAGCCTAACCTTATGCCTATCAACAATTCCATCAGCCCTACGCTTCATCTTGTAAACCCACTTAGTTCCAATGGCCTTCTTGCCAGGAGGCAAGTCACATAGAAACCAAGTATCGTTCTTCATTATAACATCATATTCAGAGTGCATAGCAGCCATCCAATTTTCTGACTTTTGTGCTTCATCAAATGAAACAGGCTCATTCTGATCACATAGACTAGATGCAGCCATAACATAGCAATCTGATGCAAAAGAGGCACTTGAGAGCCTAATCGAGTACAATATGACAGAGGTGTATCTAATTTGTTGTCACACAAGGTCTACACTAGCCATTTTGGCATAGTTTTTTCCTCCTCAATACCAGCTCTCTCATCAACAAGTGCATCATGTAAATCTGCATCAGAAATGGGATGATCTACATCATCACATGAAACCTGCAAAGGCTGAGAAGTTGCCTCATTAGGACCAACACTAGACTGTCCACTTGTGAAAAGAGGCAGCAAAGTATCATACATGTCTTTGGAGCTAACAGATGTCTCCTTAGTACATGAAAGCAATGGCTGAATAGCATCTTCCACAACAAAAACATCACAGGTAACGAGAATGCATTTAGTCTGTGGATGATACAGACGATAGCCTTTACTTTCAGAACTCTACCCAACAAAAATACATTTTACTTCTTCATCATCCAATTTTCTACGATGTTGTGCAGGCACTAATGCATATGCGAAACAACAAAAAACACGCAGATGATCAATAGATGGCTTGCGATCATGCCAAGCCTCATATGGAGTGATAGACTACAGCACTTTAGAGGAACACCTATTAAGTACATATGTTGCACACATTATAGCCTCAAGCTAGAAACTATCTGGTAAAGCCTGTCTCTTGACCATACACCTCGCCATCTCCATGAGTGACATGTTCTTTCGTTCAGCAACTCCATTCTATTGAGGTGTATACAGCACTGTGCACTGGTATTTTATCCCACATTCAGCCAGAAATGCATTATAACCAGAAGACATATATTCCCCCACTCAATCAGAATGCAGGTTGCCCATTTTACATGCTGACAGACTTTCAGCCAAAACCAAAAATTGTTTCAAGCACATGAACACTTCGAACTTTGCCTTCAATGGATATACCCATGTATGCCAGGAAAAATCATCAATGAAAGTCACGAAGTAAAGATAATTTCCAAAAGAAGGTGTCTGCATAGGACCACAGACATCACTATGTACAAGCTGCAATTTCTGAGTAGCCCAAACTGAACCATCTTTTGGAAAGGAAAAATGCTGCATTTTGCCCAAAATAGAGCCTTCACAAACATGTTTTCCAGGTGCCTCAAGTTTGGGCAAAGAGAACACCATTTCAGATTTCTGCAGGCATAACAAAATAGCACAATCCAGATGACCAAAGCGTGCATGCCAAAGCTTTGCATTTGACATAGCCTGAGAATCATGTACTACACATGCCGAATCATTTGAAGATCTTTCATAGTCTATGAGCTTATACAACCCACGACATAAAATGCCAGAAGCGATAGTCACATAGCCATTTGACAGATGAACTATACACCTGTCATCAACAAATTTCACAACCAAGCCAATCTTGGCTAATGCACAAACTGGTAACAGCTTCTTCTTGATCCTGGCACAAATAAAGCATCTGACAAAGTGAAAGAACTACCATCTGCAGTAGTCAAAATGATCTCACCAACTCCCATAACGGGATAAGAGGAGTCTTTGGCACATGTAACAATGTTCCCTATAGGGGAAGGCTCGAGTGAAGAGAAGAAACTACGCTGCGAGGTAATATATTTGGTCGCCCCACTATCAAAGTACCAAACATTTGAGTCTACTATAGACATGCACTGCTCATGAGAAGATGGGTCAAAACTGCAGATAGTAGTAAACACCCATTCTTCTTCCTGCATAAGATTAGCAGACTCTATTTTTGGTGTAGAGGCTTCTGCAACAACCATTCCAGCCTCTTTCTTCTTTGCCTCTTTAGCAGCCAGTTTTGGACAGTTCTTTATGATATGATCATTCCCTTTACAGTACTTGCAAAAAAATTTCTACTTTTCTGATTTTTTTCTCATCTTTATCTTGGTTTTTTGAATGTGCAGCATTTGCAAATTTTTGGTTACTAGTTGAAGAGCTCCATTTTCCTTTGCCCTTCTAACTAGCCAAGAATGGCTGATCTGCAACTCATATAATGGACCTATTCTACCTAGACTGATCTATCTGCAACAGAATAGAGACTAACTCCTCAAATGACAAGGCATTTGGATTGCCTTTCATCATCAACCGAAGAGTAGAAGCAGAACTCTGATATGAATCTGGAAGACCATTTAGAACGGTCTGCACAAGTGAGCTATCTAGTATAACCTTCTCAGCAGAAATCAACTGTTCCTTCAAGTCTTTGATCTTTGTTAGGAAACTGTCCATAGAATCACCTTCATTCATGTGCTCACTCTCCAATTGTTTTCGTAGGTAAGCAACACGAGCCTCATTCCTAGCTTAGTAAAATGCGATAAGTGTATCCCAAGCATCCTTAGCTGTTCTACAAGAGCGAATGTGAGGAAAAATTGCACGTTTGACAAACAAAGCTATCAATGCATGTGCCGGAGCATCTCTGCCATCCCAACGAATTTGCTCTATAGTAGGTGCAGCAGAAACCGCATCATGAACAGGAATATGCAGAATATCATCGTCTTCGACATCTTCTCCATCAGTTTCAGTACCTGTATTTGTAATAGTTGCAGGTGTGGTAGGACGTTTTTCAACACTCTACACAATGTTCCACAATCCTTTTGCAACCAATACATGTCGCATCATATAAGCCCACAATGGGTAGTTGGTACCATCCAACTTATCCTCAACAGCCAACATACGAAATACATCACTGCTTTCAGCCATGGCCAGTGACTAAGATACCTTGATGCAAAAAATTGAATGTATCTCAAAAAGTTGAACGCAACTGCCCAAACAAGTTTTGCTAAACTTGTAGCAGACTTCGAGATGCTTATACTGGCGAACCAAAACAGGTTTATACCTTTGGCACAAAAAGATGAAATAGCCTGCACAAGCACTACGATAGTGCATTTAGAGGCCGAAACGAGCTCAAATTGCTATTTCGGCACCACATATCGAAGCTGTTTTGATCTCTGAAACACCCTGAGTATGCTCACCAAATTTCGTGCAAATCTGAGACTGCAACTGGAGGAGTATCGACGGCACCCTATATGAAGCGATGACCTGCTCTGATACCAATTGTTGGAGATAGACGTCTATGGAAGCACGCGAACAGCACAAGGAAGGAGAAGAAGCTTGGAGCACAACACACAATAGGGAATGTATTACTAGAGAATGTACAAAGATAAGTAGCCCATTAGGGCAATAGGAGTATATACAAGCCGGGGGAAAAAAACTTTCTAAAGAGGGAGAAAAGTGCCTTGACTTTCCTAGAGTGTTCACACACATCACTACCTAAATATATCAACAGATGCAACCATAGAGATGAGACATGTTCTTCTAGTTCTAGAACATGACCATGTTCTTCTAGTTTTAGAACATGAGGCTTGGGGGTTGCCTACAATAGATATATAGCTCTACTTTTTAGGATGAAAATATTTTTTCAAGGGGGAAGAATGTAATAATGTAATTCTATGATCCAAGGGTTTGGACGGTTTAGACAAATTTGAAATCGAACACTGTTTGGTCACCCATGTGTATGACCAAAGATCTCAAGTCTAGACTTACTAGGAGGTCATGTGCTCTTGTAAACAAGTGATCCGCTTAGCTTAGTGGTTAAGTCTCAAGGGTGTGAAGGAGGAGGTCTTGGGTTCAATCCCCATGGGGTACATGGGCAGAGTATTTTGCCCAAAGAGGTCTAGAGCCTTCTAGAAGCATCTACTTGAGTTAACTCGAGTTAACTCGAGTTAACTAGGACACTTGGTGCACATGTAGTTACATGGCTGACACATGGATGGTTAGTATCCATTTGCCCAAGAAGGGATTCCCCTGAAGAGAGCTATATATAGAGGCATTTGGTTGGGAGGAGAGTCATCTCTCTAGCATGTGGTGGTCGTAATCTTGCAGCTCTCACCAAGCTAGTCAACAAAATGAGCTACTCAAAGGCCATGGAGCTTAATTTGGAGGGGCACGCTATGGTGATCAAAAAATTTTGCATCTCATTGATCATCTATGTTTTTGCCTACTAACAACCTAAAGATAGAGATTTGATGAAGATGAAAATAATTCCCAAAAAGTTCCTCTAGATAGGGGATCCCAAATCAAATGGGCAATTTTCTCAAACCAAACATACTCTGGCAGCTTAGGCACCTAGGGTACTGAAGGTATGGAAAAGAAGCTAGTGGCCAAATGGATCATTAAATCTTGGGGAAATACTAGTGCTTGTTCAATTAAGAAAGTTTTTAGAAATAGTAATTCTCTTATGTTTACTGATATTCAAACTTGGAAGGGTCTTGATGTACATACCCTTTTATTCTCTCTTCATCTAGCTACTATTAGAGGTTCACACTTGGTGTGGTCCTTATATAAAAGTTGGAACAAGATCAAACCATACTAGAAAATCAAAATTGACACAAAGTAAGCACAAGAATTAAAAAGAACTGTTCTATTGGGTTTTCCATTGAGGGAATCAATGAAGTTAATATCGACGGTCTCCAATGACCAAAGAAATTTTGGAACAAAGGTTTTCTCATGTGGAAACACCTTCAACACCTTCAAGAAACAAGCACTATTTTCAAAACAATTTCCTTGTTGTCGTCAGGCAAGCACTATTGTACCACATTCAGGCAGCCTACTAAGCTTTGAGTCTTGCTTTGTGGGATACAAGGGGTTCGATGGATATTATGCCCACCTTTATTTGAGTAGTTGTAGGCTTCCGGTGAGCATTTGGAGAGTTACAAAGAAGGTGTACAAGATTTTTGGTTCTTTCACAGATAACCCACTGATTTTTCCAACTTCTTCTTTACTATATTTTTGGTTCTTTCACGGATAACCCACTGATTTTGTCAACTTCTTCTTTACTAGAATAAAAATCGTATGGTGTCTAGAGGGGGGAGCTTCTTAAAATCACGGGATTGTGTAGTAGAAGTTGGATCGGTAGGTGATTATGCAGGATCTTCTGCCTAAAGGGGGGCTTTTGTTATAATTCTGCAGCAGAAGTTGGATCTACCGCTGAATATGCAGAAGTTGGATCTACCGCTGAATATGCAGCGTAAGCTGGATCTATATTTTACATTTTTTCCTTACACTAAAACAATTGATGACGACGAAATTCACTTAAACAATTGATGACTACGAAATTCCTGGTATTAAACCTATCGATGCCCCAAAATAAACGATGATACCATAGTTTACGTCAAACCACTAAGATCGCCGATATTCGAGATCACCACAGTAATAATGTAACGACGCATTATATTCTTTAATACAGAAACATGGGATGGAATGCAATAAATCCCACTAGAATGGACACACATCTAGTGGGATTTATTGCATTCCATCCTATGTTTTTGTATTAAAGAATATAATGAGTCGTTACATTATTACTGTGGTGCTCTCGAATATATGGGATCTTAGTGGTTTGACGAAAACTATGGTCTCATCGTTTATTTTGGGGCATCGATAGGTTTAATACCAGGAAATTTATAGTCATCAATTGTTTTAGTGAATCTCGTTGTTTTTTTAGTGTAAGGAAAACTGCTCGCCTTCTTATGAGGCACAACATGTCGAGTTCGTTTGGTCTCAGATGGCACAATGGTAATTGCCTAACAAAAATCCCGAACATCAAAGAAACCATTGCTTATCAGGTTAACCTCAACAAGAAGTGGTGTCTGTCATGGATGTGGCTTTGATGGGACATGAAGTTCATTTCACGTAATTTGGTCAGTCATGTGTTTTTCATAGCACCTTTCATGTCGTGCCACATAGAGATGGATTACCTAAAATCAGTTGAATTCTTAAATTATGAAAGGAACTTTCACACCTTCATCGTGGAATTTGGACCAACCTTAAGGCTAACAAAATTTGTGGGTTGCCTTCCTAGTGCAAACACTACTACCGGTCCATCGAAGATGTTTCTCACATCTTCTTTACATGTCCCAACTCCAACAGGCTCTGGCATATTGTCGATAAGAAAATTAAACTTCAGAAACATATCAGTTGGAAGCAAGCTCTACTGGGAGAAGTGATCGACTGCTCCGTGACTCTCTGGAACGCCATCAGAGGGGAGGTCCTATGGAAGATCTGGCAGGAAAGATGTGCTTTTAACTTTGGCGACTCCCCCAAAGAGTGGTGGATTGAGAAATCGATGTTCCTCCTTGGCAAAAGAATCGCTAACTATAAGGAAACCCCCCCTTCAGGCATCATCAAGTGCTCCTTTTGATCAACAACAAGTTTAAACCCAAGTGGGCCCCACATGAGGGTGATGAGAGGGTGATTAACCTTCTTTGTAATGCCATCTAAACTCTATAAAAGCTACCCCTGCTCTATGGGACTCGGGGGATCCCATGGGCAATAGTCCCCTTCTCTTGTACTTTTCTCTTCATTAATTCAAGTCCGAGAGAGGAGGCTAAGGCCGAACTTCCTTTATTTAAAAAAAATAAAAAAATCCCACTAGAGGAGCTAAAAGTGGGAGGCTTCAACCTCAAAGCTAATCTGAAGATTGTGTCCAGCAATTACTCCTACTCCTGGTATTGTACGAGCCACAATGGTAAAGGAGGTGCAGCTATTGGTACTATTTCTAATTTGAATCATCTTGTTGCGGAGGTGTTGGTGAGCATTAGTGTGCAATGGATTTCCATCAGGTATAAGGATCATATTATCTCTACCTTGATCAATGTTTATGCAACAAATAACTCTGCTGATAAAACCAAGTGTTGGGAGGAGATTTCCAAGATCTTTGGAGATATTGTGTTAATGGGTGATTTTAACAAGGTCACTAACCCTCTTGATACAGCTGGCAGTAGAGAAAATTTCCTGGATGGTGAAGAAAAAGAGGCCTGGTTTAACATAATCAATACACATAATTTAGTTGATTTTTTTGTTAACACTGGTCACTCGTGGACTAATAAAAGTACTAGTAATTTTCATTCTGCTAGACTTGAGAGATTCTACATGAATGTGAATAGGTACCAAGAACTCTAAAATAGCAGCTATGAGCTTGACCCTTCCTTGAAACTTTCTGATCACTCTCCCCTTTTGGTTAAAATGTATAACCCTTAGTACAAAGCAAGATGGCCTCATTTAGATGCCTCCTTACTCAAGATTCCTATTGTTAAGATGTAGGTGGAAGATATTCTTAAGAGGCACTTTGCCAAAGGTATCTCCCCCTTTATGGCCTCAGATTTGGCTATCAAAGATGTCTAGAAGGTTCAAGGGCAAGGCTGTTAGGAGTACTAGAAGAATGATGATTTTGAGAGAGATTGAGAGCATCAAGTGTTCTTATCTTTGCAACATTTTTGTAACTCAGAAGGTCCTTGAGTTGTAGGAAAGATTAAGGTACGAGGACTACCTCTTAGCTAGTGGTGCCCTTGTCACTCTAGCGAATTTTGGGCTGGTAAAGTTGACAAACTTAATAAGCACATGTTTGATTTAATGAAGAAGAAGAAAGATAGAGATTTTATTTTGTTGATAAAGAAAAGTTTTGGTGGTTATGCTACTTGTATTAAGGAGAACTTGTAGGAGGCCCTTGGGTTCTTTACAAATGTTTTCTCTATGTCTCCCTAGGGGGGGCACATCCGGAGTGCTAGAGCCACTATTGATCTCAAAAGGAAAAATATGATTCCTCCTAGCCTGGCTACCCTCTTGGATCTCCCCCTCTTTGCCAATGAGATTAGAGAAACCATATGTAAATTGAAGTCATGTAAGTCTCTTGGTCATGATGGTATTCCCAATGAATTCTTTCAAGAGCTTAAGGAGACTATAACCTCTACCTCTAGGTATAACATGTCACACCTTGTGGAGATGTATACTGATAGTCATTTGTTGTAAGGCTGCATCCCTGTGGATGTGGGGGACTAATCTTTTCCAGGGATCCTAACCCCTGGTATTGTTGTATTCTTTTTTGTTGTTGCATCAATTTTTTAGTTTCTATTGTTGCTCAAAAAAAATACAAGCAGCAATAACAAGGCATACATTTTTATTTTATTTTTAGCAACTCCATGATAGGACATATTCAGGATTTGGAAACATCAAAGAAGGTGTGGCAGTGCTTGGAGAGATTATACTCCACCTCCACAAAAGCTAGGAAAATTCAGCTCAAGAATGAGCTAAATAATCTCATGAAAGGCCTTTCAATGTATCAATGATTATATTTTAAAGCTTAAAGAGTTTACAGATGCACTAGCATCAATCCGTTGTGCCCTAGTTGATGACGATCTTGTAGCGCACACCCTAAATGGACTTAGGGATGACAAAAAATGGAGGGCCTTCACAACTTCAATGTATGTAAGGGACTCTCTTCCTGAATTTGATCAATGAATCACTCTCATGGTGATAGAGGAGATGAAATTTTGTGGTCATAATGGCGAGGATAGCCAAAGGCAATTATTGTATGCAGGTAGAAAACAAGGAAGATACAATCAAGGTGCTACAAGAGGGAGAGGAAGATATCAAAGCAACCAAGGAGGTCGGACAACAAGAAAATGCAGTTCAAAGAGGTGGAAGAGCAAGAAATAGAGGAAGAGGTGTACGATCTAGTGCAAGAGGACAACCCACTTCAAATGGATGCTTTGTATGTGGTAAGCTAGGTCATTTTGCAAATGAATGAAATCATAGAGCTCTAAGAACAAGGAATCAAAACAACAACAACAACTATAGAGGAGAATGTAACTATGTAAACACAGCATCTAGCCAAGGGAATGACTATTTACTTGCCATGAGTCATGGTGAAGATACAACTGAAGCTACTAAAGATGTATGGGATGTAGATAGTGGATGTAGCAATCATATGTCATGTCGAAAAGATCATTTTAGTAATTTCCAAATCCAAAGCATCAAGGACCTGTGGAAATAGGTGAAAACTTAGATCATACCATTCAACATATGGGAAATATCAGTTTGGAAGGAAATCAAAGGGCAAAGTGATTATTAGAGGTATTACATGTCCCTACTATTACCAAAAACTTGATTTGGGTAGGCCAAACGGTAGAAAAAGGCTATCAACTTAGGTTCAATGAAAGAGGATGTTCTTTTGAGGATCCAAGGGTAGTTTTCAAGCTCATAGCAAAAGGAAAAAGGCAAGGGAGAATGTTCACAATGGACATTGAACAGCCACGCCATTCAATCTATGTCACATATGGAGACAAGAGGATAGCAGAGTTGGACCTATGGCATAAATGAATACGTCACATCAACCTTAAAAATCTCAAGGACATGCAAAGGAGGAGCTTGGTAAGAGGCCTACCAAATTTTACATCTAAAATGTTGCATGAAATTTGTGTATCTTGCCAACAAGGAAAATAATCAAGGTTGCCCTTCAAGAAGAGTACCGACGTGAGTGCAAATATGTTAGAGCTCATTCACACGAATGTTTGGGGTCAACAAGAGAAGCATCTCTTGCTAGAAATAGGCATTTTGTAACCTTCATTGATGACTTTTTAAGAAAATTATGGTTGTATTGAACTAGAAACAAATCAGATGTGCTCCACTATTTCAAGAGATTCAAAGCAAAGGTGGAGAAGGAGTCTGGCAAGTTTATCAAGCCTTTGAGACCTGATGGAGGGGGAGAGTACTTCTCCCATGAATTTTTTGAATTTTTGTATTTCAATGGCATCAAAAGACAATTTACATGCAGTTATACCCCTCAAAAAAATGAGGTAGCAGAGAGAAAGAACAGACACATAGCTGTCAGGGGAGCATTAGATTGTGCTCTCTGACTTCACTAGACAAGATTACGGAAATACACTTATGATTACAAGAACACCCACGTAGGGAAAATAATACAAGAAGACGGATTGATACAAAACTTCCCACAACCTAGCACCAATAGGTATGGAAAACTGGACTAGAGATGATACAGGAGATCCCACGACCTGGGATTGTAAGTATGAGACAAGATGTCTGGATTACATGAACTCCCTTCTGCGAGATGAACTGAATATAGGAAAGAACTTGACAAGATCTCATACTATGAGATTACAAGAGGACAAGACAGGATGTCCAAGAACTAGACGAGACAGGACTAGAACAAGAAACAAGACATGAACTGGAACTGGAACTTGGAGAGTACTTACTTGGCGGTCACGACTCCTTGAGCTCCCAAGACTGGTATTGGCAAGACTGATTATGAATGTGGCCAACCCCTCCTTACATAGGTTTTCCAAGGGCGGTTCTAGGGCGGTTACGAATTGATGATGTCATCGATGATGTCATCAATTCGTAGCATGGTCTCTGGATGTCAGAATCAAGCAAGAAGATAGTCGATCTTAGGGTTTTGGCACGTTCTGGACGCAATGGAAGCATTAGTTTCCCCAAATTCTAAACCAATCATGAGATATAGGATTCACATCGAATCTGAGAGTTTTCTTTGTCCATGACATTACCTCCCCCTCAAGAGAGGAGTTCCACGAGGAGCGGTCACGTTCTCTGGTATCGGCTTCATTGGATTTTTCTTATGGAATTGTCGAACCTTGATTGGTGCTCTTTGAAGGTTTTCTACAGGTTCCCAAGTACGATCACTGATGTCATACCCTTTCCAATGAATAAGGTACTCTAATCTTCCTTGGGATATTCTCGAATCTAGGACATGTTCGACTTCAAATTCTTCATGATCATCAATCTCGATAGGTGGTGAAGGACTAGGTCTCTCCCCCCTCAATGGTGAAATCTGATATGGTTCCAACATGGATACATGGAAAACTGGATGTATTCTCATGGTACTTGGTAGCTGGAGCTTGAAGGTTACTGGATTAATCTTGGCCAAGATGGTAAATGGACCAAATCTTTGATGATCTAACTTTGCACAAGGCCTTGAAGTTTGCAAATTGTTTCTGAGTAACCATACTTTATCTCCAATTTGATACGATGGATTCTGGACATGATGTTGATCTGCATAGTACTTATATTGTTGTTGAGCTTTATGGATCTCTTCCTTGAGTTCTTTGTGAATGTCCATCAAGTATTGGGCGTTGTCTCTAGCAGCTGGGTTGTTGACATGATTTGAGAGTTGTGTATCCATCCTTATGTTGTCCATAGTTTGCAAAGAAGGGAGTTTGCTTAGTAGATGCATGAACACTATTGTTATAGGCAAACTCTGCAAAGGGTAACAACTCAAACCAATCATTTTTGTGATAGTTGCTAGTGCAACGGAGATATTGCTCTAGGACGTGATTCACCCGTTTCGTTTGTCCATCAGTCTGTGGATGATTTGTTGTAGATAGTTTAACTTGAACATCAAGGAGCTTGCAAAGACTGTTCCAAAAGCTAGATATGAACTGTGGACCTCGATCACCGACAATACCATGAGGCAATCCATGAAGCCTAAAGATGTATCTGAGAAAGATTCTAGCAGTGGATGCACCTATGATTGCCTTTGTAGTTGGAATGAAGTGTGCCATCTTTGTGAATCTATCCACAATAACAAGAATGGCATCATACTTATCTAACTTTGGTAGATCTGTGATGAAAGCCATAGATAACAAAGCCCATGGCCTTTCTGGAATAGCTAAAGGTTGCAAGAGGCCATGAGGCTTATGTCGTGGTACCTTAGATCTATTGCAAGTGTCACAGGTTTGGATATGTTCTTTGACTTCCTTCCACATTTGAGGCCACCAAAAATCCCTAGATATGAGTTCTATTGTTTTATTTACTCCAAAATGTCCTGCTGCACGGTTGTCATGACGTTGTTGAAGTACTTGGATCCTGGGCTTTCGTGGAGGGACATATAATAGGTTCTTATAGAATAGTAACCCGTCCTTTTCCTGGAATTCATTTACTTCTTGGACTTTTCCTTCTTGAGTTTTTTGCTTAACATTACAAAATAATTCATCTTGTGGTAGATTCTCATGGATCAAATGATTCAAGGATGAATCTTCAGGATGGGTTGAAGAGATAGCTGCTAACTGGAGATGCTCAAGCTTGAGTAATACACTCTCTTGTTGATCAAAGGCATCTTCACCCTTCTTTGGTGCAAGGTAAGATCTTCTTGACAAGGCATCTGATTTACACTGTTGCCATCCTGGACAATATGTGATGACAAAGTCGAACCTGGATAAAAAGTTACTCCATTGAGATTGCCTTCTGTTGAGGATGCGGGTGGTCATAAAATACTCTAGGTTCTTGTGATCTGTATACACGATAACTTTATGAGCTGCTCCTTCTAGATGGTGACACCAAGTATCAAATGTGTCCACTATGGCAAGAAGTTCTTTATCATAAATTTCATAATTAATTTCTGGAGGAGAAAATTTCCTTGAATTATATGCAACTGGATGTAGGTGTCCATCATCTCCATATTGTGAGAGAATGGCCCCTAGGGCAAAGTCTGATGCATCTGTCTCTAGGAAGAAGGGCTTGGTTGAATCAAGATGAACTAGAATTGGAGCAGTAGTGAATGCTGATTTCAAGGTCTGAAATGCTTTTTCTACTTCTTCGGTCCATGAGAATTTGGAGTTCCCTGTAATCTTGGTAAGAGGTGTCACTATCTTGGAGTAATCTTTGATGAATATCCTATAGAAGTTGGCAAAACCCAGAAAACATTGTACATCTCGAACACATGAAGGTGGTTGCCAATCATGGATTGTCTGAATCTTCTTAGGGTCCATAAAAATTTCTTTATCTGATACAATGTACCCTAAAAATTCCACTTTTGTCTTATGGAAAGAGCTCTTCTCCAATTTCGCATATAATCCTTTTTCTCTTAGTTTCTCTAGGACTATCTTTACATGACATTCATGATCCTCTAGATTTTTGGAGAATATCAAGATATCATCAAGGTATATTACAAAAAAATCATCTAAATATTCTCAAAAGATATCATTTATCATATGTTGGAAGACAGCTGGATCATTTGTAAGACCGAATGGCATAACTGCATATTCAAAATCCCCATACCTTGTTCGAAATGTTGTCTTCCATTCGTCTCCCTGTCTGATCCTGACAAGGTTGTAAGCTCCTCAAAGATCAATTTTCGTGAAGAATTTTGCTTTTCCAAGGCGTTCCAAGAGCTCTGATATGAGTGGTAGAGGGCATTTGTTTTTTATAGTGACTTTGTTCAATCCACAATATTCTACACACATCCGGAGAGTCCCATCCTTCTTCTTTACAAATAGAATAGGAGCTCCTGCTAGAGACTTCGAGTGTTTGATAAACCCTTTTGCAAGATTCTCACTCAATGTTCTTGCGTAGTTCTGTAAGTTCCTCTGGGGATAGTCTGTAGATTGGTCCAAAGGGTGGTTGTGCTCCCTCTTGAAGATCTATGGGGCAATTGTAAGGTCTATGCTCTGGGAGGATATGTGCATTCTTCTTTTCAAAAACATCTTCAAATCCTTTGTACTGCTTGGGTAGCTATACTGGATCATCTTTCTTGGATTCTTGAGCTGGTATGGCATAGATCATATATGTAGGTTCCTTCCTTACTGAATGTATGAAGGCTTTGGCTTCGACATATGTTGGGTTCTTCTGGATATCTTGATGGGTGATTTTATTCTTTTCCCAATTAATGTCTGGATTATGCTTCTTTAACCAGGGCATTCCAATGATAACTAGATGTACTGGGCTCGATATTACATTGAAACATATATGGGATTCATGGTCACCAAGGTGTACTCTTAATGGTGTGGTTTCCATGGTTATATTCCCAGATGCTAGAGGTCGTCCATCTACTACTTCAGCTACTACTGGTTTGTTCTTCCGAAGTACAAGAATTCCATGTTTCTTCACCAATCCTTCATTGATGAAACATGAGGAGGCTCCTGAATCTACTAGGGCTATAAGGGAAAGGGTCTTCTTGGGCATGATTAACTTGACAGGTGCAAGACATGTTTCTATGGGTGTAGCTGGAATTATGAGACCCTTTCTTATATCATGGTCCGGCTGCACGGTCTCTTTTACAACTGGACTTCCTTGTTTCCCTGCTCTACAAGGGTGGCTGTGACTCTGGAGTTTGTTCTCTTGTTTGGACAATTAATTTCAATATGTCCAGGGTTTCCACAGTAGAGACATAGCTTATTAACTCTCCTTCTCTCTTTCTCTTCTAGTGTTAAAGGCTGAAACCTAGTTAAATCTATTTGCATAGGTTCAGGCATGGACTCATCTTTAGTAGTCGGTTGGAAAGGTTTCCACTAGCGAGGTCTTCCTTCTACTTGTTTTTCTTGTTTCCTTTCAAAAAGTCGGTTATCACATTGAATAGCTTGCATGATATATTCATTCACTGTTTTAACCTCTGGCATCGTGAGCAACAGGTCCTTCACATCATCTCTTAAACCCCATTTGAATTGGCTTATGAAATAATCTTCATGCCAAGTGAGATCACATATCAACTGCCTAAATTCAGATGCATAGGTAGAGGCAGGGCAGTTACCTTGACGTAGCTTCCGAAGTTTTGTTTCTGCTACTCGACTTGTATCTGCATCTCCAAATGTGGCGGAGAGTTCTCAAAGAAACCCCTCATAGTCCTTACGTACTACCATGTCTTCTCCAAGATTGGTGCAAACCATGATAATGCTTGGCCATAGAGCAAGGTTCCAATAAACCCAACCTTGGATGCCTCGTCAGGGTATCTATCAGGTTGAATATGGATGTACAATTTAACTTGTTGGAGAAATCCACAAAACTTTGTGCGATCCCCATCGAACTTTTCTAGCATGCAAATCTTGGGTTCCTTCATAAATGATGTACTAGGCCGTTGATTCACTTGAATACTCCCTTGATTTGCTTGAAGACTCCCGATTCATTCTTGTAATTCTTGGAGGAGTGCACCTACATGCACTGGATGTCCCATCTCGACTTGTGTCTGTCGATGACTTAGGTCTTCGACTTGTTGTTGGAGACTCTGAAGTGATGCTACGATATGTTCATAAGCGTTCTCCATAATGCCTAGTCTTGGATAGAAGATAGTCTCGCCAAAATGTCAGGGGAGCATTAGATTGTGCTCTCTCACTTCACTAGATAAGTTTACAGAAATACACTTATGATTACAAGAACACCCACTTAGGGAAAATAATACAAGAAGATGGATTTGATACAAGAAGTCCCACAACCCGGGACCAATAGGTATGGAAAACTGGACTAGAGATGATACAGGAGATCCCACAACCCGGGATCGTAAGTATGAGACAAGATGTCTGGATTACAAGAACTCCCTTTTGGGAGATGAACTGAATACAGGAAAGAACTTGACAAGATCTCGTACTACGAGATTACAAGAGGACAAGATAGGATGTCCAAGAACTAGACTAGACAGGACTAGAATAACAAGACAGAAACTGGAACTGGAACTTGGAGAGTACTTACTTGGTGGTCAGGACTCCTTGAGCTCCCAAGACTCGTATTGGCAAGACTGATTATGAATGTGGCCAACCCCTCCTTATATAGGTTTTCCAAGGGCGGTTCTAGGGCGGTTATGAATTGATGATGTCATCAATTCGTAGCATGGTCTCTGGATGTTAGAATCAAGCAAGAAGACAGCCGATCTTAAGGTTTTGGCACGTTCGGGACGCAATGGAAGCATTAGTTTCCCCAAATTCTGAACCAATCATGAGGTATAGGATTCACATGGAATCTGAGAGTTTCCTTTCTCCATGACAATAGCAGAGGTAGCAAGGTGTATGCTCAATGAAATGAATATGCCACATTGTTATTGTTGAGAGGCTACATATACAGTGAAATACATCATGAATAAATTTCCTACATCTGGTATACATCATCTAACCCCTAAAGAAGCACGGAGTGGAATAAAACCTTGCATTTCACATCTTAGAATCTTTGGTTGTATATGTCGTGTACATGTACCTCAAGAGTTGAGGTCAAAGTTAGATGCCAAATTTAAAAGGTGTATCTTTTTGGGATATTCTATGGACCAAAAGGGGTGTAAATGCTTTAATCCTATCAACAAGGAGCATAAGGTAAGTAGAGATGTTGTCTTTGATGAGTTGAAGCCTTGGTATGCATGCACAAGTCCATTGCAGGTTGAAGAAATAAGTGAGACAGATAAGAAGAATGATGATAGAATTCAAGAAAGCATGGATTTAAGTGGTCCAAGCAACTCATCCAACACAAGGAAACCCTCACCATGGAGTGGAAGGCTTAGGAAAATAGAGAAAAACTCTAAAGAAAGCAAAGTCAAAGGCAAAGATAAGATTTCAATTGAATAAGGAGGCTATGTGGAGGAGAGCATGTTGGAAGATGAAGAGATAGAAGAAATCCAAACCCCATGAATGGAAAAACAAAGAAAGAAGATGGCAACCACATTTAAAGGAAGTGAAAGAAGGTCCTCAAGAGTAAAATATCGAGCTCAAAGGTTAACATATGATAATTTCATTGCAAAGCATTATGCATATATGACTCAAGTAATCAAGGACAAAGAACTGACTAGTTATGAATAAGCTAAGGATTGCAAGGAATGAAAAGAGGCAATGAAGGAAGAGTTGAAGACACTTGATGAGAACCATACTTGGAGCTTGGTGCCAGCTCAAGAAGGCATGAATTTAATAGGTAACAAGTGGACTTACTAAATTAAAAGAAATTTAGATGGTTCCATTGCTTAGTACAAAGCAAGGTTGGTGGCCAAAGGCTTTTCTCAAAGCTATGGGATAGATTACGATGAAAATTTCAGCCCCATAGCCAAGATGACAACAATTAGGACATTGATTACAGTGGCCACATCAAAGAAATTGAGCTTATATCAGTTTGATGTGAAGATTGCATTCCTCAATGGAGGCTTGAAGAAGTATTCTACATGAGCCAACCTCAAGGATTCACTAGTATGAGGTACCAAAATCATGTTTACAAGCTAAGGAAATCATTATATGGACTAAAGCAAGCCCCAAGGGCTTGGAATCAGAGGCTAATAGATTATTTATCAAGTTGTGGATACAAAGAAAGTATTGCATATCCATCACTTTACATGAAGAAGCAAGGACACAAGATGGTATACATATGCATCTATGTGGATAATTTGATCATCACACGAAATGATATTGCAGGTATTAAAGATATCAAATCAAAGCTTGGAAAATAATTCAAGATATCTGATCTTGGAACACTAAATTACTTCTCGGGAATAGAAATCTATGCACACAATGGCATCTTCTTGATTCAAAGAAAATATTTATTGGATGTGCTATATAGGTTTGGTATGAGTGGTTGTAAGCCACCTTTTCATACCATAGATCCCAATAAAAAGTTGGTTGCAAGTCAAGGAGAGACTATATGAGATATTACACTATATACAAGCATAATTGGTTCATTGATTTATGCTACATTCACTAGACTTGATCTTGCATATGTAGTAGGTGTACTCTCTCAATTTCTGCATGCACCCACTCATGATCATCTTATCGCAGCAAGAAAAGTGCTTAGATACATCACGAACACCATAAACGAAGGTCCATTTTACTCTTATGATGATGATATAAGTGTCAAAGGTTATTGTGATGTTGATTGGGCAAGTAACAAAGATGATCGAAGGAGTACATCAAGTTATGTTTTCATGATAGGTAAGAAAGTGATCTCATGGAGCTCTAAGAAGCAAACCATTGTTGCTCTTTCATCCATAGAGGTTGAGAATAGAGGTTTAGCATTGTCTACATGTGAACTATTATGGCTTAAAGAGCTACTTATGGACTTGGAAGTGGAAGTGGAGGTGTTCCCTCTTCATGGAGACAACATTTCAAGCATCTACCTAGCTAACCATCCCATGTTTCATGCAAGGAGCAAGCACATATAGGTTCATTACCACTTCATTAGAGAAAAGGTGATGGCAAAGGATCTAGATATAAGGTATGTAAACACTAAAGTGTAGGTTGTAGACATAATGACAAAGTTTCTTGAAGGCAAAACACTTGGAGGATTAAAGGAAGCAATCAACATAAGAGACATAGGATGAAGCAATGAAGGAAAAAGACTTGAGCTAAAGGAAGAGTGTTCAAAGTTTTGTATTTCAAGCTCAAGAGTGTGGGAACACCCCCAAATTGAACCTTCCACATCATCTACAATCAATGGAGGATGATTTCCATGATTTGGAGGTACAAATCATGTCTATAATGGAAAGAAGCTGATTAGAGAATATTTAGGTCACCTCTTGATGTGATTGAACCTCACCTTTTGACATGTATATGCTTTTGATTGGTTAAAGAGGCTGGTATGTGACATTTAAAGCCTGTAATGAGTTGTATTATGACTTACTGTTGTGGAAATATGTGCCCAAGCTACCCACTTGCTTAAACACACCCCCTATTAATTGTTCTCTGCATATTTTGTAGAGATTTCACTTTTACATACTCTATCTCTCTAGATGATCGACGTAGCCCCATTGATCTTTTAATTGTTCTTTCCCCTTCATTATGAATCCATTTCTAATGATTTTTGTCTTATTGGAAAGCTTATAAGTTCTAAATTGAGTTTATAAGTCTTAGGATTATTGCCTACACAAGTTAAGAGAAATGTCTAGAATAGTGTTTGTGTAGTTAGCTAATACTCTATGAAGAGATCAAGTTATCTATTTTGTTGTAGCTGGTTGAGGCATCATTTAGTGTCCAAATAGAGTGATTTTACTCTCATTGCAGAGGTCTTTAACTCTAGTCTTATTTGAAAATTTTCATTTTCATTATCTAAATTTCCTTAGAGAAATTCAAATAACATAGAGCCTATGCTTGAAAAAAATCAAGATCCTAGGAGGGTTCATTTGTTGTCATTGTGCACATAGGAGTGTTTATCCTCCAACAGTAAGATCATTCTGACTACTGATGGTAGTTCTTTCACATTATCAGATGCTTTGTTTGTGCCATGGATCAAGAAAAATATGTTATCAGTTTCAGTATTAGCCAAAATCGGCTTGGTTGTGAAATTTGTTGATGACATATGTATAATTCATTATCTGTCAAATGGAAATGTTATTATTGCTTCTAGCATTTTTTTGTTGTGGGTTGTTTAAGCTCATAGATTATGCAAAATGTATGAATGATTCAGCATGTGAAGTTCAAGATTCTTAGGCTATGTCAAATGCAAAGCTTTGGTCATCTAAATTATGCTAGTTTGCTACACCTGTAGAAATCTGAAATGGTGCCCTCTGTTAGGTTTCTATCGTTGCACATATATTGTAAATTCCCATATTATATATTTAGTAAATGAATCCATTAGCCTTCTGGTAAATTCAACAGACGTACCCACTATCATGTAACGGCAAGCTAATGTTCATATGACTATTGAAATCCCATAGCGAGAGTCAATGAGCGAGAACCGAAGCAAGGAGAGAAGATATAGCAGATTGCATATGCAAAGAGATTGTATCTTGCAATGTAATGAAAATCTTACTTTGATGCCAAATCTGTGTATTGCTATGAATTTTGAATCTATTTGTCTATTGTACCGAGTCTTACTATTTTTTAAAATTGTATAATGTTAGGGAATAGAAACGCATTGGAAACTATCTGGTAACCCCTTCCCCAAACCTATCTATGTCTGCGAAAGACCCTTCATCAGTTGCAATAAGCTTTTTATGGCTCACAGTACAATTCATTTCATTCCAGTGAGTTTTTGCAGCTTCGAGATGGCAGCACAGATCACTTTCATTTTTGCAACAATGCCCATTAATGTGGTGAGAGAGGTTGCACCCCCTCTCGCTCTTTTCTTACAACGTAACACATTTTTTTATATTTCTTCTCGATTATGGCAGCATTTATGGTTGCTATACTCAGTTGTTCTTTTCATGCTACACTATTGTGTCGTCCGTTGGCTTCGGAAAAAATTTCCCGAATGATTTGGTGATGTTCGCATATTTGTATTAGTGATTCTTTGATGTTGTGGAGTCCACATCCTAGCGCTTGCCTTCAACTAAATTTTTTTGAAGCATCTTTGCCCAAACATTATTGACTTACGTATTGGCATTATTGTTGCTGCTTACATATTCATTCAGTGGAGTGAATGCACCGCTTAATGATTCTTGGAAGTTCTTGCTTCTCCACACGATACAAATTCCAAGGCAGATTTGTTCCGCAATTGTTCTTGAATTATTGCTATCTTTTATATACGATGCACCTTCCATTGGAACTACTTCTAATTGGGACTTTATTTTTTGTATATGGGTGACCTTGATGAGATGGCCTTGATGTATTTAGTATAGTCAAGTGTGATGGAACCGATGTCCTCGGGCATGAGTGATGTGGAGGGCTTGCCGATTGAAGCACTCTTTGTGATAAAGTTGTGTCCAACCTATAAGTAGATCTCATGTAATTTTCATTGTGTTGGAGAGTCGTACTCTTCAAGGGAAGATGGGATTCAGGTCCTCCATGTGTGCCATGTGTTAGGGCACATTTGCACACTTTTGTAAAATCACTAAAGTTATATTGAGGGGTGAGAGAAGTGTGGGTGTGAAGAGTCTTTAAGGCCACTAATTTGTATAAATATGGTAGATGAAGTTAATAAAAACTCTCTCTTTCTTTATCACCATCTAATAGCTTATGAAGTGCTTCTTTGTGTTCCTCGTTAGTTAGTTTCTTGTTCTTTTGGTTGATGAAATCAGTGCATGCATGTCCGTCTGTTTTTTTCTTCATGCAAGTGACAAAGTAAGCTATGGCTCTCTCTCTCTCTCTCTCTCTCTCTCTCTCTCTCTCCCTGATAGGTCTTTAACCCCGAGGGAAATTGCCTATGTGCAATGATCCTTTGCTCGACCTTTTGATGTTAAGTCATCTTTTGATCGTCCTAAGTCCACAATTTAGCTCCAATGTATCGGTGGAGTAGACATGTAATACATGCACGAATGGATATCCAACTCTAGTGTTTTACCTCTCGCGACCTTCCTCTCTCCTTACTCACACATGCTCTTCATGCACACACACACTCACATACACTTTCTCTTACACTTTCTCTCACTCCCTCATTTGCCCTTTCCCTTTTTTCACCCACACATATACTTACCTTCCCACCAGCCCCTCTTTTCTTTCACTTTCCCTTCCTACCTCACTCTTGCTTTTTGCACTCGACCATGCGTACACCCACACTTTTCCCTTCCCTCATACACTTTCTTCCCCTCTTTCGTTACCTGATCGTATGCACATGTATAGATTTCTTTCCCTTTCCTCCATTCTCACTTTATTCGTATAATATGTTTCAAGTGCAGATGTGCAAATTCTTTATCTTGCCCTGTTCTAATGCATACACATTCAACTCCGAGCAATCATACATACACTTGACTCTCACACTCAATCCCACCACTCATGAACAGGTAGCACTAAGTCCCTATTCATCAAATAACCAAATGTAACATAGTGTGACTCTTGGAAACAAAACCTGCTCGTATGTGCAATTGCTCTATAAGTAGCATATATGTGACATAACCAATCACACAACTACACATCACATAAATTTACATGCACATCGCATATGCGCACATGTGGGTTACTAAAGATGTGGTCTATATCACCATACAATCCACCTTTATTGTTGGAGAGCACAAAACAAAGCAAGAGATGAATCCTTCAATCCTTTTTCCACATCATCTTATTTTTTCAAATAACCAAAATTCATTTCAATGATGAAAAACGTCTTTTCCAATTTGCCTTAGGTAAGCAGTCAGTTACAAAGCCATGCTAGCTGTTGGAAAACATCTCTACTTCACCATGAGTAGCGGGTTTTGATAATCAATACATTTCCAAGTAAAGGCAGCGCCTTAAAATTTTTTGAGTTCAAAGTGAGAGACTCAAATGCACACTCATTCACGTACCTGAACAACAACTTACCTCCTCCTTTTCAGTATATCTGGTGCCTCTCAACTCATGGACTTGAAGGGAAAAGTCAATCTTTGTGCTCCCGCAAGAGCTTCAGTCAGATTGAATGATGCTTGCCTATTTCCCCTTCAGTATAGTCCTCCTCATACCCTTCCTTCTTCTTGTATCCTTGTAAGGGCAACAGAAGACAGAGCTCCTGCTATTGTTGCTTCTCCAGGTCTCCTGACTCCCCAGCCATCGAAGGCACCACAGCAGTAGATACTAAAGGATCAAACAAAGATGTCCCCTCATCTGTCGGGCTTGCTGGAGTTACTTTTATTGAGCATGATCTACTCCATCAGCACTTGGGCCAGCAAAATGTTGATGCTACAGATGGAAAAGCGATCATCTCCACCCGACTTCCCTCCCGAAGATGCCCTCATCTGATATGCAAATTGCACTTGTATAGAACACGCACGAAAAAAACAACCCCCAGCTCTCTATTCTTGCACCCCTACAGCATAGGAGCCACGGTAATGTCGTCCCCCAAAATGAGTGAAGAGCCTCGAGCAGCAAGTGTCCCCCCTTGACACATTTTTTAGAGGATGAGAACAACCACCATGATTGCCATGTACTCAATGTTGATCAGTATTTAGAATTCACAAAACTCTCAAGCAAGTTTGTGTTTTTAGAGCCTCATTAGTAGACACATCAGTGAATATGGCCTTCAAAGATATGCTTGGCTACCATTCCTGTAAACATTTGTACTAAAATCCTGTCAAACCTTGCTTCTTCAGCTTATCTGCTCTTCAACCCTGCAAGGAATTTATATGTGATCAATCAAAGAACTTTAAGACTATATAATCTTGCACATAATAAGTACGAGATGGAGTTCTCAAGCAAGTTAACTATTGATTATTTCACCATGTATTGTCAAGAGAAAAGAGATGCTCTCGAAAAAATGTTGTAAACTCGTTCAGCATGCTGCTAGGAGATGCAACAAGAAGCAGTGCACCACATGTGAGAGTGCTAAAGGGAACATCATTTAGTCGGGCCCATAAGCATTCTATAACAGCTAAACCTTTCTCTCTCAGTAATAGCTGAACAACCTTTGAGATGCATCTTTTCCTAATAGGACTGAGAAGTATCCCACCAAAGCGCTGACGAAAGTGTAATTCACTCAAAAATCCAAGTCGGGACAGCTTACAATGAGTGCGATGTCTGATATTGCATTGACCAAAGTCATAGCTGGACTGGCACTCAGTGTTAGCCACTTCTTCATCATCATCTTTTACGATCAATTCATCTGTTTGTAAAGGCTCGCTCCACTCAAGATTCCATGAGCGGCTCTGCTTTGCAATAGAATGGGAGATGGACGGATTGCCTTTTTGTCCTCCCACCTCTGTTGCCTCCAATTCTCCCGATCACTATCTATGCAATAGTCTAATGTAATCCAGGAACATGGCTTCATCCTCAAAAGTGACACCTGCCTAAAAACAACCGAGAGAAAAACAACTCTTATCTGCTCCCACCTTCGATGGCTTACTTCTTCCTCTCAATCACTTTTTCTCTGTACCTCCACACACGCGGAACAAGCAGCTCACCAACTAAGAGCATCACAACGCCATGCAAGCTCAGCTCGAAATAATATTATGACAATATCATTGCAGATTTTTGGCAGTCCCAGCCTGGTGGATACAAGCTAAACCCATAGAGAGTAACCACTAACAAATCTCCATACGATTTAGGATCAATTCTTATACTGCAATAGCTCCATGTAAAGACTTAAAGTACCAAAGATTACTGTACATTTCCACCATTGATGCAAGGAGGAGAACTGTTGAATTTCAAATACCCTGAAATTATCTTTCTACAAGTGATCCATTGCACATCACCTTCACCATCTTAGCCAAGTCCAAGAGCACCTAGAAACGCTAAGTTGCTTCAATGCTGCTGGTCTATGACAAGTTCAAAAACAAGTTCCTTTATTTGAGCATGGTATCCATCTTCACATAACGAATCTTCCACTCCTTCAAAACCTTTCAGCATTTTTTTCAAAAGAAGAAACCTCTGATGGGTCCTTTGTACCATCTCCTATGTTGTATGTGTCAGCTGCCTCATTCCTAGGTTCCTACTCCGAATGATGAGATATCAGCATCTCCGCCTTGCGTCCATCCCTAATTTGAGCTTTCCCACAAGCTTCCTTCTTCTCACGTTCAGGAAATAATAGCCATTTCCTTCTCCCCTCCCTACCATGTCTTTTCCTCGTCTTCTAGCCAGAGCAGCCAAAACCACGAAGAGCTCCCATACCTCATGCTCCAACTTTTATGTTTTTGACATCACCTCTGGTGGAGGCACACTTGCAAGCAATCTTGGTTGCCAATCGATTTGTAGGACTGTGCGTGACTGATTCTCTTTGCTCCACATCATATATGAGAGATACTCAACACATGATCTAGATGACTGACATACACGAAGAGGCCGTTTCTCTCCACATCCGTGATCGACTACCGCTGCACACTGATTTCCCCTTACGCTTAGCCTTATAATTACCATTGACAATGGTTCGTGAGGCTCTTGGTCATGAGGTCTTGGACACTTGCCAACAAGGAATAGGAGTATCAACACCACAGTGAAGGCGTGCATCACAGCACGCACAGTACTGAGAGAAAAGGTCCCGAAAGCCCAAGGCTTAATACCTAGCTGGAGTCCACTGCTGCCTCCTTTTCAATGAAATGCTCCTTGATTGCTAGTGCACACAGGTGACTTTCCTACTCGGTTGGGGAGGACAGAGGCCACAAACACTTGTGATATATTCGACTCTCCACTCAATTGCGATTGAAGGAGGGCCTTATCCAGAGCGTCCCATAAAAAATTGTGCCGCCTAGCACCACAGCATAGGTTGTGGTCCCCTAGTCCATCCATCCCCACAAATAGTTGATTATGTTCATTTTTCCTCCTCATTTTCACCAAGGAAGCAGCCTACACATCATGATCCCGCATCACACATGCATTCTCATCACGCACAACACACATGCAACCAAAAAGCCCATCCACATTCCGTCTCGTCACTCTTCTAGACTGTTCGTTCAACACGTCACGAATCTCTATTTCACGTGCATACTCAACTCACTTTCTGCACACACCATATATAGTCAAAAAACCATTCCCCACTTTCGTGTTTGGATACTCTTCCCAGCCACACAATCACTTTCTTATTCCTTTTTCTCATTTCTAACCAAGTTCACCCGTCGATTTTTCATTCCCCTTCTACCTAGGGTTTCTACTACCCACTTCCCTTTTCATCGACTCTTTGTTTTTTTTTTTCTCACTTTTCAACTAAATTCCATGCTAGGTCACCACCACACCTCTCTAACTTGATGGATACACAACAAAGACCACTCACGCCTAACACAAGCTTACCTCGACAGGACCACTCATCATCAACGCGATTCAGGACTTCTCAAGTTGCTGCACAACCTAAGAACCAAAATGAGCACCTCCCAAGAGCTCACAGACGAACAAAGTCACTAGCATGCTTGGATCCCTTGAGTCCAAGTCTTCCACAAACACTTCACAGCCAAAATCCTAGCCGAGCTTAAGCTTCGATTCAACATGCCTCATCAGGAGTCCACACATTCCCAAATCCCCATAAACACAGACACATATTCCCATCCGAGAATCATGCTCTCTCACCTCTCTTCTGTCCCCCCTCGAGCGAGGAATTCATCTCATTCATTTTTGTTTTCCACATTTTTCTCTCTTTTTTTTTTCATCATTTTTCCACATATTTACTCACACTTGCCGGCCTACGCCGAAGCTGGATGCGACTCGTAGACTCGACCGCCCGATCGAGTTTGTTCCACCCATCTACCAACCCAATGTAGCGCACGACACACAGGCGGCTAGCCCTATGTGAAACCGACGTCGGTTCATGGCTTTGACCACCCGGCCAAATTGGATCCACCCACCTATCGGCCCACATAGGCGCATAGCCACATGCACACATACATAAACATATTTTTTTTTTTCATTTTTTTCATTCTTGCATCTCGAGAATTAGGAGACAAAAGAAAGGATCTTTTCCCAACCCAACCATTCACGACACACACACATGTCCCCCCATGGACATCCCGATGAGACATATCTTCTCTCTGCTGCTACTCAAGCCGAAATCAGGCCATTAATGCCATGGTCAACTTTTTCTCTTGTTCAATGTTAAACGCTTCGTCCTAACTATCAGAAGGGCATTTAACCGACTCTTGGGGGGTTCTTGGGAGTGGTAGGGGTCTGTTATACAGAGGCCATGTACTTAGTTCCCAAACAGCACTGTAATAATGCTGAGAACTCTATCGAATTGCCGTACTGAGAATTTACCATCACAGTCTTAGCTCAACCAAATGTACCAAATGCACTAAGATGCCATATTGCATCTATGCATAAACTTACTGGAGTTACCAGAAACAAGAGTATTCGATCAACTTCATAGAACGGGTTCAACGATCAAACAACACCGTAACGCAGAGAATTTGAGAGTCCAACACACAGTACTGGAAACTCAGTAATCAACTTAGCAGATCCTTACTGCACTTAACTTTGCCGCAGGCAGACAGATTCCAATATTTACAACAACACAGTGTAGATCCGAATATCAGAACACTAACACAGTTGCTCGGATTTTGCCAATTCTTGACCAAAAATGTTCAAGAAGTCGTAATACACAGTGCATGAGCACAATCCAACAGAAATGCATAAACAACTTACTCAGAAAACAGTAATGGAACTCGCAATCTCAACGGAGTTCACTAGGTAACAAATACAGATACACACAGTACCATTAGTCTACGTAGAAGATCGCCAAGATACTCTGAGTACTCCAATCGTTACACAGTAACATTCAGACTGATAGTATAGTTATCTCCCGAACGTTATGAAGTTTATCAACAGTACCAAGATCGTCGGTAGACACAAGAACGATAGACAAAGCCAGATACGAATAAGAACGTAGAACACAGAGGTTATGCAAAAACAAACACTACATCGATACCCAGACAGACAACCAGACGAACAGTCTAGTGATAACACGACAATAGGCCCAAAATCACATCGCCCCCTGAGCACTTCTTTTCGTTGCTTTATATAGAAAGTACAAATAGGTGCGTAACCACCTTTCGCGCGTGTCTTGCCAAGATTTCCGTTACATCTGTCCCAATCCGATGGCTGACTAACACTGGCACGCCCGGTGGACTCGAACCCGCAAGTTGTACAAAATTATTGTTCGTCTATTATTCCTTCTAAATACATATTCCTAGCTAATCGAAAAGTATGGGCTATTTTTTTCTTGAGAGTTTCTACTATCTGTTTTAGAGTTTCCGGCTCTACTAGCTGTGCATCTATTCTAACAGAGCTTAGAGTTATGGCTTCGGTGAGCAAAATCTCGGCCTGTGTTTGCAAAAAGGCCTCCTATAGGTAGAACTCGTTGGACAGGGCGGCATTTCTTGAGACCTTCATTTCTTCCAGTTGCTTCTGCATATTGATTACTCTGTCCTTTTGATTTTCAAGCTGATTTTCTTTTCGTTCAATCTCCTGGTTTTGGTACTGTATAGTTCTGGAGTATGCGTCACGTTCTCTTTTTAGATCTGTTATCAGCTTCTGTGTCTGGGCTTCTTGTGTTAGCTTTCGCCGCAAAATGTTGTTTACCTGATTGAAATCTAACTTAAATCTTTGGAGTTCCTCAGTGGTTCTCATTGCCAGCTTGTGCTGATCTTGTCCTTTTTGTACCACTTCGTCCAGTGTTTATCTTGTTTCTTCCAGCAAATTTCCTAATGCAACTCTGGCATCCTCCTTATCCTGCAGGTCTAGCTTTAATTGATTGACTTCTGCCTATGTTTTGGTTAATAACTTGTCTTTTTCGATGAGCTCTACCAGTGTTGTATCTCTCTGATTGATCATCATTTCCTGTTCGGTGAGTTTTGCCTGTAGTTCCTTCAATTGATCTTGCACGGATTGGTTTTCGGCTTTGGCAATTAGTAATTCTTCTTGTAGGGGGCTGATGTCAGCTTCTAGCATGTCAACTTTATGTTGTAGCTCGTTGCGGATACTGTCTGTGGCAGCTTTCATGTGGATGGGCAGTTGTTGAGATAAATTGATAAGAACTTGGCCCATATTGGCCAGTTTGGACAGTATTGGAAGGGAAGGAAGGGATAGTTGGGGTTGTGGTTGGGAAGTGGATGCGCTGAGGAGCTGTTGGGAGTTTGGTGGAGAGTAGTTGAGGGAGGAGGATGAGGATTCGGCGGTTTCGGCAGGGTGAATGGGCTGGATGGGGATGATGGTTGGTTCCGGTGAGGGAGTGGGAGTTACGGTTTGAGTTGTTACCTGATTTATGTTTTGTTGTTCCTGCTCCGCAAATGTGGATTCCACTGCCTTCAGTAGTCTGTCCAATGCGTCTTTAGCAGCTTGTTCTTCCTTTGTTTGTTGTTCTTCTTCAGACTGCTGATTTGATGTTTCTTCGGGCAATGTTGTTTCAGCTTCAGTACGAGTTTCTTGTTGTTGCTCCTGGGAAGATTGCGCAGAGGATTCATTCTACATGGAGGTTGTGGTGTCGTGGAATGTTTCTTCATCCTGTTTATCATCTTCTTTGTTGTCGTCCTTGTTTCCTTCAGCAGAGCCTTGTGCTTCACTCTCAGAAGAGCTAATTCTGATCCTTTTTTTGCGGAAAAGCTGGTTGAGTTCCTCTTCATCTTCTTCTTCGTCGTCCCAAAACTGTACTGATTCTTCGTGTCACAAAACTGGTCCTTGCGGTGGTGGTTGCGCTGCGAGTACGGCCGAAAAGAGGAATGAGATGATATGTGGTAGTCTGGATCTCGGCGTACCTCCTTTGTTTACCTGTTTCATGATGGCAACGCATTCTTTGTGGATTCTGTGGAAGAAGTAAGACGCGAAGTTTACTGGTTCTCGGGTTGCTAGATCTACGGCTGAGTAGAATGGACGGGAAATGCCGTAAGTACGCTTTTGGAGGTTGAGGATGGCTACTAGGAATTGAAGGGCGGATCTTTCTGGTTCTGGTCGACATAGGATTGCATATTTGTTGGATGAGTATCTATAACTGGTTCATGGTGGCTAATGGCAAATTCGGGCCATTCTCTCGGCCTTGCGAAGGGAGTCGATACGACTCAGCGAAAGTTTGGAAGGTTATTACGGTTCGGAATGGAAGGGAGGTGATCGGCCATCTTTGATCGGTGGCAGAAGTGTTGGCGATGGCGGAGATGATTTGGGCGAAGAATGGGTGGGACTCCACTGAATGCCAAGGCAGTTCAGCGAAGTTTGCCAACCCACGTATCCGCAGGTACTCCCCTACGTCGGCAGGGAGCCCGTCACGGAAAGCGGCGTAATTAGCCAAGGCTTCCATGGCGCACATGAAGACACAGAACACAGGTACACAGAGCACAGTCACACAAACACAATAGCGTTTTTTCGGCGAACTGGGGAAGCTTGGGTACAATCTCCTCCCACATACTTTGATGGACGAGTCTGTCAGAGCATGTGTATTTATAGGTATTTCTTATTATGTCCTGAATAGAAGATACAGAGGGTGGCACTTTGAAAAGCATACTTTTGCTTTATTTACAAGATTGTGTGTTTCTATTTTTACAAAAATGTCACTTTCTAAAGTGATCTATTATTTTTACAAAAATAACTAAAAATAGTATCTTCTAAAAATAACTATCTTCTAAATATTCTTCTAAAGATCTCCAAAAATATTTGAATAAGTCCATGCACATTCACACCCGCATGAGACTTCACGTGCTAAATCAAAACACATTAAAAACCTAAAAGCATTAAAATCCATTCGCCATTGCATTATTCCATAAAGTATAACATGCCTGCCAATTGTCGAGAAACTCACCTCAATTGATAAGAATAAAGTAGACATGGATGGCTAGTCACATGCCCTATCATTGAACAATCATAAGCATGTTCCATGTAAAAGCACATGCATGGAACTGAAAAACTAGAATTTAATATGATTGTGAATGATAAGCAGAAATCAAATGATCATAATGTGGAGTTAGTGATGTTTTATGAATCCATTGAGATTCTTCAAGTGAATGATTTTTAGATTTAACTAAATATCTATGATATTGGTTACCTATGCGTGCAGTAGTAACATCATAATCAAGTTTTTTCTCTATAACAAAAATTTTTGCATCCTCTTCAAGTAAAGGAGGATCATCTAAAATAGGAGTGAGTGGTAATGTTCCTTTAAATTGCTTCAATTAACTAATATGAAAAGAATTATGGATATTCTAATGAGAAGGTATGTCTAATCTAAAAGCACTCTCATTAATTTTTTGAATATTATAGAAAGCTCCATAATAACATGGTGCAATTTTAACCTTAGGATGTTGTGAAATATATTTCAATTGTCTTTTAATTATTTCTAACCATACAAAATCATTTTCATTAAACTCTTAAACTACTCAACAAATTAAAAATTGTTGCTAAATGCTTTTCATGGTCATCATCATTCTCACTATAGACAATTATATCATCAAAGAAAACAGAAACAAACGCTTGGTAATCAAGAAAAATGCTATTCATCATACATGCAAATCTAGTAGGTGCATTGCTGAGTCAAAAAGGCATTACCATGAATTCAACGTGACTAGTTTGAGTTCTAAAGGTAGTCTTATAAATATCATTTTCTGTCATTCTTATATGATGATACCCAGATTTAAGATCAATTTTACTAAAAACACGTGATCTATGAAGTTTATCTAGCAAATCATCTATCCTAGGAATAGGATATCTATTTTTAATTGTGATCTTATTCAGTGCTCTATAGTCAATGCACATCCTATAAGTCTTGTTCTTCTTCTCTACTAAAAGAACACGTGCTCCAAAGGGAGAAGAACTAGGTATTATTACTCTTTTATGGAGTAAATCTTTAACTTGATTAGCTTTGCCTATAAGGTGCTTTATGGGGAGGGGAACTACCAAGAATCAAGTCTACGGTGTGGTGAAGTGATCCCCTAGAAGGTGGTAGCTTAGAAGGAAAATCAGCCATAAAATAATCCTTATATGAATCCATAAATGATTTATGTGCATCGAGAAGTGTATATGCATAATCAACTATATTGTTGACAAAAACAATACATGAATTATAGCCTTTCCTAAATGCAGGTTTTAGTTGAGCATGAATTATTAATGGAAACGGTTGGAGGTCATGCATTGTAGAAAAACAAATATCTTGATTGTTAAATTTGAAACTCACGGTGTGTGTATGATAATCAATGAATGGGTTATAATGATGAAGAAAAGGAATACCAAGTATAACATCATAGGACTGCAAAGGAGCAATTAAGAATGTGTGTTCATCTATGTATGAACCTATACAAATCTCAAAATTATGCAATTCATTTGTAACATTATATCTATTTCCTTCAAATGCAGCCTTAACTTTATACATAGAAGGAAGTGGGTTTAATTGGAGATCTTTCACTAGTGTATGAGAAATAAAGTCATGCGAACTACCATCATCATGTAAAATATTAACAACTTTACAATGAATAGTACCTTGTATGCAAAGTAAATAATGAATAGAAATTTCATTACCCAAGGTACTTAGATCCTGTTCTAATGCTTGTTTGGTCCAATAAGGTTGAATATCTTTAGGAACAACCTCCATGTTGTGTACTTGAGCTCCAACATGCTTCATGTCATTACTTCGGAACCTACATTTAGCTTTAGTATGACCAAACTTACCACAATGCTAGCAAGTGATATGGGGCCTCTTTTGTTGAGCATCCATCATTGTAGTTTGAAGGATTGGAGGTTTTGTGGGTTGTAGGGGAGTGGTCTTGGATACTGGTGAGAAATTGGATTGAGTAGGGCATTAAAATGTAGGTGGGCATTGAAAAGTAGGTGGGTGTTGAAAAGTAGAAGAAGAAAGAGTAGTGAAGGGATGCTTGAAAGGAAAATTCGGTTTGATTGGTGGTTGTCATTGACACGTTTGTTGTAAGCGAATGGGGTTGATGATGGATCGAAATCTTTTTCAACATCATGTGCAAAAGAAATAGCTTCATAGAGGGTCATGGAAGGTAGGGTGGTGAGCTTAGCTTGGATTCCCATCTCCAAACCATCTTCATACTTTTGTTGCAAGGTATTGTCAGGAATTGTTTCAACCAAACAAATAAGTAAAAGTCGTTGCCAAAAATGCTCAGTATAGGTAGACACAATATCTCCATCTTTACATCCAAAATTTATCCATGATGGATGTTCATGTAAGTGGAACTAAGGAGGAAAGAAGGACTCCTTGATCTCTTCTTTGAAATGCTTTCCATGTGGTAGGGTGATCAATGCTATGGCACAGAACATTCCACCATAATTGGGCATTGCCCACCAAATAATTAGTAATAAATTTCACTTTTTCACTTTCAGAATAAGATTCATTAGAATAGAAGTCATCAAACTGAGATAGCCATGAAAGAAGAAATTGGCCATCCTCTCGCTCATCGAATTGCAAAAATTGGAATTTTTTTTGCAACAACCTTGGACTACATGCCTTGTTCTTGGGTAGTAATAATGGACTTCACCACCCTAAATAGGTTATTGTCATCACTTTGTAGTTGTTGGAGTGCACCATCATGTTCTTTTATTGTGTTTTGCGCGTGTTGGAGTTCTTGATGCAAAAAATCCAACTATTGCTCAGGCGTTATCCTAGGTAGGGGTGATGTACTAAAATCCTTAGTGCTATAGTAGGGTCCATGGTCTTATGTAGCGAACCAAAACCTAGGTCTAAGCATGGAAAAAGAAAATTTTAACTTAATAATAATAATAATAATAACAATAATAATAATAATGTAATAATAAGAATAAGAATAATAAAAATAATAAATAAATCAATCAATCAATAAATAAATAAATGAGAGTGCTTTAATAAATAAATAAATAAATAAAAGAGTGTTTAAAGGAAGAAATAAATAAATAAATAAATAAATAAATAAATAAATAAATAAATAAATAAATAAATAAATAAATAAATAAATAAATAAATAAGGAGAAAGTGTTAAGAGTCATGTTAAATATTTATTAAAAAGAAAGTGAAAGAGAGAAAATCGGCTAGTGGATAAGGCTTATCTCTTGGAATATGAGGTTGTGAGTTCAAATCCCCTACATGCTAAATAAGGAACTATGTAGGGTAAGTAGAGAAATAAGTAAGCTAACTAGGGAAATAACTAAGCCCTTATTGCCACTCATATGTTAGACTTGGTTCACGCATAGCGAATGGCTACCAAAGGAACCAAAGGGAGCCAAGAGAACCATGAGTGCTAGAAAGCCAAAGATGCCAAAGTTATTCCATAGTTCTATGACTTAGTCGATGCCTTGGAGTAAGCCAAAAGAGTAATTGAATGATAACCAAATTGATAAACGAACTTGATAAATGAACTTGATAAATGAACTTGATAAACGAACTTGATAAAAGAACTTGATAAACGAACTTGATAACCCAATTTGATAATCGAATTTGATATCCGAACCGAGATCGAACAATGAACAGTGAGCAAAGTCAGCATATTGAGCAAAGTGAGCAGAGGGGGTACAGTGAGACAGTGTGACAGGGGGTACAGTGTGACAAGGGGTAGAGTGTGAGAATGTGACAGAGGGTACAATACCAAATTTGAAAAAAATAAAAAAAACTAACCGGAAAACCAAAACAAAAGAACTTGATAAACAAAAACCTATACCAGACCATTGAGATGGTTATCGATGACGAGCTGATGCCAAAAATCATGGCGAACACCGATACATACACCTCCATAGATGCATGTTGACTCTGATACCACTGTTGACCTTTAGATCCCACAGATGCATATATGCAGAGGATAGCATAGAAACGAAATCACATAAAAATTACTCAAAGAATAGAAAGAGACAAGAGACTAGAGACCAGATTGGGTACAATCTCCCCCCACATACTCTAATGGACGATTCTATCAGAGCATGTGTATTTATAGGTATGTCTTATTACATCCTAAATAGAAGATACATAAGGATGGTACTTCGAAAAGTGTGCTTTTTCTTTCTTTACAAAATCATGATTTTATTTTTTACAAAAACATCGGTTTCTAAAGCGATCTATTACTTTTACAAAAATAACTAAAGATAATATCTTCTAAAAATAACTATCTTCTAAATATTCTTATAAATAGCTTCAAAAATATTTGAATAAGTCCATGCACGTTCACACCCTCATGATTCTTTACATGTGAAATCAAAACACAAAACACATTAAAAACCTGAAGGCATTAAAATCCATTTAGCATTCCATTATTCCATAAGTATAACAAATATACCATCAAGGCTTACCATACATAAATACATACATACATACATACATACATACATACATACATACATACATACAAAAACATACATTCATATATGTGTTTGTGTATAGGTCAAACAATTTGAGGAATCCTTTCAATGGATTAAGCTTTTCGTTATTGTTTCATTTGTTTAAGATACCCCCTTACCCGTGCTAGATTGAGCTACCCGTGTACTTTCTTATCGAATATTGGAAAAACTCTTTAGCTCTTACACATATATGTGTGTAAGTGGCCATGATTGATAACTTCTTTTGCTTCTCTAATATGCACTACTCGAATTGTATTTAAGCTTGTTTAATTCCTCATCTTGTGTTTATTCAATATCATAGCGAGTGGGTTCTATATCCACAATACATGTGTGTTGACACTCAAGGCTAAGGACAAAGCATGGAAGCGCATCAGAGAAGTGGACACACAAGAAGAAGGATCATGTAGGGAGCTCCAAGAAGCACATGTCAAATTTTCAAAAGAAATCCCTATAAAAATAGTTATTTTTATCACTAAAAACCATTGTAAATACCATTTTTCATCTTTTGCAACTCCATTTTTTTCAAGCCAAGGAGTCCTTAATCTTGAAGATTATTAGAACTATCATCCTACCAATTTTCATAATTTTTAGACTCCGTTTGAGCCCCCAAATAAGCCTTGGAACCTATTTTTTAAGTAGGCCAGACACTAGGTCTCGATAGAGCCAAAACCACTCAAAAAACTATAAAAAGGGATGGAGAGCTCATTTTTGGGGTTAGCTTGTTGTAGATTTGAGCTTTGTAAGAGATTTCTTTTGTAATCGAAGCTTTCCATTGTTCCACTCTTTGCTCTTACCTTGTGTGCATGTGTGTGTATGTGTGTGCATGCTTGTGTGCTTTCACTCAGGCACGTGCAATCACTTGCTCATAGTCTTCATACTAGTCCTCATGTCTCCATGGATTAACATTTATGAGGTGAAGCTCCTCACGTTGGTAGTTACCATTGTGCTATGATGACACCAAATTTGGCGTTGTTGTCGGGGAGAGAACTTGGAGGATGAGCGTGTGATGGTAAGACGTAGAATAGCAATGTTGGAAGGTAAAAACATCATCATTTTCAGTTCAATTTTTGATTTTTTCTCCATCTTCACCTTCATCATCATCACCATCTCCACTCACCTTCATTTTCTCAAATTTTTCCATCTTTTAGTGTACATTTACCTCTTTTTTCATTTTTGGCTGCAAGCAAGAAGCTTAGATGGGGTGCACAACTGAAGCGCTGAAGAGATACTACCAAAATACCCAAAAAATAGAGTGATTAGTTTCGGACGTGATGCGGCCTGTGCCAAGTGTCGTGAGTGTGGTATCATGGGCTTGAAGATAGATTTTTCATCTATAGGAACATAGGAGTGACAAGGAGGACACAAGGTACTCATACTTGCAAAAATTTTTGATTTTGGACTCCAAAAAATCCAAGTGTCGTGACCCGTTGAGTTCAAGCATCACGATACTTGAATTCCTGTGTGTCGCGATATTTGGTAGATATCATGTATCACTGATATCTTGCACTCTTGAAGTGTCGTGATATATATGACATCCAAGTGTCATGATATCTATGACATCCAAGTGTCGCGATATGTGTGACATCCAAGTGTCGCGATATCTGTGACATCCAAGTATCGCAATATCTGTGACATCCAAGTGTTGCGATATCTATGACATCCAAGTGTCACGATATCTGTGACATCCAAGTGTCATGATACCTGACAAGTGTCGCGACATCTACCAAGTGTCATGTGTCATGGCTGCTCAGGTGTCTAGTGTCGTGACATCTGCTAAGTGTCATGTGTCGTGACCGCTCAGGTGTCTTGTGTCGCAATATTTGACAAGTGTCACGTGTCATAATCGCTCAAGTGTCAAGTGTCATGCTCAGTGTCGAGTGTCGTGCTCACGGCCGAGTATTGCGATATTCCTCAAGTGTCAAGTGTCGTGAACAACCAAGTGTCGTGCGGCCAAGTGTCACGATACTTCCCAAGTATCGTGTATTGTGGCAAGGCAAGTATTATGTATCATATGCTTCCAAGTATCTCTGATACTTGCTAAGTGTCATGTATCGCCTGTTGTGAAGCAATTCTAGAGAGGTCCTGTTTCCCTGTTTTAACCCCAAAATCGTGAACTGGCATAACTTTCTCATACGAAATCCGTTTGCTTTGATTCTAGGTTCGTTGGAAAGCTCGTGGGGAATACAGTAAAATTAATACATGGATTATTAGATATAATCTTTTGAAGTTGACCCTCAGGTGGGACTAGAAAACCAACTGGACTCTAAAGGATTTTGAGCAATACAAAGGGGAAATTTTGGACTAGAAGACAAAGCTTATGAACTTGAGATTTGGTAGACACTTAGGCAAGGATAGGCAAAGCATTAGATCATCTGAGACCAATGTCAACCATAGAGCTAAGTCTTGGGCACAACAACTAAGTGGTTATCCCTATGTGCTAAGTTCTGACACAAGTGACTCAAAAATGTCCTTCAACATGGAGAGACCCACACGTAGCTCAGTTACTTCCTATTTACGGACACCAGAAGGTCCCTATAAGACACAATTGGAATATATCAGGACCAAATAATTATGTGCTAACATCTATGAGGATGGTCTAAGACGAGCAGTTGTCCAACTCAAAAATCTGGATCAACCTATTGGACTTAAACACCTAGTGGTTAAGTTCGAAGAGGGTTCATACATTGATAAGCAACCATGTATGTGGTTACCAGCTTACCATGAAGAACTATTTTGATGGGTCAGGAGATCCTTATGATCATGTGGTCGAGTTCAAACAAGTGTTAAGAGCTGAACAAGTCGAGCACTTGTTCACTCAGTTTGAGGCATTTGGTTTGAATCTTAAGGGTACTGCCTTAGCTTGGTTTCAACCCCTAAATATCGGAACTATCAAGACATAGGCCAATTGCTAGAAGCATTCATTGTAGAATTTTGCAAGAGTGGTATTGTTGGAGATAGATGTCTGCGGAAGCACGCGAACAACACAAGGAAGAAGAAGAAGCTTGAAGCACAAACGCACAATACTAAATGTATTACTAGAGAATGTACAAAGATAAGTAGCCCATTAGGGCAATAGGCGTATATACAAGCCGGGGGGAAAAAAACCTCCTAAAGAGGGAAAAAAGTGCCTCGGCGGTCCTAGTGTGTTCACACACATCACTACCTAAATATATCAACAAATCCCTCCTAGGAGTGATGCAGTGAACAAGGAGCTGGCACTCATGTATAAGGAAGTGCCAAGCTATGTGGAAATCACTCCACAAAAGGAAGTAAGCCCAAAGCTTTGCGAAAAGCTTCAGACTTCTCCCTAGGAGTGAAAAGGTCTCCTATGTTCTTCTGCGTGGGCACATATGCCAAGCTGATCTCCCCAGCAGAGAACCTCTCCCTTACATAGTGATAATGCACCTCAATGTGCTTAGTGCGAGCATGGAACACAGGGTTCCTCGCAACTGCCAATGCGCTTGACTGTTAGTGAAGATGGTGGTGGCAGAAGACTGGCCAACACCCAAATCAGCCATAAGGTGTCTGAGCCACACACACTCAACAGTCGCTGTGAAAGCTGCCCTATACTCAGCCTCACAACTGAAAGTGGCCACAGCAGGCTGCTTCTTGCTCAACCAAGATATACATGAGCTACCAAGCATGAAGCAAAAAACACTGGTGGACACACGAGTGTCATAGCAACCAGCCCAATCTGAGTCAGAAAAAGCATGCAAATCTGGCGGTAGTGATCCCCCCTTGGGATAAAACAACCCAAGTAGCCCAGTACCACTCAAGTAGCGAAAGATGTGCTTAACCGCCTTCCAATGCGTGACTCCTGGGCAATGCATAAACTTGCTCATCTGTGAGACATCAAACTGAATATCTGGCCAAGTAAAGTAATGCATAAGTAAATCAAGCATCCAACAACCTGCTGATAGAGAATAGCATCAAATGCATCTCCAGCATCATGAAGACTCAATCGTAAACCTGTCTCCATAGAAGTGGCAATAGGCTTATAGTCTTCAAGGCCAAAATGTTGCAATAATGTGTCAATATATTTCGTTTGACACAAAGCCATTGCACCATCAACTTGCATAAACTAAATGCCCAAATAGTGATGCAAATGCCCCAAATCAGACATCTCAAATGAGGCATGCAAATCAGCCTTGAAATCAGCAATATGCTTCTCAATAGGACCAGTGAGCAACATGTCGTCAACATAGGCAACAATGATCAGAAGCACATCATTAGCACGCTTAACATATAAGGTGCTTTCAGTTGGATTGTTCTCAAAACCATGTGCAATCAGATAGGCATGTATCTTCTCATACCAAGCACGTGGTGCTTGCTTTAAACCATATAATGCCTTCTTTAACCTACACACTTGCTTTTCATGCCCCTTTTGCACAAAGCCACAAGGCTGAAAAACATACACTTCTTCATGCAAGTCACCATTCAGAAATGCTGTTTTAATGTCCAACTGATGTACATTCCAACCATGATGGGCTGCAAGTGCACAAATGCTCCGAACAATAGTCATGCGGCATGTAGGTGCAAAGGTCTCATCAAAATCAATGCCTCTTTCCTACGCATAACCCTTTGCAACAAGCCTAGCCTTATACTTGTCAACTGTACCATCAGGTTTACGCTTCAGCTTGTATACCCACTTAGTGCCAATGGCCTTCTTGCCAGGAGGCAAGTCACATAAAGACCATGTACCATTCTTCATTATAGCATCATATTTAGATTGCATAGCAGCCATCCAATTTTCTGAATTTTGTGCTTCATCAAAAGAAACAGGCTCATTCTCATCACAAAGACTAGACGCAGCCATAGCATAGCAATCTAATGCAAAGGAGGCACTATGAGAGCCTAAACGAGTATGATATGACAAAGGTGCATCTAATTTGCTATCACGCAAAGTCTACACCAACCATTTTGGCATAGTTTTTGCCTACTCAATATCAGCTCTCTCATCAACAAGTGCATCATGTAAATCTGCATCAGAAATGGAATGATCTGCATCATCATATGAAACCTGCAAAGGCTGAGAAGTTGCCTCATTAGGACCAGCACTAGACTGTCCACCTGTAAAAAGAGGCATCAAAGTATCATACATGTCTTTGGAGCTAACAGATGTCTCCTTAGTACATGAAAGCAATGGATGAATTGCATCTTCCACAAAGACAACATCACGGCTAACCAGAATGCATTTAGTCTGTGGATGATACAGTCGATAGCCTTTACTTTCAGAACTATACCCAACAAAAATACATTTTATTGCCTTATCATCCAATTTTTTGTGATGTTGTTCAGGCACTAGTGCATATGCCAAACAACCAAAAACATGCAGATGAGCAACAGATGGCTTGCGATCATGCCAAGCCTCATATGGAGTGATAGACTGCAGTGCTTTAGTGGGACACCTGTTCAATACATATGCTGCACACATGACAGCCTCAAGCTAGAAACTATGTGGTAAAGCCTGACTCTTGACCATGCACCTCGCCTTCTCCATGAGTGACCTGTTCTTTTGTTCAGCAACTCCATTCTATTGAGGTGTATACGGAACTGTACACTAGTGTTTTATCCCACGTTCAGCCAGAAATGCATTAAAGTCAGAAGACATATATTCCCCCCCTCGATCAGAACGGAGGGTGCCCATTTTACATGCTGACAGATTTTCAACCAAAACCAAAAACTGTTTAAAGCACATGAACACTTTGGACTTTACTTTGAGTGGATATACCCATGCATGCTTGGAAAAATCATCAATGAAAGTTACGAAGTAAAGGTAATTTCCAAAAGAGGGTGTCTGCATAGGACCACAAACATCACTATGTACAAGCTGCAATTTCTGTGTAGCCCGAACTGAACCATCTTTTGGAAAGGAGGAACATTGCATTTTGCCCAAAATACAGCCTTCACAAACATGTTTTCCAGGTGCCTCAAGTTTGGGCAAAGAGGACACCATTTCAGATTTCTGTAGGCGTAGCAAACTAGCAAAATTCAAATGACCAAAGCGTGCATGCCAAAGCTTTGCATCTGACATAGCTTGACAATCATTTACTGCACATGCCAAATCATTTTCAGATCTTTCATAGTCTATGAGCTTATAGAGCCCACGACATAAAATGCCAGAAGCAATAATAACATCGCCATTTGACAGATCATGAACTGTACGTCTGTCATCAACAAATTTTACAACCAAGCCAATCTTGGCTAATGTAGAAACTGATAACAGATTCTTCTTGATCCCTAGCATAAATAAAGCATCTGACAAAGTGAAAGAACTACCATCAACAGTAGTCAAAATGATGTTACCAACTCCCATAACAGGATAAGAGGAGCTGTTGGCGCATGTAACAGTATTCCCTATAGGGGCAAGCTCAAGTGAAGAGAAGAAACTACGCTGCGAGGTAATATGTTTGGTCGCCACACTGTCAAAGTACCAAACATCTGAGTCTACTACAGACATGCACTGATCATGAGAAGATGGGTCAAAACTACAGACAGTAGTAAAAGCCCATTCTTCTTCGTGCACAAGATTTGCAGACTCTCTTTTTGGTGTAGAGGCCTCTGCAACCACCATTCCAGCCTCTTTCTTCTTTGCCTCGTTAGTAGCCAGTTTTGGACAGTTCTTTATGATATGATCATTCCCTTTACAGTACTTACAAAACAATTTCTGCTTTTCTGATTTCTTCTCATCTTTATCTTCCTTCTTCGAATATGCAAAATTAGCAGATTTCTGCTTACTAGTTGAAGAGCTCCATTTTCCTTTGCCCTTCTGACTAGCCAAGAAAGCTTGTGATCTGCAACTCGCATAATGGACCTGTTTTTCCTGGACTGATCTTCCTGCAACAGAACAAAGACTAACTCCTCAAATGATAAGGCATTTGGATTGCCTTTCATCATCAACCAAAGAGTAGAAGCAAAACTCTGATATGAATCAAGAAGACCATTCAGAACGGTCTGCACAAGTGAGCTATCTGGTATAACCTCATCAGCAAAAATCAACTGTTCCTTTGAGTCTTTGATCTTTGTTAGGAAACTGTCCATAGAATCACCTTCATTCATGTGCTCACTCTCCAACTGTTTTCGGAGGTAAGGAACATGAGCCTCATTCCTAGCTTCGTACAATGTGGTAGTGTATCCCAAGCATCCTTAGCTGTTCTACAAGAGCGAATGTGAGGAATAATGGCACGTTTGACAGACAAAGCTATCAATGCATGTGCCTGGGCATCTCTACCATCCCAGTGAATCTGCTCTACAATAGGTGCAACAAAAACAACAGCATGAACAGGAATCTGCAGAATATCATCTTCGACACCATCTTCATCAGCTCCAGCACCTGTATTTGCAGTACCTATAGTCAGAGGTATAACATGACGTCTTTCAACACCCTGCACAATGTTCCATAATCCTTTTGCAACTAATACATGTCGCATCATATAAGCCCATAATGGGTAGTTGTTACCATCCAACGTATCCTCAACAACCAACATACGGAATACATCACTGCTTTCAGCCATGGCCGGTGACTAAAATACCTTGATGTAGAAAATTGACTGTATCTCAAAAAGTTGAACAGAATTGCCCCGACGAATTCTGCTAGACCTGTAGCAAACTTTGAGACGCTTATACTGGCGAACAGAAACTGGTATATACCTTTGGCACAAAAAGACGAAATAGCCTCCACAAGCGCTGTGATAATGTGTTCGGAGGTCGCAACGAGCTCAGATTGCGATTTTGGCACCACAAAGCGAAGCAGTTTTGATCTCTGAAACACCCTGAGTATGCTCACCAAATTTCATGCGAATCTCAGACTGCAAACGGAGGAGTGTCGACGACGCCCTAGAAGAAGCGACAACCTGCTCTGATACTAATTGTTGGAGATAGATGTCTGTGGAAGCATGCGAACAGCACAAGGAAGAAGAAGAAGCTTGGAGCACAAACACACAATACTAAATGTATTACTAGAGAATGTACAAAGATAAGTAGCCCATTAGGGCAACAGGCGTATATACAAGCCGAGGGAAAAAGACCTCCTCAGAGGGAAAAAAGTGCCCCGACGGTCCTAGTGTGTTCACACACATCACTACCTAAATATATCAACAGGTATCAAGCATAACACATCATGCTTGATCCACAGCTTCAAGCAGACACCCCAAGAAACAGTGCGACTTGCAGGAAGATGGTTCAGACACTACTTAGAAAGATGCCCTATTCCAGAGTTACCCACACCAGCCAATCAAGTGGATTTGTTTTTATATGGCTTGCTAAGCACCAAGTTGAAATCATATGTGTACTTGAAAGATCCTAGATCCATAGAAGAGTGTGTGCAGATATGTATTGACATAGAAGACAACTTGGGTGAGGAGTTAGAATTGTCAAAACTCTATAAAGATTGTGACAGTTCTACTAGTCATACCTCCAAAATTTTGACAGAGATAGATGAGATAGCTGAGTAGGTTGCCAAGAAAATAGGAGTTCAAAAGAGACAACCACCAAGGGTCTCCTCATTGAAGAGATGTTACAACTGTGGAGGAGACCACATGGCTAATGTTTGCCCAATGATGGCTCAGTCCCAAGGAAACCCTAATGCTCTATATTGCAGCATTGAGAGGAAATACACAAATCATACGGATCAAGATTGTCCATACAATATGCACGCTGTCAGAGTTTTCAACAACCTTACTAGCAGGGTAGGTATCACAACCAATACCAATAGCCATATTATAGGCCACAACAACAATATCACACACCATATAGACCACAACCACTCTTAGGAAACCAACCACCAGCTCCTGCCAATGTGATCCCAGTTAAGTATATAGTGTCAGAGGAGAACCTTAATAGAGCATTTGTGCCACTAACCCCGTTGGTCTCAGAAAATGACTCTCATGCTCATAGTTCAGACTACTCCCATGAAGATAGTCCACAAGCTTATTACACAGAGTCATCAAAGCATAGTGAGGCTTATTCCTATCAATACCAGGCACCATATATGGAACAAAATTGGGAGCCAGAATACTCCAATGTCATGTATACGAATCCAAATCCTAGGCTCCAATTGAGACAAGTAAGACCACAAGCCCCTAGAGGACCATGTTTTAGATTTCAAGGTGACCATTTCATTCGTGAATGTCCCCACCAACCAACTCTGGGACAAGGACAAAACATCACAATACAAGGCTTTTGTCATGAGTGCGGCAAAGAACATCTTCCAAGAGAGTGTCCTAGGAATCCCTCTAGTGCGCCCAAGGTTAGACCCATCAATGTGGTAGGATTAGTGGTGGATTCAAGTTCAAGTTGTAGTAATGTGGCTCCTGTACAGGCAGTTACTAGGGCACAAGCATTAAAACAGGATAAACCAGCTGAACAATCAGAGTCAAGTGAATCAAGAGAGCCTAGTAAGAGGAAAACCAGAACTTGGAAGGATATGAGAGAGAAAGCTAATCCCAAGTGGATTAAAACATTATCTGAATTAGAAGAAAGCCTGAAAGATGCAAAAACAAAAATAGAAGACATTACATCTCAAAGCCCCTCGCATGCCGAAACTCCATCCACACCACCTCATTCCACCCCATCACCCACTGTAAATAAACCACAACCAGGGTCTGTTCTTGCAGATCCAACCATAGAAGGCTTGGACATGATGTTCAAGGCCTACTAGGCTCGACTTCAAGAAGAGCCAACAATTGCAAACCTAGACAAGAGTTACCCTAGAGTAGATTTAGAGATTGAACGGAAGAAAATGTGCATAAAAGTGGTAGAACTAGCTCAAGCTATGCTTGAGACTAGTCAAAAGTTCAATTAGACAAACTCTATCAAACCAGATTTGCATTTCTAGGGCATACTAGAGAGATTAGAGTAGTTGGTAAACAAGCCGCAGGTTTCTTTACCTCCACACGCTCAACCAATGGTTGAAAGAGAAAGCTTACCACCAACGAAAGCTTATGTTCCTGATTCCATGGATGAGAGAACACCTCTTTCAATTCAACAATACTCTCAAGAGTTCTTGCGAGAAATACAAGAAGAGAAATGGGCCAAGGAGAAGGAGAATCCACCTCCTATTCCTGAAATTGATGACCTTCATGATCAATTTCCCCAAGACATTCCGTCTATTTATGGAGACCAAGAAGAGCAACAAGAGGACAAAAGATTAAATTTTGAATGTAATTCTCTACAAGAGTTGCCTCAATTCACAGGCCCATGGGAATCTGAATCTCTCCAGATCAAAGCTCCCACAATACTAGTAAGAAACGAAGACTCAGTGGTTCCAAGGAACACTAACGTCATGAAGAACACTAAGGTTCAGTGTCATCTCACTATAGGAGAGCTCCTTAGAGCAAAACTTGAGCTATGGAATCAAGTGAAGGATCAGGATCCAAAACTTGATTCCAAGATGCCAAAAGCAGGCTCTAAGCAAAAATTTCTAGAGATATCTCTCGATAAAATAGGGGACATGGGTGAAGGTGAAGAAGGTAATACTTATCTTCGCATCACCTACCAAGCTTACACAACCAAAGCGATCGTAGATTCAGGTGCAGGTGTTGCTATTGCGACCACCTCCTTGTGGAAGCGATGGGGCAAACCCACATTAAGACCAACTAGAATGAAGCTTCAAATGGCTGACGGTCATTTTGAAAGACCTCTAGGATTGAAGGGATAACTCTAACCACTTGCGGTGTAGAGTTTGAACATACATTTGCTATATGTGACTTTGAAAAAAATAATGTCTATGAGATGATCCTAGGAAGACCCTTCCTATGACAATTGGAAATAGTACAAGATTGGAGAACCAACTCCTTGTACTTAAAGCACTTAGGGGTTACAACCAAGGTCAATTCGAAGGATTACACCTTTAGAGATGTACCACCCCTATAGTGGAATCCTATCCACAAAGCAAAAGAAGATTCTATCTCTATGCATTCTAGAAGTTCACCTGATCCATCATGGCTACATGAAGATACTCACTTGTGGATGTGTAAGGACATAGAGCAAGAGGAAAAGCACCTAAAAGCAAGAGAAGAAGGAACTCCCCTCGGAGATAGACCAGCTAAAGACCCAGCCTATACACCAATGATTTTTCCAGATGAGGAATTTGAACCTCATGGTTGGGCAAAAATCTTGGCCACCATGGACATTGCTGTCAATGAAGAACAATGGACACCTCATTGTGATGAGGAGGGTTATGATATTTCAGTGTTCATGTGTCAGCCCTTGTTGGAAGAATGTGACCCTAGTGATGTCATAGAAGAAGAAGAGAATGATAATGATCTAGAGTCCATTGTGATGGATAGTTTCTTTAACTCAAAGAAGCACTATTTAGAGGATGTAGGAGTGTTTAACCAAAAAGAAGAAGAACCTCTCACAAGCATTAAAACGGTAAATTCAAAGGATGGAAGTGAAGGTAGTTAAAAGGAAAAAAAAAAGAAAAGCAATGAAACAAGAAGAGGAGGAATCATTGTTTGAAGTACTAGAAAACGTCAAGAAATATGAAGTTGAGGATCAGAAAATTTTGGCATGAATGCCTAAGAGAGAGGCCATCATAGAAGAAGCATATGATAACAAAGAAAAGACCAAGAAAATTGTTGTAACCATGGAATGGAATGAAGAGCGATGTACATACATAGGAGATGTCCTAAGTGCAAAAGAAGAAGTAGAGTTGGTAGCTTTATTAAGGGAATATAGGGACATGTTTGCATGGCACTATAGAGATTTGAAGGGAGTAGATCCAAAAATTTTCTCTCATATGATCCCCATGATCGCCGATGCCAAGCCCACCAAACAGAAGCCCTACATGTCATGGACACAAAGAAAACCATCTTAAATCTTAGAGTCCATGTCAACTTCCTATATCTCATGTTTGGTTAGAATTTTGGAGAAACTAATGCCACCATTGCATCCGAAATGTGCCAAAACCCTAAGATCGTCTGCCTATTTGCTAAATTTTGATACCCGGAGGTCTTGTTTCCAGTTAATGATGTCATTGATGACATCATCAAATCGTAACCGACCTTCAAAACCTATAAAAGTAGGGGTTGGCCACATTCATAATCAGTCTTGTGGATACCAGTCTTGGGAGCTCAAGGAGTCGTGACCGCTAAGTAAGTACTCTCCAAGTTCTAGTTCCAGTTCCTCTCTTGTTTCTTGTTCTAGTCCTGTCTAGTCTAGTTCTTGGACATCTTGTCTTGTCCTCTTGTAATCTTGTAGTATGAGATCTTGTCAAGTTCTTTCTTGTATTGAGTTCATCTCCGAGAAGGGAGTTCTTGTAATCCAGACATATTGTCTCATACTTACGATCCTGGGTTGTGGGATCTCCTGTATCATCTCTAGTCCAGTTTTCCATACCTATTGGTTCAGGGTTGTGGGACTTCTTGTATCAAATCCGTCTTCTTGTATTATTTTCCCTACATGGGTGTTCTTGTAATCATATGTGGATTTCCAAAATCTTGTCTAGTGAAGTCAGAGAGCACTATCTAGTGCTCCCCTGACATTTTGGCAAGACTATCTTCATCAAGACCAGGCACCATGGATTCCCTATGCAAGGAGATTCAATCTACCATAAAGGACTTGATCGAACATGTCCAAGAGATGAAAAGATTTCTAGGACAAGATGATCGATCCGTTTCAGGCTATGCCTTGAATATCAAGATGTTGTTTCGTGGAACTACATATCAAGAAGACTAATGGTTAATTAGTTTCAAAGTGGCCTCAATCCTGAAGTCAAACATCTCTTGCTATCCATGCCTCAAGAAAATACCTTGGAGGATGCTATCAATCAGGCAATTCAATGTGAGAATCAGTTGTTAAAAGAAATCCAAGTCCAAGAGTCAGAGGTATTGAATAATGAAGACACTAATCCTCAAGAATCTGAACCAAGAATCTTTGAAGCCCAAAAAGTCATTAAAAATGATATGGAGTATGCATGGTATGAAGATATCAAGAAAGTTAAGGATAAGGAGGAGTTCATGTTCAATCAAGGAGGTGTGCTTACTCAACACTCTTCATCAAAGATCTTGGAAATACCACAACATTCCATTAGAAGCTCAAAGGCTCTATCACATGAAGAACCCAAGGAAGCTCAAGAGAGACCTAGTTCTTCACCACTAATCAAGATTGAGGATCATGAAGAATTCGAGGTCGTGCATGTATTAGATTCAATGATCTCTCAAGGAAGATTGGAATACCTTATTCATTTTAAAGCATATGAAATTATTGATTGTACTTGGAAACTTACAGAAAATATTTTTAAAGAAAAATTCAAGGTTCATGAGTTCCATAGGAATAATCCAATGAAACCCAAGCTACAGAACATGGCTGCTCCTCGTGGAACTTGTCGCTTGAGGGGGAGGTGATGTCATGGACACAAAGAAAACCATCTTAAATCTTAGATTCCATGTCAACTTCCTATATCTCATGTTTGCTTAGGATTTTGGTGAAACTAATGCTACCATTGTGTCTCGAATGTGCCAAAACCCTAAGATCGACTGCCTATTTGTTGAATTCTGACACCCAAAGGTCTTGTTTCCAATTCATGATATCATCGATGACATCATCAAATCATAACTACCCTTCAAAACCTATAAAAGGAGGGGTTGGACACATTCATAATCAGTCTTGTGGATACCACTCTTGGGAGCTCAAGGAGTCTTGACCGCCAAGTAAGTACTCTCCAAGTTCCAGTTCCAGTTCCTCTCTTGTTTCTTGTTCTAGTCGTGTCTAGTCTAGTTCTTGGACATCTTGTCTCGTCCTCTTCTAATCTCGTAGTACGAGATCTTGTCAAGTTATTTCTTGTATTGAGTTCATCTACTAGAAGGGAGTTCTTTTAATCCAGACATCTTGTCTCATACTTACGATCCTAGGTTGTGGGATCTCTTGTATCATCTCTAGTCCAATTTTCCATACCTGTTGGTTTTGGGTTGTGGGATGTCTTGTATCAAATCTGTCTTCTTGTATTATTTTCCCTATGTGGGTGTTCTTGTAATCATAAGTGTATTTCTGAAATCTTGTCTAGTGAAGTCAGAGAGCACTATCTAGTGCTCCCCTGAAACTACACATATAATGAGACTTATGTAGCTAAAATAAAAGAAGAAATCGACAAGCTGATTGAAGTTGGATCTATCTATGAGATTGAGCATAGTGAATGGGTTTCCACCAGTGTAGTGGTGCCAAAGAAGAATGGAAAGTTGCGAGTGTGTATTAACCTTAAGAGAGTTAATGCGGCTACAATAAGAGATAGCTATCCACTTCCAATCACATAACATTCATTGGAGCGTGTTGCGGGCAAGGAAATTTATAGCTTTCGTGATGGATTTTGAGGTTACAATCAAGTAATCATTGCCCCTAAAGATCAACACAAAATGGCATTTGCCACAGAGTGGGGAATCTTTGCATTTTGTGTGATGCCATTTGGGTTCACGAATGCACTTGCAACATTCCAAAGGCTCATGTGTCATGTATTCAAAGAGTTCTTGCGAAATAGCTGTGGATGATTTATGTTCCCATTCCCAAGAAAGAAGATACCACATCCTTGAGCTCAAACAGATCTTCAACAAGTGTAGAGAATATCGAGTGTGTCTGAACCCAGAGAAGTGTGTGTTCATGGTACATCAAGGTAAAATCTTAGATCACATTGTTTCTAATAATGGAATATCAACAGACGAGGACAAACTTAGAGCCATAGCTGAGTTGCCTAGGCAAGGAATGTTAAAGAGGTACAAGCCTTTATGGGCCATTGTGGATATTATCGCAGGTTCATCCACATGTATGCAATAATAGCCAAACCTCTTTATGCTTTGCCATCAAACTTTGAGTGGAATGATGAATGCAAAAATTCCTTCAATGAACTGAAGAGATGTTTGTGCATAGCACCAATATTGACCAATCTTGATTGGAATAAGCCATTGCATGTCCACATGGATGCATCCAATTATGCAATAGGATGTGTGTTGTCACAACCAATAGGTGAAGGAAATTTAGATTTGCCTATAGCATATGCTAGTAGACAACTAAATGTGGCAGAACGAAACTATAGAACAATAGAAAGAGAAGGCTTAGGCATGGTATATGCTGTGAGGAAGTTTAGACACTATCTATTGGCGAACAAGTTCAAGTTTTTCACTAATCATCAAGCTTTATTATATTTGGTCAATAAACCTTGCAATACAGGACACTTATTAAGATGGTTTCTCTTACAAATGGAATATGACATCGAAGTGCTTGTTAGGAAAGGTAGGACCCACGTTAGGGCGGATCACCTTTCTTGCATCACTTGAGGGGAGTCACCACAAGGAGTGTCTGATGAATTGGTTGATGCTTATCTGTTCAATTTAGAAGTTGTTCCTAAATGGGAAAATATGTTGGTACCTATCCTAACCTTCGGTCCTACAAATAAAAAACGTAAAAACAAACAAAGAAGAAATTGTCAAATCACAAAAATATGAAATATTGGCAGGAAGCATGTACAAACAAGATACAAATGGTGTATTAGCTTGTTGTGTCGAGGATGATGAACATAGCAGTTGGTTGCAACAAGCCCATGAAGGATTGCTAGGAAATCACTATTCTAAACAATGAACATTGCAAAATCTAAAATCTTTAGGATTACATTAATGGATTAGGAATTGTCGAGTGTGCAAAGAGAGATCCCTAGTGGAGCATGCTACCCTTTATCATGTGTCACTAATTCCAGATTGGAGTGCTCCATTGGTAGAATTTATGAGATCACTAACACTACCGAACGAGGCTAGTCTAGCAAGAAAACAAAGCATGGAGCAAGAGGCTAAAGACTATGCCTTAGTAGGAGACAACCTATATCGAAGAGGAAAAGATGGTTACCTAAGACTGTGTGTTCACGAATCAGACTATTTGAAAGTCTTAGAAACTGTATACAGCAGTGTGGTAGGTGGACACTTTGGGCTTGACCGAGTAATTAAGACCATTCTATTCTCAGGACTTTGGTGGCCGACTCTTCATATGGATGCACATACCTATGTGAAGAAATGTGACAGATGCCAATGTGCACAATATCCAATAAGAAAAGATGAGATTCACTTGAGGCCTATGATGGGAGGACATGCATTCTCGAAGTCGGGTATAGACTTCGTTGGTCCCATTAATCCCCCAGCTAGAAACTCCCATGCAAAATACATTATTGTAGCCACCGATTACCTTACCAAGTGGGTAGAAGTGAAAGATACAACAAAGAATGATGCTCAAATGATGGCTAGGTTTTTATTCGAGAATGTGCTTACTAGATATGGATTACCAATAGAGTTAGTTAGTGATAGAGGTACGCACTTCTTGAACCATGAAGTCATTGAAAACCTTCTCCAAGAATTCCTGGTGATACATAAGAAGTCTGCCCCCTATCATCCACAAGCTAGCGGACATGCCGAGAGCACAAATAAGATCCTATGTAATGTAGTGACAAAATTGGTAAACAATAAATGCTCTGATTGGGACAAACAACTTCATCATACTGTTTGGGCTTATCGAGTTGCCTACAAAACGGTACTCAATGCCACCCGATTTCAGATGGTCTTCGGATAGAATGTTGTGCTACCATTGGACAAGGTGAGACGAGGCTACGAGTGGCAGTAGGCATTTATGCTGCAAAGAAAAGGCAAAAGGCATACTTTGATGCCCATATAAAGGATAAAGGATTGAAAGAACGAGATCTAGTGCTGGTTTATACGCTAAAGCAACATGACCACAAATTGGAGAAACCAGGATATGGACCCATGATCATTAATAGAATTTCCACTAGCAGTGCGGTTCAATTAGCCACTCTAGAAGGTGACATCTCGCCAAACTATATTAGTGGATGTCGAGTCAAGCTATATCAAAAATCTCTTATAGAGGATATGTTAATGAGACTCAACATTGCTAAAAAGAAAAAACAAGAAGAGTTGAGGGTTAGAGAAGATGCACAGGGAGAGGCTAGAGAGCCCATTAGGTGAAATAATTTAAGGTGACTAGGACTAGATGTCAACACGAAAGCCCCAGAATATCACATGGACATGTGCCAAAAATCAGGCATAATTACTTCTCGAATAATCGACCGATGCTCCTTTATGAACGTAGAGGTCGGAGAAGGAAAGAGTGTAAGGAGGGTGAGAGCATTGGTTGATTCCGGGGCAACAACTAGTGTAGTTAGACTTTTATACTACCAAGACTTGCAATTGAACATCAAGCCTATCTCATCGGATTGGGAGGTGTGGAAACCCCTTGTTTGGGCGAGGTGGAACTTCCCATCTACCTTCAAGATGTTCCAATGAAAGTCAAAATGCTAGTGTTTCATGATGACGACCTTACAGAGCCACTTGTCTTGGATCAAGATTTGATTCATGACCATGCAGTCAACTTGAACCTAAGAATTCAACTTCTTCAAGTTTGGGTATAGGAACAATGCATCACATTAAAATTAGAGAATTGCATGCTCACAAATCTAGATATCACACATTCTCTTGGTTCTTCTAGGAATAATCTTAGCAAAAACGATGTTGTATGTGTTAAAAGCTATGTGTCCCATAAGAACTCAATCATGGAAGAACATGCTCAAAGACAAGCGAACTCCTTCTCTTGTGCAAAGACTAATGCCATCACCACAACTCAACCAACAAGGCAAGCAAAACAGTACATGACAACCGCTATGTCAAATAGACAAAGAGATTTCAAGAAGAAAGTAGTTCCGAGCATGAAGCAAATATGGGTACGAAAAGGAGAGCAACCACCAGCCTTGCCAACACAACTCCCACCCACACAAGCTAAAAATGTGAAGACAAGAATCTAGCCACCACGACCAGCTCAACCACAAGGCCTCTGACAAATTTGGGTACCAAAAATATTAGCTGCAGCTCCATGAGGGCGATTACACATGTGGGTTCCTAAAGATCTCTTACGTGCACAAAGGCCTAGGCTCCTCACCATGCAAAAGGTCTCAAAAAATAAGCCAAGGAGAGAAGATGGTAAGAATCGAGCAGAAAAATCAAAAGAAGATACACTCAACTCTTTGACAATAGTAAGAAAACAAGTAACAAGGATATGGGTTTGGAAGCCAAAAGCACCAGTAGTACCCACCAAAACAAAGCGACAACCACGAGGATAAAAAATTCCAGCAACCATCCAGAGATGAAGAAGCCAAAGGCAAACTCTATGTAGCCGAACACTGTTCTCAAATGGATCCCTAAAGGGAGAAATGGTCAATTGTCATTTCACCATCGTTTGCAAACATCATTTCAAGATCCACTGGTGACCTCGAACAAAGACTGCATCAACGTCTACCAGCAACCTTGAAGCCTCGAGGAGCAACAACCATGTGCCTTTGGCATAACCTTGTCTTTTGCACCATTCAAGTCATGCATTTCCAAAGTGTGCATTAATATAGGGCCACATTACATGGCGGTGCATAAACACTTGTTTGTGACATTGTTCCTCAAAAAAAAAAAAGAAAAGAGAAGAAGAAACAAGACCATACACTCGAGGAATCTCATCAATGAATCATCAACAAGGACATCCATCAACAACAAAGGACAAGCCCATGGGCAATCACCACGAGGGGAGTACGCCATGTAGAGATAAACATCGATTGAACTTCCACCATGGTAAGCACACTTTGACAACACTACTGCAATGATAGCTTAGGAAACCCCTTCATTAGCATACCCTTGAGCACTTAGCTCAAGACCCCATTTTTGCACCATATGGTTTACATTTCATTTCCAAGTATGCATACATAGGGCCACACTACAAGGCTGTGCACAAGGCACATATTTTCTTCAACCCATGCACTAACACACTTACCCATCCTTCATTATGGGTTACAAGTACTTCACATACATTGTGAAAACCATGTTTGGAAGATCCAGAGGACATTCAGGCTACAAGATCAGAGCCTATGGAGTAATTCAGAGTCAACAGTTGCTCAAAATCCACATTGACAACCTCTTTTGAGCAACTAACACTTTTTGGAAGCTCACAACTATGACATTAGCTACCATAGGAAGAAGTACATACAACAGGACTAGAACTTGCATAGGCTAGCAGTGCCAACCTGAAGAACCAGACAATCGACCAATCTACATCTCGCAGATGGACCGCTCTTGTTGATACATGAAGGACACTACCTCTCCAAGTACTACATGGAACAACTACTCCAACAAGGGTCTGTCAAGGATGGCAGACTCTAGACGGGGGGAGTGTTGACACTCAAGGTTAAGGACAAAGCATGGAAGCACATCAAAGAAGTGGACACACAAGAGGAAGGAGCATGTAGGGAGCTCCAAAAAGCACATGTCAAATTTTGAAAAGAAATCCCTATAAAAATAAAGATTTTTATCACTAAAAACCATTGTAAATACCATTTTTTATTTTTGCAACTCCATTTTGTTCAAGCCGAGGATTCCTCGAGCTTGAGGAGTATTAGAACTATCATCATACCAATTTTCATAATTTTTAGACTCCATTTGAGCCCCCAAATAAGCCTTGGAAGCTATTTTTTAACTAGGCTAGACACTAGGTCTGGACAGAGCCAAAACCACTCAAAGAACTATAAAAAGGGCTGGAGAGGTCATTTTTAGGGTTAGCTTGTTGTAGCTTTGAGCATTGTAAGAGATTTCTTTTGTAATCGAAGCTTTTCATTGTTCCACTCTTTGCTCTTACCTTGTGTGCATGTGTGTGCATATGCTATGTGTATGTGTGTGCATGCTTTTGTGCTTTCACTCATGCACTTGTGCCATCACTTGCTCATAGTCTTCATATTAGTCGTCATGTCTCTACGGATTGACATTTATGAGGTGAAGCTCCTCACGTTGGTACTTATCTTTGGGCTATAGTGACAATGTGTATAAGCAGAACATATGTATACACATACACATACATGATCTCTGTGGTTTATGTAGTTTCTCTACTCCCATGATCGAGTTGGATTGATTCAAGGTGTGGTTTATGTAGTTTCTCTACTCCCATGATCGAGTTGGATTGATTCAAGTTTTTCTCTTTCGTTTTTAATATAGTGTAGTTTGAGTGCGCAAACGCACTAGAACCATTTATGAGAGAACTAAGAAAAATACTTTTTGGCTCAAGCGTGACTTATACAATTCTTGTTAAATGTGTGTGACGGAGATGCATTATGTATATTTTTATGTTGCTCATATTTCAACTAAAATAATTTTCACTAACAATCATATGATGTTGGAAGTTTTAAGGAGCCCATTCCTCTGTGCTTTCACCAAGCACATCGAAGTGCACTATGCTTATGCCAAGGAGAGACTCTCTATTCGAGAGAATTGTGTGCTGACTTGTATTGAACTTCGATGCTTTTCACAAAGCTTTGGTCTTAGTCCGTTTTGTGTATTGATCGCCATCAACATTTTTTGGCACTTTCTTATACATGCCCCTTGGTCACCACATCACTCCAAAGGAAGTTTTCTATATATTCTAGTAATGATGTGTGGGAATAGGGCATCGTTCTTGACTTTTGAGGAGGTTTTTTCTCCTTCGAATTCTATATACACCCATAAGGCTAAAATATTACTTATCTTTATATGGTCCGTTACTCATGATAATTCTTAATATAATGATGCTAAACTTCTTGTTTTCCTAATTTTTTTTGCGTGTATTCGCATTCCCCAAACTCTAGCAACCGAGGAACTCTTAGTTTGAATTGAGATAATTTGTCACACAACCAGTAAGTAGGAATACACATATAGAATAACGTCAATAGAAATGAGAAAGAATATATTTTGGCAAAACAAGATTATTTCCAAAAGGTAGAATCCTCGAGAATTTCATCCACCAATTCATGTGCGTTTTCCCATATTTTTCAATCTGATTTTGGTTGCCTAGCCTGCTTTGGAAATATATCCGCAGAAACTGTTTTCAAGTACTTTGAGAATAGAAAAACCATATCTCTAAAAGAGGATTTTGGTAAGCTTAACGTTACATACTATCGAAAATAGTAAACACAAGATTGTCCAAATGTAGAAAGAGAGTTTTTTTAACCTACTTTATTTTCCTAAATACTTGACACAAAAGACGTGCATGAGAAATTGTTCCTCAAATGTATTCAGCGACTAGAATGCATGACAATAAAATTTTCATGGACGACAATGTTGTGAACTCTTATTCACTTGTTTTGTTTTATATTATGATTTTCATTAACATTTTTGCTCCGAGTTTTTTACTATAGTATATAATTTAATATGAGTTCTCACCTTAAGAAGTAATGACTTATGTAATCTCTAGACAAATACCATGCTCTATGCATGTGATAATGAAAGGATCCAGCCTAAGAAAAATAGAGATTAATTCTCAAGAGAAAACTCGAATAGAAATCAAAGAGAAACAAAAGTTTGGGCTGGGATGGATGAACTATATATAATTAGATGTCTCTAAAAAAGACGATTTTTGACCCACAAAAGAGCCAATTATTCATCAGAAACTAGCATTTGCAAGATCTTTTACAGTTGTAAGTGAAACAGATGAACGATTTGGCCCTCAAACGAGTTATCGACTCACAAAAAGAAAACAACTTTAGGAAGCCAAATAAGAAAAGGTCAATAAGACACTGATTTTTCTAGTTAGTGGACTACGCAGTTTATGTATTCGCAATTCTTTCCTATACACTGCGGCTTTCGGGATTATTTGATGGAAAATCAGTGTACAGAACGCTTTCAGTCTCCGGCGATCAGAAGCTTGCAACTTGAATCCGTTTTAAGAGGGCAAGAGCTGAAAAATTAACAATATCCGAACCCGAAAGTGTTCTTTTTAGCAGTGTCTACACTTCCTGATTGATCTTTCGCACAGTAACGTTGACTCTCAAGCCGTGTTTCATTGTCATGACATTCATCATCCTGTATTCAACGGGATGGTTTGGTACCAGTTCGAATCGAAAAAATCGAATAAGCAGTGCAGCAGTTAGCTTCATTTGCAAGTAGGCTGCGTCCTTCCCAAGGCACATCCTTGGTCCAGCCTGCATTGAGCAAAAATCAATTATGTAAGCAATTTTTGAGTTTCTATGTTCGAATTGGCAAGAGAACGGATAGATCTGCGATTCTTGACAGATTAAAGGACACAAACGGAGCTACACTTGCCTATATTCCTGAGTGAATATATGATGCACATTATACCTGAAATGCAGTAAACTTGAAAGGTGACTGTGGTTGGAAGCATCCATCACGGATCCACCTTTCGGGATTGAAGCTAGAGGCATCGGGACCCCAGAGAAATTGCATTCGACCCATGGCGTAAGGAATGTACGCAACTTGATCACCAGCCCTGAGGCGAGTACCGTCAGGAAGAATGTCTGCGTTTAGTGCGACCTTCCCATCCTGAAAAGAATGAATAAGGCCGTTAGGAACGGGGACTTTAGTTCAGATTCAAAGGTGTATTGGGATGTTGATGATTAAATGCAACAAATGTTTTGAATATCAAAAGCATAATGCTTGATTCCAATCGACTGACATTTGTATTCCAACGACATCCCTTGATATGCCATCACCCATAGCTGCTAAGAGGAATATAAGAGACATAGATTATTCAAGCAACACGCACCCGAGGGACCGCCGGATACAGTCGAAGCGTTTCAGCAAGTGCTGAATGGAGGTAAGGTAGACTATTGCTATGAAGATTTTCATAGATCAGCACCTCGTCTGCAACCTTTCTGCTGAGATTGAACATGTTTCTTTCATATTCGTTCAGCTCACTTGTGTTCGCGTTAACAAACATCTGTCCAGCTTCACGAACACTTCTTGCTGCAACCTCACCGTTCTCATCTGAATATGATCTCGCTGTTACATCAATTTCATTGTTGTTCCCATTTCCCCGTAGAGTCAGATTCTCGAGCTTGACCAATTCTTCAAAGATCTTTTCCTGCTTGTCTGGATAAATGCACATGCAATAGAGAAACCAAGAAAGTGTGCTCTCTGTAGTGTCACGTCCAGCGAGAACAAAGTTCATCATCGCATCTTTGATCATCTGTTTAGATTTGCGTGAAGCAAGTATATCCTGTTGACTGGTCTTCTCTTGCGCCCAGAGAAAGCGTGATAGGAGATCCTGTACTGGGGCATAGTCACTATCACGACACTCGACCTACAGAAGATACATACGATAAGTTATACAGACTAAATATTTCTGTTTATGTCTGCTTTTCATGTTTTTATTCTGATCAATTTTTGATGTTATCATGCTAAGCTTATTTCCACTTCACATGTAGTCATATTTTTTATAAAGTGTGTGAGTACATAGTTTTAAATGCGAGATAAATATGTATACGTACTTCATTTTGCATCTGTGATTCCTTCTTTTCGATCATATCCATAAGAAAGTTGTTAAATTTTGTCATATCTTCACGGAAAACACGTTCTGATCCAATGCCTAGAAACTTGTTGATCTTCCACCATGGGTACATGTATCTCCGCGTAATCATCTCTTGAGCATTGTCAAGAGCGACTGGTATGGATCCAGCTTCTGCTGTACAATCCCTCTCGGGGTCAAATACACTTCCGAATGCCACCTCGCAAATCGACTGGAACGTCATGTGTAAAAGCAACTCCTGCACATTGCATTAATCGAGTCACGGCATAAGCAAACAATGGCAAGCATAGAGTGAGGCATCACTCAGACTCACTCTAGGATTTCATGTCATCTTAGGATGCCAACGAGTAGGGGAGAGTAGTACCTGGACATCTACTTCTCGGTTTGAGGTAATCAATTGGTCCAAGAGCTTCAATGCATTTTTCTTATAGACTGATGACGTAAGACGCCTTAGTTTTTTGACGGAGAACTCGAGGCTGGCAAGTTTGCGATGCATTCTCCACATGTTACCATCCGTATTTAGGATCCCGTTCCCAAGCAAATCGAACAAACGGTAATGTGACTCACCTCCCTGGAACATAGTTATATCACATTGTTAAAGACCTGATTCCAGCATTACGTGCGCATCTTTAAACAGATAAAGGTTAATATATCAATTTGGGGAACTCGAAGCTTTGAATGTTGAATCTCAAATGGGAGGATTCCATAATCGTATTCACTAAACTTTAGAGACGTAACGATGACACATAGTCACAGCATTGGAAGCATTCCGGATCAAACTCTCTCAGCAGGGACACAAACAAGTTGTAATCAGAGAGAATATCTTTATATGATTCCAATCTTGCTTCAGACATGGTTTAACTGAACTGAAGCTAATGAGGTGCGGGAAGAAACTATGGTTATCCCTAATGAGACTGCTCCTTCTCAAATTCATAATCGTTACTTACAGAAATATCCACTTGTAGTTGTTACGCACTAAGCAAGAATATCGACATCGAGATACTTACCTTCGGATAGTTTTCGAAATTAGTCTTGAGGATATGCTCCACATTGGCAGGATCCACCGTGTAGTAGCTACGGCGAGAGAGAAAAGTCATTTTTATAGTCCGATGGTCATCTGTGAAGAAACTGGTTGTCCAATCAAGCAGTCGATCATAGTTGCGGGAAGCTTCTAACTGAGAGCCAAGAAGCGGCCATGTTTTAGGGTTTTTAGTATAACGCTGAGCTCTTCTGTGTGCCAAAACTCTGAGGCATGCATAGAAGGCAAGTGCTAGCAAAGCGATTATGATCAACTCTGTAATATCCAAATTGAACGATGTCCTCAGCAAAGAAACCAATCTAGAATGATGAGAGCCTTCGTTAACAAAGCAGCTAATGGCACTGGTACTCTCAAGATTGTTAGGCATGCCTTCGGGTGCAAAAGCTTGAGAACAGCTATCGGGGAATTCCGAAAGTTGAATCTGAGAATGAACTATTGGACTTTCCAGCAAGGATATACGAGGACGTAGAAGACTACGGCTTTTAAATGCTTGAAAGAGGCTATTCGGGAAATAGGTTGGATAGTGTCCGCCTTATTACGGCTGCTCGTATTTATAGATAGTCGAACCGTAGGACCATTTCCTCGGAGCCGTGAGGCGGCCCATCTTCGTGCTCGACCGGGTGCGCAATGCCCATCTTCGTGCTGTCTCTCTCTCTCTCTCTCAATTTTGATTAGGCAGTGGGCTTCCCTGCTAAAACTTGAGCATGTCCCACTGCCTGATCCACAAAGGGACTTTTCCGCACTTCTCTCTCTCTCTCTCTATTTCGCTTGGATGGCAACTTGCAAGGCAAGCAGCGGAGAATCTGCGTCGCACCTTTGCGCAAGAGTCGTAAGGTAATTCATTTGCTAAGAAAACCTGAAAATGTTTTCATCCCATAAAATTGAATACCTACTTTCGACGAGGAAAAATGTGCACAAATATGTAAACGAGGCAAACCACCTCGTCCAAGGGCTCACGTTCTTGTCTATTTTCAATAAGCCGGAAGAGAAATTTGGTCTGGGGTCAGATTTTTGTCTATTTTCAATAAGCCGGAAGAGACATGTGGTTAGACCAAAATAAATAATACATTCTCTTCGTTCTTGCAAGATCGTTCGTATACCCTTATAGGAGCATATGAAGCAAGATGTGTCTGAACAAGACCTTGAAAGCTTGAAAACGCCATAGAAACAAACTGGGAAAATTTCATACTAAGTCTGAAAATATAACTTTCATATTGTACGCATCGGATTTGAATTCAGGCATATCTTGGCACAGAGAGGAAAGAACCATTCATCACCCATGCTCGTATCAAAAGTCACACACATAGCTGTTGTTTTCTTTTGTGAACATGTACTTGCGTACTGCAAGACCACACCTCGTTCTGTTTGCTCTTTTCAATTTCGATCTCAATACATTAGGGGGAAAAATGAACCCTCCATGGGCCTCTTAGATTAGGAGGGATTAGATTTGGACAAATGAGAAAAAGGTGGTGGCCACAGTATAGGCTCTTAATCACATAGAATAGACATAGGATTCCCTTGTTTTTGTGTGATCATGAAAGCTCCAAAAACCATTTGGAAGTCGTGAGTGGTTTCGAGAGGATTCCAATTTAATAAGAGCCCTTGGATTGCTCAAAGATCTAAAGGCAAAGGTTAAATGAGAAAAGTCAAGGTATCGTTAAACTTGAACCCTTGGATTGTCTTGAGATCCAATGGTTGAGATTGAAGCAATCATGAGAAACACCACTTGCATATGCACTGTTTGATGGATGCTTGAAATATTGGCCTTTAGATATGACCAACAATGGTTGGCTCAATTTTCTCTCACAAAAGATGAAGGCACCTTTACAAGGTAGCCATTGGATTCTAGCTTTACTTTTATATTGGACTTAAAATAAACCATTGATTTGAACAATCCAAAGGCCAAAAATACTCACTTTCAAGACATCACATTTGAACTTTTTTATAGTATTATTCTATTTAACAATACCATGGTGGTTTCATATGCCTCTCCTTACAAAACCCATGCAAGGCACACTTTTCCCTTGAAAAAATCAGCGGTTTAAATACCAATCTCAACCCTCTAAGATTCAATCTTTTTCCATGAGAGGACCACATAATGACCTATTTCATGCTATTTTTGGAGTGTATGTAGGTCAATCTCCATACATTCCTTGTAGAATTCTCCAAACAATTGATGTACAATATATTTGAATGTAGACATTGTCTTTCAAGATCTGCAAACATTTATGAGTTTTCGATCTAACCCCTTTTCATGAACTGGCTCAAACAAGAAGAAAATATTACCCAAATCTAATTTTTATGATTGTGCAACAAGAACTCGATTTTTTTATTTATCATTTATCTAGTGGGATTTATTGCATTCCACCCTATGTTGCATTCCATCCTACGTTTCTGTATTAAAGTATATAATGTGTGGTTACATTACTACTGTGCTACTCTGGAATATTGGGGATTTGATTCATTTGAAGCAAACTCTGGTATCATCCTTTATTTTTGGTGCATCGATAGCTTTAATATTCGAAAACTAGATTTGGGGGAATTTCATAATCATGAGTTGTTTTAGTGTAAGAAAAAATTGTAAAATATAGATCCAACTTATGCTGCATATTCAGCTTACGTTGCAGATTTCTTTATTTTATGTCCCCCTTTAGGCAGAAGATGCTGCATAATCAGCTATAGATCCAACTTCCACTCCCAATTGTATGTTCTCACTGCTCAAAAAGAAGAAAAGTAAGGAATTCATTCCATTGCTGATGAAAAAGTCTGGTGGTTGTGCTATCAATGTTGAGGAGGATTTGCAAGAGTATACTCGCTTCTTTACTGATCTTTTCTCTAGTTTTCCCAAGTGAGTGGAGGATATCTACCATGCTAAAGCCTCTAATGCTCTTAAAAGGAAAAAAACTATTCCTATTGGTCTGACTGTTGTTCAAGACCTGCCCCTCACTATCGGTGGGATTAAAGAAACCATAGGTAAATTGAAACCTTGCAAAAATCTTGCCTTGATGGCCTTCCCAACGAGTTTTTCATTGCACATGATGACTTCCTAACTCCCTTCATTCTCTTGATTTGGAAAGAATCTGTTAGTAAAGGCACTCTTCATATTGAGATCAACACTGGAGTTATAAAATTGATCCATAAAACGGGACCTAAAAAAGATATAGCTTAACAATTGGAGAGCTATTACCTGTTTCACCACTATCTACAAGATTTTTGCTTCCTCTCTTGCTAGGAGACTCAGTTCTCTCATGAAAGACATCATCCTTTATGAACAAAAAGGCTTTATTAAGGGTAGATTCATCTTAGAGGCTATCATCTCCTTGTGGGAAGGGTTGACTATACTCAAGAATATAATCAACCTTTAAATTTCTTCAAAATAGATTTTGACAAAACCTATGATAGAATAGAATCAGACTTTGTTCTTCAGTCTCTCCATGACATAGGAGTTGACAAAAACTTTGTTAGAGCTAGAAGCACCCTTTTTGGCAATGCTCACTCTAAAATCTCCATTAATGGCTCATTATCTCCTCACTTTAGGCTTAGAAGATCTATTCATCAAGGGTGCCCCCTTGCCCTCCCTCCTCTTTACTATTGCTAGTGATGCCCTTGGGTGGCTAATCAAAGATGCCTTAAATAATAGAAACCTTCAAGGTATCCATATACTAGGTGTTGATAGCCAACTTTTCCTTCACACTTTTGTTGATGACACCAACATCCTTGTGAAAGCTGACCCCAGTTCTCTCAAGTGTGTTATTGACTTCATGAACACCTTTTTCCTAGCCAGTGATTCCCATATAAATCATAAAAAGACTACTTTTAGATCCTCAAACAACATTGTGCCTCACTGTATAACTTCCTTGGGTTGTGACATTATCCAAGATGGGGAAAGTTTTAGAATCTTAGGTATTCCTATGGGCTTTCAAGTTACTCTTCACCAAAGGTGGGAAAGGGTCATGAATAAATTTAGGAACAAAGTTTTTATGTGGTATGTTTGTCAGTCCTCTCTCCCCCACAATGTTTTTGTGCTTAATCATTATATTCTCCCCTCATTGATCTATTTTCTTTCTTCCTAGATGCCTAACAAAAAACACTTCAATTAGGTTTTTGCCTTGGTTAGGAGATTCTTGTGGGGGGAGGGGGGGTAGTCCTCACCACAATAAAATTCCTAAAGTGGCTTGGAACATGTGCTGCCTCCCCAAGAATGAAGGAGGTCTATGTATCTTTTGCCCCATCAAGATGGCCACAAATCTAGATGCTAAGTGGATTGTGAGATCTATTGAGTCTAATGATGCCTCGACTCTTCTTATCAAAAGAAATTTTAATAAATTTTTCTTGAATGATTACAAGGCCTGGAAGAATCATAACTTGTGGGACATATTAATCTCCCCTCAAGTGTACTCTCGAGTGGGCAGTAGTCTAACTTGTAGATTGTGGCAGTCATGGATGATGGTTAAGAAGAATTGTACTCATCATGTAAAATTCTTTTAGTACACTGACTTCTTTTTGTAGGAGAGCATCTGGACAGGTTGGATCTCCCTCTGGGACAATGGAAAATTTGGCGATTAAGAAACATAAATGTTGTAAACAGGGATTTACCAAATGGAGGGACCTTAGTGATGGTGTGCACATATTGACAACTTAGCAAATCTCTGAGACCACTGACTTAACTCCTAGTTGTATGCAGGTGTTGCTATGGCGGATAGGAAGCTTCTAGACTATTCTCAGAGAAGTTCTATCAAACTTTCTGAGGTTGCTAAAGATATGCTGAGAAGATTTAAGTCCAAGAGAGGAACTATTAACATGGCGTTATACAGGTTGAACAACAAATGGAAGATAAATTGGAATACTTCTCAATGGAAGCAGAGGTTCATGAGTCTTTGGAACCTCCCATACAATATTAAGCATTCATTATTGATGTGGCTTATTCTTCATAGAGGGGTATGGTGTGGTTCCAAAGCTAGGCAATTTGGAATTCATGATGGATTTTGTGTGGTTTGGGGCATTGAGGAGGAAAACCCCCACTTATTTTTCAACTACAGACATGCTCAGGCCTTTTGGAGGTTTTTTCATACCATTTGTGAAAGTCTTCATGTCACTCTGAGCTATAAAGAAACCTTGCTGGGATCATGCAAAAATTTTGATTATGCTCTTTGGAACATCTGGAGGGGCACACTCTCTAGTTTATTTGGAGATCTAGAAATCAGTATGTCATGAACAAGAACAGTAACTCTCTGTTTCATGCTTTTGTCAAAGGCATCAGGTCTACTGGTCTTCAAAGTTTGGACTCCATCAACTCTGCACCAATTGAGGACTTTAAGCTCTCCAATCATTTGAGGACTACCCCTCCTAGGAAGTGGAGAGAGACATTGCTCAATCTGTATTCAAATTCTAGATTTGAAATGGTCTTGAGATGTATGTAGGTCTTTGTATTCCTGACCATTAAACTACTGGTGTATCAAGCCCCTCTTGTATCTACATCTCCCTTCTTTGGATGACGATGTATTTCTGTTTCTTGCTATCCTGATTGGTGGGGAAGCCTACCCCTTGTACTTACACACATTCCATCATTAATTTCAAATTTCCTATTTCTTCAAAAAAAACTTCTGCTACACAATCCCATGATTTTAAAAAGAGCAAGTTGAAAAATAAGTGGATTATCCGTGAAAGAACCAAAAATGTTGTACTCCTTCTTTCTAACTCTCTCTAGATACGCTTTTTAAAAGAGGAGGTTCACCGAAAGCCTACCTTGTTTGATTTAATGGAAAGAGCAACTATCCAATGAAGATGGACATAATATCATGGAAAGAACAACTATCCAATGAAGCCCCCCCCCCCTCCCCCCTCAATTTAGAATTACGATTATGTTATTCCCTATTGTTCTCCTTTTGAATGAAGTTACTATATTATTTGAAAATTCTACATGTTGTGACTTGAAAAATGTTTGTGTTCGAGGTCAACACATTATTAGCTTACAGGTCTCCAATTTTTACATTTACCATTTACACTCGACCATGAAGGCAGTGCACTGGACGCAAGAGTCCTCCTGCAGTTGACTGACGTTTGGAAACTGGTTTCTCTAAGAAAGGCATTGACCCCATCTCATAGATTTACTGGCTTGTGAAATGTTGATTTATTGGCCGCTTGTGACAGAGAAAATCTTATAGTTATGCGGTGATGCTGAAAACCACTTTACGGTAATCTTATAGTTATGCGGTGATGCTGAAAACCACTTTACGGTTTTACTGGCTTGTGACAGAGAAAATCTTATAATTATTTTGTTGGTACTTGATGTTCTTCCAACCCTCTTGCCATTATGGCATCTCAACCCTTGCAAACGCAAGGGATCATGATCTAGGAGGAGGCGAAATCATGTTTCTCGAAGGTGTTTCCACATGAAAAAATCGTTGTTCCAAAATTTCTTTAGTCATTGGAGGCAATCACTATTAACTTGATTGATTCCCTCAATTCAAAGCCAAATAGAGTAGTTCTGCCTAATTCTTGCGCCCATTTTGAGTTAGTATTCATTTTGTTGTATTGTTTCCTCTTGTTGCAACTTTCATATGAGGACAACGCCAAGTATAAACCTTTAGGAGTAGCCAAATGAGGAGAGAATAAAAGAGTGTGTAAATCAAGACCACTCCAACTTCGAATATGACTAAGCATGAGACAATTCCTATTTCTAAAAACTACTTTAGTTGAACAAGCATTGGTATTTCCTCAAGATTTAATGATCCATTTGGCCACTAGCGTTTTTTTCGTACCTTGAATACCTTGGGTGTCTAAGCGGCTAGTGTATTTATTAGCTTGAGAAAATTGCCCATTTGATTTGGGATCCCCTATCTAGAGGGACTTTTTGCGAATTATTTTCATCTTCAAAAAGTCTTTTCCTTTATGTTTTTTGGAGGCCAAAACATAGATGATCATGTTTTGATCACCATAGTGTGCCCCTCCAAGTTAACTTGCATGGCATTTCAAGTAGCTCAGTTTGTTGGCTAGCTTGACAAGAGTCCAATTACTGTTAATGGAACAGTGAATTTTGGAGTTCAATTTATTGAGTTATTAATGTGATTTTGTGCTTTGATATAGTAGTTGAAGGTTCATGAGGGCATGGATGGGCATGAAAATTTTAGATGTGTTTCTACACAAATAAGAGAAATTATATTTTTCATATATTTTGTAAATAAAGGCCCATGTGGAGGGTTCTTTCTAGAAATTCATAAAAATTATGATAAAGATAAGAATACTTGTAGATTGCAAATTTTAGAAATAAAAGATAGGGTTCTCCATACAATAGAGAAACTTTTTACTTTCACTCCATGTTTTCCAAGCACCATCGTCATTGTAATCTCTATTCTTGACCTTGAAAAAGCCTATAAATACACGTACTCTATAGATTCATCAAACAAAGTGCATGGGGGGCAATTGCACCCAATACTCTATTAACTTGTGTTCTATGCATCTCTAGATTTCATATTGTCTTTGTGTATGCATGTTCGACTGAGCCTACAATAATGGTATTAAAGCCTACATGCATCACTATAGGGGCATGCTCACATCCACTCGTGATTTGGATTCATGTTTGTGTTCCTTTTCCTACTCTTGTTTCCATTTACATTTGGATTTCAAGTTTTTTTTTAAGTTGTAGATCCAATTCTAGTTATGGTTTTGGTTTCTATTTCAATTTCTTGTTCCTATTTCTGTTTCTTCTTGTTGTTTTGGTTTTTAATTTTTGTTTCTATTTCTATTTCAATTCCTAACCTGAACCGATAGTTCATTCCTACAATATAAGTTTACATTTACACCTATATTTACTCCTTTGGCTTACTCCAAGGTTTCAACTAAGGCATAAACTATGGCATAGCTTTGGTATGTTTGGCTTGTTAGAACCCATGGATCTCTTCGTAGCCATTGGCTATGCTAGAGCACTCTTTAATTATGGAGTGCATATAAGGATTCTCTCATCTATGGAGGTTATTTGAACCCACAACCTCACATTTTTAAGTCAAATGTTTCATCATTACACTATTCACTTTTGTTGTCACACTATCCTTAGATTTAACATAACTTTCATCTTTTTTTCTTTTTCAATTCCCAAGAACTACTCTTTTTGTGGTTGGGCAAGGTCCATCCCATCAAGGTATATTGTCGCAAGGACATATGGGTACAACTTTTGTAGGGTATATTAGTTTAGAGTATATTTGTCTCAAGATACAACCTAGTATGATACATGGCAATACATCAGGGTAGTGCATGTTAAGATCTTTCCTCTTTGTTGAACATATCTTCAATACAAACTCCCAATTTCCCAAGAGGACCTTTCAATACCAAAACATAGTAGATCCATAAGAATGCATTGACTCTTCATTATGATCACTTACTTTCTACATATCATTTACAATCACAATAATTAACTCCTCTAACATACATTTACATGCATGTGTTTTTACATGGAACATGCTTATTATTTTTTAGTGATGGAACATCTTACTGGCCATCCATGTCTATTTTCTTTTTTATCAACTCATGTGAATGCTTTTTCAACTTGAGGCATGCTATCACATACAAAATGTTCAGTTTGTGAGTTTAATATAGACTTATTAACGTGTTTTTGTTTCTTGATATAGAAATTGAAGGTTGGTGAGGGAATAGATGGATGTAGACATTTTGGATGTTTCGTGACACAAAAAAGGGAACTAATATTTTCCATATGTTTTGTAAATAAAGACCCACATATAGAGTTCTTTCTAAAAATTCATAAAAATGGTGGTAACATAAGGATCATTCTAGATCGTGTTTTTTGTAAATAAAAGATAGGGATCTCCATAAAGGAGGGCAATTTAAATAGAGTTTGTCAAGGGAGATTGCAACCAATACTGTGTAGCATCTCATCCTCTATGCATCTCTATTTTTGTGTGTTTTAAACTTCATATTTGTCTGTGCATGCATGTATCAAAGATCCTATAACAATCCCAATAGCTTTAATATTCCATCAAGACCTAAAACAACATTGAGATACTCAACATACGAAAGATTTTTCTACTTGGGAGTTCTTGACACCCTTGATCAATAAGAACTTGTGGGTGTGATCCTTGATATCCTTGAAAGTAGTTTTTCTAGTTTATCCTAGATCTCAAGGCTTTAAAAATTGTATTTAGATAAGGTTAGAAGGTAGGAATAGCGTTTGGATCATTTTGCAAGAAGATATGAGTGTCATTTACAAAGATTCTTATGATCAAGGCATCTTGGTTATGCATAGTTGAGAGACCTAAAATATGGGCATGTCAAAGATGATAGTTTACCAAGCAACTGAGGTTGTTGGTAGCGATAACAAAGAACAAGAGAGCCATGATAGCGTTTCCTAATACGTCAGTTTAATCTCAAAGATTGAGAGAGTTTTCCATTTATGATAATATGAGTCGAAGCATTAACCAATAGCATAGATATCATCTAGATAAATCTAGATCCAAATTTGAAGTCTTTCAAAGATTCAAGAATGAAGTGGATTTCACGTTTATGGTAGGATTTTTCAAAGTCGATATTAAGGAAGAGAGCACTTTGAGAAGATTCCTTCACATAGTCGTTCAATTCCCACACATCAGTATTGACCTTAACAATGATTTTTTCCTTAGTAAAACCTGTTTTATCCCTTTTAATCCAACATTGAAGGTGGAAGAAATACTTCTTATGAGGAACTTTGCAAGACTTTTAGATCTAACTTGCTACATTCTAATAGGAGGACAATTATGGATCTTGTTTTTGTTTTTATTTTTTTTGTGAATGAGCTTGATCATACCTTCATTTATGAAACTCGGTAAAGCACCAAAGCACAATGCTTGTTTACAAAGTAAGCACAACAAGCACACTAAAACATGCTTTAACATCTTGAAGAAGTACTCATTCATGAGTCATCAATCCCTTAGTTTCTGCCATAGGAAACCAACCAACTGTTCTCAAAATATTTTTGTTTATGATGGAAAAATTAAGAAGATGACTCCTATTTTATAGAATAATGTTGTGTTTTCATTCTAAAGATGGATTCCAAAGATTTTCATCCCTGAGAAGAAAGTGGAGTAAAGATCCCTAAAAACTAGTTGAAGTGGTTGATAATAAAAGCACTATCATCTTCCTTCATATGGCATTCATTCCCCTTTTTCCATCATGAAAGAAATGACTCCTTAAGTTACTTGGTATTTAGGAGCCTACACACTTCTTTGGTTAGCCCATGCACTTTCCTTGCACACCAATATTCAAAGTAAATGTAGAGATTTTTCTTACAATTTTTCTCTTCTTATTGAAGAAGACTCTAGATTATTGCATGAGGTGTGAGTGGCCTTTGTTGAATTTAGTTTGGAGATGCCAAAGTATTTTGTAAATGCTTTATCTCTCAACATGAGAAATGGAATGGATATCCTTCTAGGGTTTACAAAAAGTGGACTAAGCTTGCTTACCACCCAACATTGAGCATTAGGCTAGAGGAATGATTTTTGAAAGCTTGGATCCAATTAGTGGCATTCACTTGTTGAAAACTAAGGAGGGAGAACATCATCGGATTGACATGGAACAAGGGTGTTAGAAATGTTTCTATAGAGAACATCTCATGTCTGTGTGGGAGAATGGCTACTCATAGCCAAGATCGCTAGCTTGGGAGATATACTAAGATATTCAATTTTAATGGGAATGATTGTTGCATGGTGTCCACATGTTGGCACTCGATCATTCTTGAGCGTTGCTATTTTGAATACAAGGTGATATAATGGATGGGACATAAGTGGCGAACACATTACGCATGAGTTAGAGGAGACCCTACAACAACTCACCATGCAACATTTGTGGTCTCAACAACCACACAACAGAAGAATGTTACAAAACTACAAGGAACCAAAGGGGAAGAGGTTTCCATAGAGGAAGCTACAACCAATCTAGAGGCAAGTACAACAATGGTGGAGGCAACTACAACCATAACTACAATCAAGGGTACAACAACAACAATTATCAAGGAGGCTTTAGAGGAAGAAGGGACTACAACAACTATACTAAAGATCCAGAAGACTATATACTCATCATGAACATGACATCCAAGCAAGGTAAAGATGATGAGCATCTTTTCTACATTGATTCAGGTTGTTCTAATCATGTGGCTGGAAATGTAGCTCTACTATTTGATATTGAAAAACCCAAAGGAAAGCATCAGGTAAAAACAAGTGATGATACCAAGCATTGAGTTAAGAAAATTGGAAATGTCAAAACATCTAATGGTAGTATGAACCTTTTGAGCAAAGTTCTGTATGTGCCTACTATAAGCAGAAACCTAATTAGTGTTGGGAGATTGTTGAGAAAGGGTAACATGTCAAATTCACTTAGCATGGAGCATATGTGGAAGACCCCCAACAAGGCTTGAAAAGAATTGCCAAAGGTGAGAAGTTAGGTAGATTTTTTACATTTGAAATTGAAGACACAAGGAACATAGAACTATTCAGTTAAAGAGATCGAACCTTATTTGAGTTGGAAATATGGCACAAAAGGCTAGGGCACATATGAGAAAGAACTCTCTAGCGAATTTGTAGGGATCAAAGTGTGCTTGGCATTCCCAATGTGACCAAGCAGGACATGATATACAAATGTGGAGCATGTCAATTTGGCAAAGCTCACAGGAAATCATTCAACAGGAAAGGATACATCCATGAAGACTATTTGGAGCTTGTACAAACTGATGTGTGGGGTCCTAGAAAAGATCAATCCATCTTAGGTTCAAGGTACTATGTTTCCTTTATTGATGATTACAATAGGTGGACAATTCTATATTTCATGAAACATAAGGATGAGGTATTTAAATGTTTCAAGAAGTATATGGCACTACTTGAAAACCAAATAGGAAGGACCTTGAAAAGGACCAGGTCTGATGGAGGTGGCGAGTACTTTTCACATGAGTTTAATCTATTTCTATAGGACAGAGGCATAAAGAAGGAAGTAAGAACGAGGTATACTCCTAAGCTGAATGGAGTAGCAGAGAGAAGAAACAAGTTAATTGTTGAAGTGCTAGGTCTATGTTAAAAATGAGAAAAAATTACCTAATTATTTATGGGCAGAGGCTCTATGCACATCCACCTACTTGGTCAATAGGCTTCCATCCAAATCATTGGATGTTATGATAGCATATGAAGCATGGAATGGCAGGAGACCCTCATTGGATCATTGCAAAATATTTGACTACATTGCCTATGCACACATCCCATTACAAATCAGAGGGAAGCTTGACCAAAAGGTTGAGAAATGTATATTTATTGGGTATGATCAGAATCAAATGGGGTATAGACTATAAAAGCCCACTAACAAGGCATTCATAGTTAGTAAAGATGTAATATTTGATGAAAAGCTCATCATAACACCCACAATGGACCCCCCATTACTTTTTAGGGTCAAAAGTGCTCTTTTTGACCACAAATTCGAGATCTGTGCATGATTCGAGCTCGAAAAAATGGCTTTTTTAAAAAATACTAATAAAAGAGGTATTTCCCTCCTAAACCTCACATTTTCATACTAGGTCCCAAAAAGACATCTTTTTTCCACTAGATTCTCTCTGTAGCACAACATTGAAGCTCTTATGTCTGTATTCCAAGCTATCTACATCTCCCATATTGAACTATTCTTGTAGATTGAAGGCCTTGAACTTCAATGGCAACATCTAAAGGCTATAGGCAACCAAAAGATGAAGTTCTCACATTGAGGTGTCATAATATCAAAACTACAAATGGATAATGGATGCCACATAAGTACTCCAAAGGTGGATGGGTGTACATGCAGCCCGTTGGATATGGGCCTCATCAAGTTAGAAATCTAGGAAACTTGGATCTTCATTGTGGCCTGCACAAAGACAATGGGATGGTTGCTATTGCACAACATGTCTTGAAATGGCAAATATGAAACTTGAAAAATCTACTCGAATGAGATATTCTATCACTTGTAAGTATTACTCTACAATATTGCATGGTTTATAGTGTTGAATATATCTTTGACCGATCTCTATGTGCTTCTATTTGTTACATATATATTTCCTTTTAATTTGGTAGATGAAAAACGACTTCATACCCTTACAAGTACTTTCCAAGAATCGCATGGAGATGTGACCTTTTTTGTGAAATTTTGAGTTGTTGATGGCATTTAATATGTGTTTGACCTATCGACATATGTTTTGTTTCTGGTTTGGCTACATTTATTTCTATGTGGTTGGGAGAACAACCATTCCATAGCCTCACAAGTACACTATGAACATTGCATGAACTTTTTAAGGCATTAGTCATTCCATAGCAATAATCATTTCTTAATGATGGACTTTTCTTTCGGTTTATCTACATTACAACAATTTTTTGGGTGAAGATATCCAACTCACGACTAACAAGATGTACTAAGTGAAAGAATAGTTTTGATGATCTATTTGAATATAGGCTATATTGACAAGGGCATAAGGTTAGGAATCTACAAATGTTTTTATAAAATTGAATTGTAAATGAGGTCAAAATTTTATTTTCATATATCTTTTTGAATGTGATGATTTGTTTTTTTTTCTCTAAAATAGGTTTAACTTCAAGAAAATGAGTGAATTAGAAGAAATTTGAATGGAATTTCAAAGGACGTTGGTTAGCTTGATGTCCCTTTCATGCAAGATCCACTCTCTTTCAGCTTGTTATTCTAGAAGATAAACAGCCTCGATTCTTTGAAGGGTGGATTCCTCCCAAATTTCTTTTTCTTCTACCCAGGCAATCTACAGACTAGAAGAGCAATCACAGTTAATAACACATCTTTCCTTCTAAATTTTCTAGAGTCCTTTGCTTTTGGTTACATTCAAGAGCATCAGCAATTATGTCTTGTTTCTAATTGATCGGTTCATTTAGCATGAGGGCTCTTATCACATTCTTCCAAACTAAGTATGGATAGGAGAAAAAAATGTCTCTGATGCCCTCGCTTCTACTCAGATATCCAAAAATCTTTTTGATCTAGAATTGGTCTAGAAATACTTTACACCATGGACGAGCATCACAAATTTTGTGATGATTTCTTGCATCTGCAAGCAGTTCAAGTTGTACAATCATTGACACCGATAAGTTATAAATTTTGGAAGATTTGAGATTTGTAATGAAAACATGTCTACTTTTATATTTTTGTAGTCTAGAATTGTGCCTTTATAATGTTGCTTGGTGATTATTCAATTTTCACTTCTATATAGAATATGTGCAAGTTCACATTTAATTGACTTTTTATTGGATAAAGTTCTCAATAGATGATCATTTATGAAGTTTGAAATCACAAAGGATATAACTCAAAAAGGTCATTCATTTTAGATTTGTAATCAATGTTTAATCCTCAAGTAACCACAAATGATCCATGGTCGCCTCCATTATGAGGAGAAACCACTTTGAGAGCACAAGCATCAAATGAAACCTTAACTTCTAAGATAGATGAGGTTTTATATGTGAACATTTATGGTAATATATGCTCTTTGTGATTGAGGCCATGAGGTAAGTGGGGCATAAAATGTTTGCCTATTATGAGGAGAAAAAATCATGGGAACCCCCAAAAGTTGGTAATCCCCTTGAATGTCCTTGTAATCCACTTGAATGTTCATGTAGTTTTTGTGTCTTCTCATCAAATTTTCCCTTTGTGAAAAAATAAAATGTTCTTGTATGTTTTTCTCTATTCTTATCATTCTTTTTTCTTGATAACCCGCTTGAATGTTCTTATACGCTCCAAGGTCAAAGTTTATTTGAACTTTTTATTATGTTTCGGAACGTACCGAATTTCTCTGTTCCGAGAGGGCTTTAGAATTCGTCTGTAAATCAACGATGGCACAACGTTGAATCCCATCATTTTCAGTTCGTGGTCCTCAAGGCAAACCTCTTTCATGCATCGCTATCGCACCCATGTTTTCTTTAAGTACTGTCGTCATTTACTACGTCGAAAGCTAGCAGTGAGATAAGCGTGAGCATCGTTTTGTGCTTTCCTTGCAACTGCGAATGCGTGCTTCAAAGAGTCATGGAAATCTCTTTTTCAATCAATCTATTACTCTCACTGTTCATGTTTTTCCTTGCCGTGTCAGTCATTCGCTGCTGCTCCAATACGACTCAGCCATCGCGTCTATAGGATCGGCATTCCCATGACAATTCAGAAAAAAAATTAGTCTAAGCAGAGAAAGGCTTTCATGGCTGTCCGTGCGATAAGAATTGTATATGTCCATGAGAAGTCTACAGCAGACGTGATATTTGCGCAAATTCTGTGGGCTTGCCCATAGTTCTTCCGCATCTTCCTCTCACAAGATTCATAGAAAGCAGATGATAATGAAGGTAGGTCGCCCCCGAGGGGTTACTCAAAACGCTATACTCACATGATGCATCATTTCTAGCTGCCAGGAGTAGTTCTTGTTCGGTCGCGTGCGTCGCCAAGGGAGCTTTACCAGGAATTCGCGCTAAGGACGTATACGACAGTGGCACCGGCTGCCTGAAAAACAAAAGGAAAGCTCATTGCTTCTATCATGTCTTACCTCTTCGTTTGTTTAGTCTAGAATGGCAAGAAAAACTCATCTTGTTTGCTTTTTGGGTTTTATTTTTGGTTTTAATTTATTTTTGTTGGTTGATTGTTTTAATATAGATTGGTTTGCACATGTCTTCTTATTTGTCCCCATCTTAAAAGTTTGTGAATTTACAACACTTAAACATGCAATCATTGTAGCAAAGATATCCATAGACTCTCTGCAACTTGGAACTTTAGAGATTATGTCAATTTTATTTGCAGGTTCTTCTTGATGAACCGCACCACATGCATATATCTGAACTCCATGCACAATCACTTCATGTCCAATTGGGACTTCATTTACGTTGTGGGAATTGTAGAAAGATAAGGAGTTAGCGCATCTTTATCATCTGCATGAAGATCCACTTTCCAATCAATAATAGATATTTCCATTGTCTGTTTCTCCTTCATATATCTCTTCATAGTTTCATGAATGATCTTCCAGTCCCCAATGAGTCTGAATTTGGAATCAATGCCTTGTAGGAGTGGAATTAAATCCTCATAATCTTTAGCATCTATCGCAAGAAGAAAGAAAGACCCCTTTTTTGTGCCTTATACACTTGTTATCATCTTCAAATAGATCATCAAACTGTTTCTCAAACTCTTTTTTAATCTCTAGACCTTCGTGTTCCTTAGGCACATGGAGCCACTTTAGAACTGATGTTTGTGTCATTTTATCCACATTCTTTAGCATAAACAGCTTGAGGAATCTCCCTTTGTCTTGTGCCATGTTCTTTATTTTATTTGCATGAGATGATCACGTAGATCCAATTCAGACATGTTGATAGAGATCTTGCATAACCCATGGTCCATCATAGGCATGATAGCAACAATTAGGTACTTTGCATCTAGTTCATATTCTTTGCAAAAATTGGACATATCTTTCCCATTGAAAACACCATATCACTTGGTTAATCAATGATGAAGAGAGTGGATAGGAGATCTTCATCTATCCTTTTTCTAAGCCCATACAAGAAGATCATCCATTTTTATTGTGCTAGAATTTCGCCATCAGTTTGAGTCATCAATCTGTTGGCTCAAAAATTTACTCACACCCTCCTTTCACATCGAGTTCACCAAGAGCCTTGAAAGCTCATGGAAATGAGGGAGGGAATTCGATTTCAGAACTTTGACTTTGAGAGGTATGAGATCACACGGTGCCTCAATACGCATGAGCATAATGGTGCTTATACATCATGACCTATTAAAGATTTTTTCATTATATAAGTGTAGTTCTAAGAAATGTAAAAGAGGTGAGTATTTATAGACACACCACCATCATCATCTCTTTATCCTTACTTTAGGGTAACATGAATAAAGGTCGCACTAAAGTGAATGAGGTTACAGTAAAGTGTTAAGTCATTAGTGCATCTTAAGCATACTCTTTATCATAGGTTTCACCAACTCGTTGGAATATGAAAAATCCAATAAAGCCAGCTATACATGCAAAGCTACTAACTCAAACTCGGAGATCTATATTGGCTTTAATCAAATCTTTCACTTTTTTTATAGAACATTCAGAACATAGCAAGAATGTTTTTTATAACAAAATCCAGTCTAGTCGTTGAACAAAATCTCGATTAAGTTGACACATCTGAGCTTTCCACTAACTGGGAGTTCATATTTTGGATTTGAACGTTATCGATGCCCAAATCTTATGGAATCCCTTTCAAAATATCTCAATTTTTGGGTGACATACCTTAATGAGAACTAAGCAGAAATCTACTCGACATTGAGACCACAACCTTATGTATGTGTATATCGTTTCTTGCCTTTAGAAGCTCAACCCCCACAAAGTCAAGTGCAGACCTAAACACACACTGAAAGACTAACGAATAACTCCTTTTCCTATGTAGTAGCTTGGTTTTCATTTATTCTCTTTCTTTTCTAAACTGCCAGGGTTTAAAGTTTGTTGAAATTTGTTTTTCTCAATTTTACCCCGTGAGTAATTTTCTTCCTTCACTAGTTGTATAGCAACCAAACAATTTATATGTGCAGCCTTCTCTAATTTAAAAGGCATAGATTCAACCAGATCTAAATAATAGGACTTGAAACACAAACTAAATCATGAATGGCATCGAAATTCATGTAGCTATGCCTCTTAAAATAGCGAGCATAGATCTTCGAGAGAGGGGAAAAAAGGGAGTTGGATTATATTCTCAAACATAACAAGTTTTCCCATTGTATGAACAATCCTAGGTGAGCAAAGGAGGTACTACTCAAAAAGTAGGACTTCGGAATGGCTACACATTGGTTATATATTTTGAGAAAAGATCGAACAAAACCAAACTTTCCCCAAGCCTAAATAGGCTGCTAAATGATTTAGAGTTTAGAATCTAGGATAATTCCATTTTGCACCTTTCGGGTCAGGAATTGCAAGACACTAGGTCAACCCTTGAAGTGTGCAGGTGTATCTCATGATGTTTTGATCTCTTTCACTCTTTGTCTCTCATTCAAATTCCTCTTTGACACATTTTCATGATTCTTTACAACAAATAAAGTCAAAGCTCTAATACCAGCAACAACACGATTCCTAAAGTCTTCCTCTCATGCACGTTTCTTTGCTAGTAATAGTTAATCCTCAAATCGGTTCCTATGCTATTTTCCATAGATTTTCTATTGGAAAAACATATCATAAACTCTTTGTGTCCCCATGATTTGTGAAACTATGTCATGCTAGTGAATATGGTTCCATCATTCTTAAACTATTCATCCCAAGTCATAAAACTACCAAAGGGCATCTAAATTTTTAGAGGATAAATCAACAATCGGCATATACCAAAACATTAAATCCTGATTAGTTGGATACTTTAAAAGTAATTTAGAATTTAGGTAGGTTGTAGCTCATATCCTTGGGTATTTTTATGATTGGTTGACGTAGTAACTAGATTTGGGATGTATTTCAAGATGGACCTTTACTTTTAGCAAGTGAAGGAGAGAGATACAGGGAAAGAGATAGAGAGAGAGAGAGAGATCTTCAAAAAGTAGATCAACACCTTATAATAATTTGGTACGATAAAAATATAGAAAACTATTTTTTTGTAAACATTTGCAAAAAATCATGCACCTTCTAAAAATAGAATTCGAGAGAATCTTTTATCACATGTATTAGATTTCATATTAATTCTAATGAAATGAAAACAAAGAATATTAGATCATAAAGCATGTTCATGCTATTGAACCCCTAACATACTATCATAGCGAACTAGATGAAAAATCTTACGCGAGTGTAATTATCTACTATAAGAAAACTTTTATTGTATGAAGGACAAAGTTTTACAGAATGCTTTCAACATTGTATGTACTATGAAAGTCTAATTCAGCGAAAATGATCATTTTCAACTCCATTAAAATTAATCTTTATGAGTTTGTACACAAAAATAGCAACAAAATTGTATTCATATAGTCTACACCAATTCATGGAGATAAGAAAAGGTGTAAAAATATGTACTACCAATCAAAAAAGACATGACGATGCCAACCAAGTTATGTTAATATAGAATCAAGTACTATTACTATATATAGAAAAAAACAAAAACTAAGATTTACATGTGATTCACACCTGTTTATCGACATCATCCAAGGTGTACTATACATGTTATAAAAAATCATGCTCCAACCTTAGCTCTCTCAAACGATCAACCAATCGTTCCACTTAAAGCCTCATGAAGTTAGGCAAAAAATCAGATTTCCAATAACCTTAACTTGAATTTGATTCCTTCTCAAATATCTCTATCAATATCAGGAATCATCCTTAGGTGTGATGATGTCGAGACATTACGAAAAGTGATTGTAACTTGTAGGCAATCTTTGCACTTGTATAGTGAAAAGGAAATTTTAATAATGTATCCCTACATGTTTTTGTGCATTATTTTTAGCATATGTGAATGAATAAATCCCTCTACTTAAGAAAGCTTAATGTGTGCTTCTAATTGAAGTTTAGGTAGTCATAAGAAGCTTTTTTTTGTCAATCATCTATCTACTTACCTCTGAGTTTCATCTAAATTTTCCACTTAATCTTCTATGCATTTATTATGTTGCATGTCTTGATCCCTGTCTTATAAATCTGTATAAAGTAGAGTCATTGTTATGGTCCTACGTTTGCATAGTGTGGTAGGAATTTAGTTTTTTCATAAAGGAAGTTCCGCCTTGGCCTACTCTCCTCAACTTGAATTAATTAAGAGAAAAGTACAAGTGAAGAGGACTAGTGCCCACGGGACCCCCTGAATCCCATAGAGCAGGGGTAGGTTTTACAGAGTTTAGATGGCATAACAAAGAAGGTTAATGACCCTCTCATCCCCCACATGTGGGGCCCACTTGGGTTTAAGCTTGTTGTTAATCAGAAGGAGCACTTGATGATGCCTAGGGAGGGGGGGGGATTTCTTACAATCAGGGATTCTTTTGCCAAGGAGGAACAATGATTTCTCAATCGACCACTCTTTGGGGGAGTCGCCAAAGTTATAAGCATATCTTTCATGCCAGATTTTCCATAGGACCTCCCCTTTGATGGCATTCCAAAGAGTCAAGGAGCAGCCAATCGCTTCCCCAGTAGAGCTTGATTCCAGTGATATGTTTCTGAAGTCCAATTTTCTTTCCGACAATCTGAAAAGTCTGTTCAAGTTGGAGCAATTAAAGAAGATGTGAGCAACATCTTAAATGGACCGGTAACAACACTTGCACTAGCGAGGAAACCCACAAATTTTGCTAGCCTTTAGTTTTGTCCAAATTCCACGATGGAGAATTTTCCATAAGAGGATAGACTTTTTGAATTCAATGAGAGGGTGCCAAATACACATGAACTTCATATCCCACCACAACCGCATCCACGACAGGCACCACTTCTTGTTCAAGTTGACCCGATAATCAGTGATTTCTTTGATGTTTGGGATTTTTGTTAGGGAATTACCATTGTGCCATCTGAGACTGAGTGTTTGTGGCAGGTCGTACCCCATGCGAAGACGAACTTTAGAGTGGTCCCAGGCAAGACATCTGCTTTGTAAAGTATTCCATTCTTCATAGGTAATGTTGACACTAGGGTCAATATCCTCGAAGTTGATCCACTGGTTGGTGTCTTGATTCTAGAGATGTTTCCATTTTTGAAGGCTTTGTTCCATACCCTCTTGGCATTTCGAATGTTCCAAGATTCCACGTTCCTGATGTCATGGATCGGGAACTAGATAGAGTCATTTTGTGTGATACCAGCTACCCACTTCCAATCTTCATTCATTATTATGAAACTTTTGACTTTATTCCAACTCTTCCATAGGGAGCACACAAGATTCGAGCCTTTCGGGACAACCTAAATCGGGGAAAATAAGAGGGTGAGAATGTCAAGATTCTTCAAATTCGGGAATCCCATGAAATTCAATGCATTCTTGTTTTTGAATATCAACTTGGCTCATGAGGCCTCCCTGTTGCACCACACCTTAATCATCCATTTTGCCGCAAGTTTGTTAGCCATGCACCCAATTTCAAGAATGCCAAGGCCCCCACTATCCCTTTGGCTAGTGCAGATGGACCACTTGATTTTAGGCACCCCCTCCTGTTGTGGTCGCCCATCCAAAGGAAGTTTCTACAAATACTTTCAGATTTTGAAAGCTCTTGCTCTTTTGGCCGCCAACAAGAGAGGAAGTAAATGGTCGACGAGATCAGGAATGTGTTGATGACCATTGCGCGTCCAACGAGATGCGGTAGAAAAGTTGTTTCTAAGTGAAATATGGTCATTTACTACGTACACAAGATAAACAATTTAATTTCCTATTTTCTGGCATTCATTCATTATGCTATGGAAAATTTTGAGGTTGATAACTTGCATTGTAATCATCATCAACTGTAGTGATAGTGTGCAAAAGATTTTGGGTCTGTCCTTTTCTATCTTAGAGAAAGTGAAATTTTGGCATATAAGGGTGTATGCGTTTCTACTTTGGAGGCCATTCATGCTTCAAGTTGTATATAAGATGATCTTAAGCTTTCCCCATGAGTGGTATCAAAAGGACTTAAAGGGAGACCATGAGGATTTTAAAAAAATGTGGATCAAAAGAAAGATGCTAGTTCAAGATCAATAGAATCATACATCAATGGGGATACACAAATGCATATGCATACATACATAAACACAAAACTTACATATACATACACACATGCATATACATACATACATATACTCATGCATATGCATACAAACATGCATATGCATACACACATACACAAATGCATATGCATACACACATGCATATGCATATACATACACAAATGCATACATACTCAAATGCATATGCACACATAAATGCATATGCACACATAAATGCATATGCATATAGAAATGCTTATGCATACACACATGCATATGCATACACACATGCATATGCATACACACATGCATATGCATACACACATGCATAAAAATACACATGCATATGCATACACACATGCATATACATACACATGCATATGCATACACATATACACATACACATACATATGCATACACACATACACATGCATATGCATACACACATATGCATGTGCATACACACATACACACATGCATATGCATACACACATACACACATGCATATGCATAAACACATACACACATGCATATGCATAAACACATACACACATGCATATGCATCCACACATACACACATGCATATACATACACATACATATGCATACACACATGCATATGCATACACACATGCATATGCATACACACATACATGCATAAACATAAACACATGCATATACATACACACATGCATATGCATACATATGAATATACATACACATGCATATGCATACATGAAAGAACTTGAAGAAGCTTGTTGAAGGTAGAAATTTGCGTTTCGAAGTGACGAAGTTTGGTCAAGCCAACCGGCACAAGACCAGCCCTTGAGCTTATGGAGACTCAAATAGACCTTATAGGCATGTGATAAGTGCAAAGAAATGCACTACGTACTTTGGAGCATCAAGGAGAATGAGTGGATACAAAACAGATAGCTTCGCGGGTCGACTAGCTCAAAAAACTTACCATCTATGGAAGAGACAATGAACTTCAAATGCCCATAGCGACCAGCGTGATTACAATTAGAAAAAAATCCTTTTATGGCAGTGATACACATAGGGTTGAGTGTATGTAATGCACAAAAGTATAAGGAATAAGCAAAATATGCTATAGGAATGAATGCGACATTCACCGGTGGTACTTCCTATTTTTCAGGAATACGCAAAGATTGACCCCGAGACAAAAAAATGCAGATTACTCTCAAACTACTGAACCAAATCCTTTCAAAATTTATAGGCATAAACAAGATACTTATACCTTTCCAATGAGATATCTTGCACGCAATTTGAAGCTCTGAATAGAGAGCAGTAGCCTCTGCAAGATTACTGTTGGCAAAGAAGATGATGCAGAGAATTGAAGGAGCAAGACAATGATGGTCACAAGTGTATGTATATTGCTTCCATATATTGTACAAGTGATTTCAAGTCCTTATATAGCCTCTAGGAGTGTTCCACGACTTTTACAAGTTGAATTTGAATTCAAATGAAGGTGGGAATGGTTGTTGGAGGGAATCAATTCACTTTCCTACAATCTAGGAAAAATGAAGATCTAGTTTGATCTACTTTTAGGTGATTGATTGCTTGATTGAACGCAACTTCAACCACCACAAATTCGTGGGATTTGGGCTCTATCTTTCTACCTTTACATGTGTAAAGCTCAAGGCTTTTACAACGGTAAATGAACCATAAAAAATTCCTCAAAAAAATACAATAAATGAGCATATGAAAAAGAACTCTCCAACGGATATTCTTTCAATGCGATAGCCTTTGATGTAGATCAAATCCAAGCATAGTGTAAGCTTGATGTTCCAAGAGCTCCCCCTCAAGCTAAAGTATGCTCGAGTCTTCATTCTCTGATAGGTTGAATACATGCCATAGCTTTGAATCTACAGAGCTTTATTCCATCAAGTGCCTTCCTCATCATATCTGCTACTTGCTTTTCAGTAGGAACAAAAGAAATGTCATTCTCCTTTGCCATGAGCTTCTCCGTGATGAAGTGGTAATGGACTTCTATGTGCTTGTTTCTCGCATGGAAAATAGGATTTGCGGCTAGATGCATGGAACTTACATTATCTCCAAATATGTGACTTTTGGAACTCACAAGTCCCAAATCTGTATACAATGCTTTTAACCATATTTCTTCGTGAGTTGCTATGGTCAAGCCTCTGTTCTCTGCTTCAGTTGAGGATAAAACAATTGTTGGTTGCTTCTTGGAACTCCATGACACTAGCTTTGAACCTGCAAATGCTAAGTAACTAGATGTACTTTTTCTATCATCCTTAGCTCCTGCCCAATCCGCATCTAAATAGATTTTGATATCCAAATCTGAAGAGTAAGGATAGAATATACCTTTGTTGATTGTACCTTTGAGATACTTAAGTACTCTCTTAGCTGCATCCATGTGTGGTCTTCTCGGTGAGTGCATGAACTGACTAAGCACTCCCACACTATATGAGATGTCTGTCCTTGTATGAGTAGCATATATCAAGCTACCTACCAAGCTTTGATACTCTTTAATGTCTTCAATTTTCTCACCTTCATAAACACTTAGTTTATGATTCATCTCCAAAGGTGTACCTGCAGGTTTAGTGTTCTCCATTTTGAACTTGAGAAGAAGATCCTGAAGGTATCTTCTTTGAGTCAAATACATTCCTTCATCTGTATATATCAACTGCATACCTAGGAAATATGTGAGCTCACCTAGGTCACTGATTTTGAACTCCTCTTGCATGTGTCTCTTGATCCTTTGAATTCCATTTAGATCATCACATGTCACAATAATATCATTTACATATACACATAGATAGATAACCTCATTGTGATCCCTTTTGATGAATAGAGAAGGATCTGAGCTGCTAGCTCTGAACCCTTGATCTTAAAGATATGTAACCAACCTGTAATTCCAAGCTCTAGGAGCTTGTTTCAATCCATACAATGCTTTCTTAAGTCTGCAAACATAATATGGATGATTAGGGTTTTCAAAACCTGGTGGTTGTGACATGTATAACTCTTCACTTATCCAACCATTTAAGAATGCATTTTTCACATCAAGTTGGAGGATTCTCCAATTCCTTGCAGCAACTACACTTATCAATGTCCTGATTGTAGTCATCTTTTCAACTAGCGAGAATGTTTCCTCATAGTCTATACCATGAGTTTGTGAGCATCCTTTGGCAACTAATCTTGCCTTGTACCTGCAAACTGATCCATCTAAATTTCTTTTAACTTTATATACCCATCTGCAACCAATTACCTTTTGATTCGGTGACATTGGAACCAAATCCCAAGTGTCCATCTCCTTCAATGCATCTATCTCTTCGTTCATGGCCTTTTCCCAATTAGGGTTTCCCTTTGCCTCTTCATAGGTTGAGGGTTCCTCTGAAATAGAGTCTTTTGCCAAGTATATTGAATGCTTCATAACAAATGTGGAATCATATCCATACCTTTCTGGTAATTTCTTCTCTCTTGCTAATCTTCTAGGTGCTTGTTTGGAGCATTCTCCAACCTCTTGCATCTTTGCTTTGCCTCTTGACTTCCATAGCTTGTAATCCCTTTCTCTTTCATGTTGGTCATCATCTGTATCACTTCTTGGATCCTGGACCTGTGTATCATGCTTGCTTCCTAATTGATGAGAGTCAGAATCAAGATCATATGGTAGTGTTACCTTTTGTTTCTCTTCATCATACCAAGACCTGTGTTCTTCAAACACAACATCTCTACTCGTAGTGAATTGCTTGGTTGAAGTTGAAGAACTTGTAACCCATCTGAGTTGAATCATATCCAATAAACACTGCCTTTGTTGCCCTTTCATCTAGCTTACCTCTTATTTATGATGGTAAATGAACATAAGCTAAACAACCAAAAACCTTGCAGTGTCCAAGATTAGGTTTTCTTCCATGCCATGCTTCATAAGGAGTCATACCTTGAAGTGATTTGGATGGTAGTCTATTGACAAGGTACACAGCAGTTGAAATAGCTTCTGCCCATAGAAAATGTGGCAACTTCTTCTCTTCAAGCATTGTTCGGGCTGATCCAACCAATGTCTTGTTTCTCCTCTCTGCAATTCCATTTAGTTGAGGAGAGTACCTGGTAGTCACTTCCCTTTTGATACCTTTGTCCTGCAAGAACTCATCAAACTCTTTGGAGAAGTATTCTCCCCCTTCATCAGATCTGAGCTTCTTTAGTGATCTACCTGTATGATTCTCCATATGTGCAAGATACTTCTTGAAGCAATCAAACACTTCATTCTTACTCTTGATAAAGTATAGAACAGTCCATCTACTATGGTCCTCAATAAATGAGACATAATACCTTGATCCTGCCAATGAAGGTTCTTGACTTGGTCCCCATACATCTGTATGTACTAAGTCCAATAAGTTGTTGTGGATGTAGCCTTTGTGGTTGAATGGTTGTCTTTGTGCCTTCTTAATTTTACATTCATCACACTTGTTGATCATGTGTTGCTTTGATATGTTCGGCAGTCCTAGAACACTTTGATCCCTGCATATATCCTTCAAGGTTCTTTCAGTCACATGAGCAAGTCTCTTATGCCACTTCAAGCTCACTTAGGGTTTGAGACCCAAAGTTGAATAGAGCTATGTTCCTGGTTTCTCCTACTTCAAAAGTAAAGAGCCTACCATGCTTCTCACCTCGGGCTATCTTCTTGAAGCCTTGACATGGATCTTCCACAAAAGCTCCATGTTGGGTGAACCTAACTTGCAAGCCTTTTTCAACTATTTGGCCTACACTTATTAGGTTTTTAGTGATAGTGGGTACATAGAGAACCTTACTTAGAATGTTTGTCCTGCCATTGGAAGCTTTGACATTACCAATCTTCTCCACATTGTGCTTCGTCCCATACCCTGTTTGCACTTCATGTCTATGCTTTGGACTTTCCAAATCAGATAGAAGAGCAATGTTGTCTGCAACATGATTTGAACATCCTGAATCTATGTAGAAAAAATGATCATCTTCTTTACCTTCTTTGTGGCTTAGATTCATGAGAAGCAATGAATCTTCATGTGGTTGGTCTTTTGAATAATTGTTGTAGTCTCTTCTATTATAGCTTCTATTGTTATTGTTGAAGTTGTGTCCACCTCTGCCTCTATTGCTGCCATATCCACCTCTTCCACTTCCTTTCTGGGTCTTCCCATTGAACCAACAATTCTGAGTGGTGTCATTGGTCTTATCGCATATGGCACAAGGTTGAAGATTCTGACCTTTGGTTTTGTCTTGCTTTGGTCCTTTCTTCTTCCCTTTCCACTTGCTCTTGCTTGCAAAGTTGGCTTGGGAAGTCTCTTCTTCATCTTCTTCCTTCTTCTTGCCTTTTTGCTTCGTATCCTTTTTATCTGCATATAGAGCACTAGTTGAATTACCATGATAAGAGTTACCTTCCTTTATGCTATTGTTGGCTTCTTGATTGAAGAGTTGTCCAAGAAAGATGTTGAAGTCTGGAGTTTGCACATCCATGATGAGATCATATGCCGTCGTGAAGGATTGCCATTGCTTATCACTTCGAATGTTGTTGAGAATTTGCCTCATGATGACCTCTTCTTCAATCAGCTCTCCAATGGATGCTAATTGATCCGCAACTTCCTTGACCTTGGTAACAAAATCTGTGATGGTTTGTTTAGGTGTTTTCTTCATTTGGTTGAACTCGTTCCAAAGATGATTCTTTCTTGCTTTGGTACTAGCAGAAAAGAAAGTCTCGAGGGCATTCCAAGTCTCTTGAGATGTCTTGCATCCTCTAATATGTGGTAATAGAGAGTCAAAGATAGAGTTTAGTATGTACGACCTTTCTTGAGCATCCGTTTCGCACCAAAGTGTGAGCTTATCTGTCTCCTCTTGTGTACCTCCTTTGGATCTTGGAATAGGCATAACTTCATCACCTGCTACAATTCCATAAAGGTTTCTACCTTGCAAATAGGCCTCCATTCTGATTTTCCATTTCCAATGAGATATCTTGCACTCAATGTGGAGCTCTCGAGAGAGAGCATGAGCCTCTCCAAGATTACTGTTGGCAAAGAAAATGATGCAGAGAATTGAAGGAGCAAGACAATGATGGTCACAAGTGTATGTATATTGCTTCCATGTATTTTACAAGTGATTTCAAGTCCTTATATAGCCTCTAGGAGTGTTCCACGACTTTTACAAGTTGAATTTGAATTCAAATGAAGGTGAGAATGGTTGTGAGGGAATCAATTCACTTTCCTACAATCTAGAAAAAGTGAAGATCTAGTTTGATCTACTTTTAGGTGATTGATTGCTTGATTGAATGCAACTTCAACCACCACAAATTCGTGGGATTTGGGCTCTATCTTTCTACCTTTACATGTGTAAAGCTCAAGGCTTTTACAACGGTAAATGAACCATAAAAGATTCCTCAAAAAAATACAATAAATGAGCATATGAAAAAGAACTCTCCAACGGATATTCTTTCAACGTGATAGCCTTTGATGTAGATCAAATCCACCTCAAGCATATTGTAAGCTTGATGTTCCAACAATACACACATACACACATACACAAATGCATATACATACACACACACATATGCATATACATACATGCATATGCATACACACATGCATATGCATACACATGCATATACATACACATCCATATGCATACACACATACATATGCATATACATACATGCTTATGCATACACACATGCATATACATACAAATACATATGCATACACACATACACAAATGCATATCCATACACATGCATATCCATACACACATACATATGCACATACACACATACACACATGCATATACATACACATGCATATGCATACACACACATGCATATGCATACACAGACACATGCATATACATACACACATGCATATACATACACACATGCATATGCATACACACATGTATCTACATACACATGCATATGCATACACACATACACACACACAAATGCATATGCATACACACATGCATATGCATACACACATGCATATGCACACACATGCATATGCGTACACACATGCATATGCGTACACACATGCATATGCGTACACACATGCATATGCGTACAAACATGCATATGCGTACACACATGCATATGCATACACACATACATATGTATATGCATACATGCATATGCATACACACATGCACACATGCATATGCATACACACATGCACACATGCATATGCATACACACATGCATATGCATACACACATGCATATGCATACACACATGCATATGCATACACACATGCATATGCATACACAAATGCATATGCATACACAAATGCATATGAATACACACATGCACAAATGCATATGCATACACACATGCATATACATACACATGCATATGCATACACATATATACATACACATGCATATGCATACACACATACACACATGCATATGCATACACACATGCATATACATACATGCATATGCATACACAGATACACACATGCAAATGCATAAACAGATACACACATGCATATGCATACACACATGCATATGCATACACACATGCATATGTATACACACATGCATATGCATACACACATACACAAATGCATATGCATACACACATGCATATGCATATACATACATGCATATGCATATACATATATGCATATGCATACATACATGCATATGCATATACATACATGCATATGCATATACATATATGCATATGCATATACATACATGCATATGCATACACACATGCATATGCATACACACATGCATACACATACACATGCATATGCATAGACACATACACAAATGCATATGCATACATGCATACATACACATGCGTATGCATACACACATGCATATACATACACATGCATATGCATACACACATACACATATATACAAATGCATATGCATACACACATGCATATGCATATACATACATGCATATGCATACACAGATGCATATGCATACACAGATGCATATGCATACACACATGCATATGCATGCACACATGCATATACATACACATGCATATGCATACACACATACATATGCATATGCATACATGCATATGCATACACACATGGATATGCATACACACATGCATATGCATACACACATGCATATGCATACACACATACATATATATACACATATACATGCACACATATATGTGAAAATATCTGAAAAATAAATCTATAGATTTTTTAGGATATATATATATATATATATATATATATATATATATATATATATATATATATATATATTCTAACATCTCCACATTGCGAGATGCAGTGGCCACATGTTTAGATACAGTTGGAACGTCGCATTTAGGTAGCGGTGGATATGACAATATGCACTACCAATTTGTAAGTATCCTTTTAATTATTGAATTTGTTTGTGTTAAGCACATTATGTATGTTCATCTGACATTTTGCATATTTATTATAGGATTTGGAAGTGGGTCCTCCTTCGACGGGAACCGAAGAAGCTTATGGATATCATCATGGATTGGATGCAGTGTTGCAGAACTTAGAGGGACGTGGTTCGATCATTTCATGGGAGAATCTATGATGTGGTAAAATTATAGCTTGGTTGCGTATTTTTAGTTGTTGTTTATAAATGTCATGTCAATTTGTCTCATTTTACGCATATGCTTTGTTGGAGGATTGTAGGCGTAAATGTTTTGATCCCCTTGCACATATATATGGTAGTGCTTTGCCACAATTCTGTATTACACTCCTATGTGGCAATGACGCACCATAATTTTGTATTCGGTTCCTATTTGGAAGTGCTTTGTCACATTTTGTATTCGGTTCCTATGTGAAAGTGCTTTGCCATACTCTTGTACATCCGTCATTTATGGAATATACAACTTTTTGTACATGATTCATGGTTCAGTTTTCGTCATCTCTTTTGTTTGCAATAGTATTTTGCTAAATAAAATCATGTTTTGGTTGCCATTAGAGTACATATCACATGTACTCGGTTTTCTTTTGGCAGAGTGTATTTTCTTTTGCTAAATAACATCATGGTAATGTTGATGTAGCAAAAGACAACACACTCTGCCCTAAAAAAATTTCGTAGATATGGTCATTGATATAACCATCGGTACTCCATGGAGTCACTGGTATAAGCATTGGTACTCCCAACCCGGTCACCCGAATGGGCGTCCATATGAGCTTTGGTATTTTAGACACCCACAATGGCACCCATACCGAGGCTCATACCGATGCCCATATCGGCACCCATACCGGCACTATGTTTCTGACATGCATACCGACCGCAACACCAACATCACGGGCAAATTGTGCCCATTCATTTTCCTTGGTAAAAGCTTCAGTATACCCTCGATATGTTGTAGTGAGACAACAATGACGAAAAGCACATCATTAGCACGCTTAACATATAAGGTGCTTTCAATTGGACTGTTCTCAAAGCCATGTGCAATTAGATAATCATGTATCTTCTCATACCAAGCATGTGGTGCTTGTTTAAAGCATATAATGCATTCTTTAACCTACACACTTGGTTTTCATGCCCTTTCTGCACAAAGCCATGGGGCTGAAAAACATACACTTCTTCATGCAAGTCACCATTCAAAAATGTTGTTTTAATGTCTAATTGATGTACATTCCAACCATGATGGGCTATAAGTGCACAGATGCTCTGAATAGTAGTCATATGACATGTAGGTGCAAAGGTCTCATCAAAATCAATACCTCTTTCCTATGCATAACCCTTTGCAACAAGCTTAGCTTTATACCTGTCAACTATTCCATCAGGCTTACACTTCAGCTTGTATACCCACATAGTGCGAATGGCCTTCTTGCTAGAAGGCAAGGCACATAAAGGCCAGGTACCATTTTTCATGATAGCATTATATTCAAATTGCATTACAGCCATCCAATGTTCAGAATTTTGTGATTCATCAAACAAAACAAGCTCAGTCTCATCACAAAGACTAGATGCAGCCATATCATAGCAATCTGATGCAAAAGAGGCACTATGAGAGCCTTATCGAGTATGATATGACAGAGGTGCATGTGATTTGCTATCACGCAAAGTATGCAACAGCCATTTTGGCATATTTTTTGCCTCCTCAATGTCAGCTCTGTCATCAAAAAATGCATCATGTAAATCTACATCAGAAATGGGATGATCTACATCATCACATGAAAGCTGCAAAGGTTGAGACGTTTCCTCATTAGGACCACCACTAGATTGTCCATGTGTAAAAAGAGGGAGCAAAGTATCATACATGTCTTTGGAGCTAACAAATGTCTCCTTAGTACATGAAAGTAATGGTCGAATAGCATCTTCCACAAAAACAACATCACAGCTAACCAGAATGCATTTAGTCTGTGGATGATACAGATAAAAGTCTTTACTTCCATAACTATACCCAACAAAAATAAAGTTTACTGCTTTATCATCCAATTTTCTTTGATGTTGCACAGGCACTAATGCATATGCAAAACAACCAAAAACACAGAGATGAGCAACAGATGGCTTGCAATCATGCCAAGCTTCATATGGAGTGATAGACATCAGCGCTTTAGTGGGAGACCTGTTAAGTACATATGCTGCACACGTAATCGCCTCAAGCCAAAAACTATGTGGTAAAGCCTGACTCTTGACCATACACCTCGCCATCTCCATGAGTGAATTGTTCTTCCATTCAACAATTCCATTCTGTTGAGGTGTATACGACAGTGTACACTGGTTTCTTATCCCACGTTCAACCAAAAATGCATATCAGAAGACATATATTCTCCCCCGACTAGAATGGAGGGTGCCCATTTTACGTGCTGATAGATTTTAAACCCAAACCAAAAACTGTTTGAAGCACATGAACACTTTGGACTTTGCTTTCAATGGATATACCGATGCATGCCTGGAAAAATCATCAATGAAAGTCATAAAGTAAAGATAGTTTCCTAGAGGGTGTCTACATAGGACCACAGAATCACTATGAACAAGAAGCAATTTTTGAGTAGCCTAAACTGAAACATCTTTTGGAAATGAGGAATGTTGCTTTTTGCCCAAAATAAAACCTTCACATACATGTTTACTGGGTGCCTTAAGTTTGGGCAAGGAGGACACCATTTCAGATTTCTACACGCGTAGCAAACTAACAAAATTCAAATGACCAAAGCATGCATGCCAAAGCTTTGCATCTGACATAGCCTGAGAATCATGTACTGCACATGTTGAATCATTCACAGATCTTTCATAGTCTATGAGCTTATATAGCCCATGATAGAAAATGCTAGAAGCAATAATCACGTCACCATTTGACAAATCATGAACTGTACACCTGCACACTTTATCCCTAGCACAAATAAAGCATCTGACAAAGTGAAAGAACTACCATCAGCAGTGGTCAAAATGATCTTACCAACTCCCATGACTGGATAAGAGGAGTTGTTGGCATATGTGACACTATTCCCTGTAGGGGCAGGCTCGAGTGAGTGAAGAAACTATGCTGCGAGGTGATATGTTTGGTCACACCACTATCAAAGTACCAAACATTTGAGTATACTACAGACATGCACTGCTCATGAGAAGATGGGTCGAAATTAAAAATAGTAGTAAACACCCATTCTTCTTCCTGCACAAGATTAGTAGACCCTATTTTTAGTATAGAGGCCTCTACAACAACCAATCTAGCCTCTTTCTTCTTTGCCTCTTTAGCAGCCAATTTTGGACAGCTCTTAATGACATGATCATTTGCTTTACTGTATTTACAAAACAATTTCTGCTTTTCAGATTTCTTTTCATCTTTGTCTTCCCTCTTCGATTGCGCAAAATTAGTAGATTTTTGCTTACTAGTTGAAAAGCTCCATTTTCCTTTGCCCTTCTAACTAGCTAGGAAAGCTTGATTTGCTACATGCATAATGGACCTATTCTGCCTGGATTGATCTTCCTGCAATAAAACAAAGAATAACTCCTCAAATGACAAGGCATTTGGATTTCCTTTCATCATCAAACGAATAGTAGAAGCAAAACTCTGATATGAGTCATGAAGACCATTTAGAACAGTCTACACAAGTGAACTGTCAGGAAGGACTTCATGAAAAAAGATCAATTGTTCCTTCAAATCCTTGATCTTTGCCAAAAAACTCTCCATAGAATCACTTTCATTCATGTGCTCACTCTCCAACTATTTTCGGAGGAAAGCAACACGATCCTCATTCCTAGCTTGGTACAATGTGCTTAGTGTATCCCAAGCATCCTTAGCTGTTCTGCAAGAGTCAATGTGAGCAATAATGGCACGTTTTACAAACAAAGCTATCAATGCATGTGCCTAGGCATCTTTGCGATCCCAAAGAACAAGAATATAGTAGGTGCAATAGAAACTATGGCACAAACATGAATTTGCAAAATATCATCATCTTCAACACCTTTTGCATCAGCTTCAATACCTGCAGTTGTAATAGTTGCAGGTGTGATAGGACGTTTTTAACACCCTGCACAATGTTCCACAGTCCTTTTGCAACCAATACATGTCCCATCATATAAGCCCATAATGGGTAGTTGGTACCGTCCAAATTATCATCAACATCCAACATACAGAATTCATCACAACTTTCAGCCACGGCTAGTGACTAAAATACCTTGATGCAAAAAATTGACTATATCTCAAAAATTTGAACAGAACTGTCAAGATGAATTCTACTAAACTTGTAGCGGACTTTGAGACGCTTATACCAGCGAACCAAAACTGGTATATACCTTTGGCACAAAAAGATAAAATATCCTACATAAGCACTATGATAGTGCATTCGGAGGTTGAAACAAGCTCAGATCGCAATTTCGGCACGACATAACAAAGTTGTTTTGATTTCGAAAACACCCTGAGTATGCTCACCAAAATTTGTGCTATTCTGAGACTACAAGGGGAGAGGTGTTGATGATGCCATAGATGAAGTGGTGACCTTCTATGATACCAATTATTGGAGTAAGACATTTGCGCAAGCACTCAAACATCACAAGGAAGAAGAAGAAGCTTGGAGCACAACATACAATACTGAATTTATTACCACTAGAATCTACAAAAGATAAGTACCCCGTTAGGGCAATAGGCATATATACAAGCTGGGGGAAAAAACCTCCTAGAGAGGGAAAAAAGTGCCCTGACGGCCCTAGAGTGTTCACACACATCACTACCTAAACATATCAACACAAACCATCACAGAGTTTGTTACCAAGGTCAAGGAGGTTGCAGATTAGTTAGCATCCATTGGAGAGCTGATTGAAGAAGAGGCTATCATGAGGCAAATTTTCAATGGGATTCAAAGGGATATGCAATGGAAGTACTTCGCCATGGCTTATGATGTCATCATGGATGTGCAAACTCCATACTTCAACATCTTTCTTGGACAATTCTTCAATCGAGGCAACAATAGCATAAAGGAATGTAACTTCTATCATGGTAATTCAAGTAGTGCTCTAAGTGTAGATAAGAACTACAAGAAGTTGAAAGGCAAGAAGAAGAAGGAAGAAGATGAAGAGGAGACTTCCCAAGCCGACTTAACAAGCAAGAGCAAGTGGAAAAGGAAGAAGGAAGGACCAAAACATTACAAAGCCAAAGGTCTGAATGTTCAACCTTGTGACGTTTCTGATAAGACCAATCACACCATGTCGGGTTGTAGGGTATGCACACATCCTAAATTGTGTATAGGAAACCTCCCTAGACCATGAGAATAACTCTTTTTGTATCTACTTAGAGTTTTCACATAAAAACACCCTCTTAGGAAACTTTTTTATCTTTCTCTAACACTATAGTAGAGAAGCCTTGGGAAATAACTTATTTGGACACACATCTAGGAGGACACACATGAAAATCCCATGCATGTTCTTTTTGGGGATTTGTTTGTTACACATGTGATCTTGGAATCTCCTAGAAGATATGTTAGTTAGAGAGAGATCCACTTTTTGACTTTTCAAAGGAGCACATGGGGAATAGAGCTTAGCTTATAATTAGAAGCTCATTTTTGTAAAGGAGGGAGCTTTTCGTCAACATGCTCTCATGTTATATCATTTATGAATGGAAGAGGCTCTCATTTACTCTAAGACTTGTTACATTTACATATATTGTGTCTTTGTGAGTGTGTGAGATCGGTGTATGTGTGACTATGCATGTCTCTCCTTTGTGTGAGTAGGATAATTGTATTTGCTTGTATTTTCCTCATGGGCTAGGATCCTTGACTCCCTATTCTCCTTGTTTCCAAGCATGTGGCATAGCATGGGGCTGATGCCAATGGCTTGAACATGTGGGAGGTAGGGATGGATGAGAGCAGAGTCACTCTTGAGCTTTCCTTCTTGCTTCCATGCAAGGTGGTGAGGGTTTTTGGTCATTCCTTGCTACAACCTCACCACTTTTTAGCACGGCTGCCGGGGATGGTCGGCCTTTCATCACTTGGAGAGTTCAAGAACATGTGGTAAAATATTGTGTTGCAATTTTTCTTCTCATTTGCGTAGGATTTGAGTTCTTGCATGGCACTTTCACCCTTCCATTGGGCCAATTGCTCCCCATTTTCTTGTTTTGAGTAGTGTAATTTTAGTTTTTTTTGGTTGCTACACAAAAAACAACCCCTAAACCCTTTCTCTCTCTTTCTCTATCTCTCTCATCCACACACTCCCAATCACCCATTCCCTTGGCATTCTCGCATCTCTATCATCGCTTAATGAGGATACCCTTCTTGGATTGAGGGATGGGTAGTCGTCCATCTTGATCCTCCCTTTTTCCAAGAAAACCCAAGCAACAAAATGTAGAAATAAATAAATACGATGTGAATGCCTTGGACTCTATATCCCTTCAACTCATGTGAACGGGGTAGTTTTCTTACAAGCATTTATGTATAAGTGTGAGTCATCAAAGTATGGAAGAAAATGGATATTTTTGTGCATTCATTGATTGACTGAGCCTCCATGGTGGTTGGTGATTATGTGTCACCATTCCTCTCATCGGCATTTATGTCACGATGGTGGGTGGTTGGGGGGAATCTTAATCCTCTCCCATGACTCTCACTGAGGCCGAGTCATATTCGGAGTTGAGCATCAGAGGCTCCCCCTTCTGTGTATGTTCGTCGGGGTTGAGCATCATCCGCTCCTCCTTGTGCTTTAGGGTCTTTCGTCCTTCGGGTGCTCTATGGTGTCGAGCTTTGTTGGGTTGAGCTCCATCGAGCTCCCCATCTCCATTTACTGTCGGAGTCCTGCTTATCAAACTCCGCATCATCACTTGCTGCCAGGGTTGAGCTCCACCTACCTGCTCTGTTCGTGCATCTCCATGCTCATATCATTCTATCGTGGAAGTGCTGCTCATCGTCATCATAGGTTGTTGAACACTACACTCTGCTTTCTTGGGTTTCCCCTTGCTTTAATGCCATTCAAGGAGCTCTAAGAGGAGTTGGAGCACCTTTGGGATACACTCTTGCTAAGTTCAGACTGCATCACCCCTTCCTCCCTGCTTCTACTATGGAGATATGTGCAGTGCCTTATCCCCTTTTTCTTCCCCGTTGCGACGACGATGACACGTTAAGATGCTGAAGCCTTGAGCTCAAAGGACCATGTGTAGAATCATGTCACTTGCCTTACTGCTTACTGATCATGCCCATATGGAACCCACGACATAGAAGCTCTATGTATATTCTCCTAGTTGAAGTAAATCTACGCCCAGAGCTTTACCAGCATGACCTGATCTTAAATCCGCTATGTTGGAGGTTTGTGTCCTCGTTTTCCCAGGAAGTTCTCCCGACATGATGTTCAGTGATGGTCTCCACAAGCATCTCTTTTTGGTGATGAAACTATCGGTGTAGGTATCCATCTGTTCCTCATCCTACTGAATAGCTGTGGAGTTTGGTTCTCCGTGTCCGATCAACGGGCAGGTGTATGATGTGATCAAGCCATTGAAGGCTTCCCCTTTTTTTTCTGAGTGCGCATTCTGGTCTGTACATGTTTCTCCATGTCAATTGAATTATAATCAAGCAATCCCCCTTGTGTTTTGTTGATTGCTTCCCTCTTGTTGTAGTGTCGTGCTGGTCTTTACACTCCCACTTTCTGAGGTTCTCGAACTTTGTTGCACTACTACTAGGTGTGGCCTCTTTTGCTCTACCCCTTCATATCTAGATTGTGATTAAACAGGGTCTGCATGTTGCAGACAATCATATTAAGGGCTAAAGGTTCGTTTACTTCTTCTGTTCTGTTGCACATTTCAGGCGACGAGGTCTTTGTTGGGAATGCCACCTAATGCAATATAATTAATCTTGATTGCTTTATAACTAATCTCTAATCACTTTGGGTTTCAGTTTCCTGACCGATCCAACCTTTCACCTATGATGATACCAATCATCCATGCTCTTCTATGCTCCTTTGATTCATTTCCTCTTAGGCCCAAATCTTGAATGTCGAAAGTGCTGCCATACTCCACCTAGAGCCTACTTGCTCATCAGATTTGTAGCCATGTGTGTTAAAATTGTGACTGATGTTTTGCTCGGAGAATGATTGTGAATTTGGTGCTGATGATGGTACGATTCCTTCAAAGTTTAATCTGGCACTATCATATGTTGCCTACTCAAGTTCATTCTACTACAGTGGGGTAGTTTGATAGTGCTTGGAAAATCAATTATGGAAGAAATCGTTGCTTTTTCTGAGTTAATGTCTTCTCCTTTGTGAATGGGGACTTTTTGCTTTGAGAAAGAAGAGTTTTCTGATTAGGATATTGAAGCCTCATATTATTTACTACTTCATTCTGTTAATGAATTGCTTCCGTGTATTGACTCAGCCAGAGGCTTTTGTTGTTATCTACCTATGTGTGTGACTTAGGTACCATAGATGGCAGACACGAATGATCTAAAAATGTATGATGATTTTTTTTCAAACAACAAAATAACCATACTGACATAATATCTGTGTATAATTTGACGCGAAGGATCTTTGGTTTCTTTTACCATGCTATGCTGACTTTTTGCCCCTGTTTCTTGGTCATAATTGCATGTATGCACTATCTAAAGAAGTCCTAGAAAGTTTTCTAAATATATTGGGTGTCACCTTTGTGTTGTTCATGAATATTAAAGGCTCAGTATATCGATGGTTCACAGACTGTCTCTTCATCCTTTTGAAGCTCAATATACCCTTCTTTGTGCTCATACCACACACTGAAAAGATATGAGGTTACAAAATTGCAATAAAGGTCTCTCACCCTTTTGTGTTATAGATAGGGATGTTATGCTCTTAAGAAGACACTCAAGACATTATAAAACTAAATAAAGTAGATCTCTCTCCCAGACATTCTTTGGGGCTCATGTTCCATTCTAGAATCAGAGAAGGATCTTACTGGCATGTGTGATGACTCCATATTGGTGCATGCTTTTCATAATCTCTTTTTGATTGAGCACATGATGGGAAGAACTTGTGGTTTCCTATGCTTTTTTGGTATGATGTTCACTTCGCTAGATGTAATGACAATCTTGAAAGATTTTGGACTCCATGGATATTGGGATGCTTTTGGTTGGGGGAAAGTGACTGCCCCTCACCTAGATTTAGCCTGTGAATGTCTACTCTAAGATTAGGTCATATGCATGGATATGACTTCACATGCTCATTATGTGATAGCAAGAATTTGAGGCAGCTCGCAATCACGGTGTAACATACCTCTCGTCTGTCATCTTTATTTTTTTTTAAGTTGAATGAACTACTTTCTAATACTCTTTCCTGTTTATATTAAGCCATGAATTTATCCCTTGCCTTTCCTGTGCCTTTACAAGTCCAATGTTGCTGTAAGGAAAGTGGGTGGTCACAGTAATGTGTCTTGATGAAGATGGTGGGTAACCCTTGTGGGTATTTTCTTTCAATAGGACTAATCTTTGTATACTACAAGATTAAAAGGAGGATGGTGGCTCCTTGTCTCTTTGGTTTTCTACTAATCTCGATGTTGGAAGCGACTATTGGAGGATGATGACTTGCTCACATTCTTCATAGGTTCTCGTGTGGTTGTATATGTTCTCTTGCGATGGGAAGGTATGGTATGATAGGGTTGAAATGTGAAATTGCTCTAGCTAGGGTTTTGTGTCCTTTTTCTCTAAATTGTCTGTTCTTGATAATATCTTCTTGGTTCTATGTGTGCCATGTGTGCTGAATGGGAAAGATGGTTGGGGTATCATATGAGTAGGGGTTATGATTTCCCTTGTGTCCACGTGTGTATATTGTTGTGCATGTTCTGAAATCAGAGCTTGAACCCACACTTGCATCCTCCAAATCCTCTGATTGATGTCTGGACCCACTATCTCCTTGGATGGCTTGCGGGTACCCTTGCTGTCATAGCAAGTTGCTGGTTTTGCTCAATAGGACTTTTGCATCTGGTGCCTTAGATATTACAGGATTACCAATTGGTGCCTCACTTAGATAAAAGATGAATGATTGACTTTGTGTGCCTCTTGATCATGGCTTAAATGTATGAGAGGTTGGGTGTATAATGCCTGTGCTTCAAAAATGTTTAGTGTAACGTGAGCAAAGTTACAGGTTGGCATGCATATAGGGGGTAAAATTGTTGATTCTAACCTATTTGGTACCGTTTAATTGTGAAGGTCATGAGTGATTGTTTTTTGCTAGGGAAGTAACTCCCTAGTTTCACAATGCTCAGGCCAACACCTAGAGACCTTCAACAATGCTCCTTCTTGACTCCTATAGATGATTTGCAGGAATAGTTATGGATACGCTGTTTTGAATTCCATGAATGCTTGTAGATTGATAAGAGTCATAATGTTGCACTATTGTCGAATCATCTTGTGAACACATAATACTCATGTTAAGTTGCAAGCTTGCTGATATGAGCATAGTATAAGTGATGGCAGGACCATAAGTTAAACATAAAACCACATTCATCTCATGCTATACATTACAATATGTCTAACACTCACTTGGTGATAGCATATTTAGGAATGACAATATGATTATGGCATCACAAAGATATAAGGGACATATGGGTTCTTGTGATGATCCTTGCTCTTTAGTTGTACTTCTTGGATAGTAGGAACAATAAGATTTTCAGGACTTCTCTCTAGAAGAAAAGTCTTGCACAAGAGGATGCCCTTGAAGTGGAAACTAAATTTGTAGTGAATGTTTATCTCATTACTAGATGCAGTCTACTTGCTCTTTTGTATGCCATTTCAGGTTTGGGAGCTTTAGGAGAAGGCATTTCTGGCCTTACAAAAGACTCCATAGTGGGATGCATCCTGGGCTGACTGCCTCCCAAGGGGATTGTATCACCCAACTTTGAAGATTGAAGATTTGTAGATTGAAGTAAAGACTCAAGACTTGCTGCCTGAAGCTTTGCATACTGAAGAATTGCAGATTTTGAAGAACTCAAGAGTTTCCAGAATTGACTCCAACTTGGAAAATTCAATCATGTATGATCCTCTTCTCTTAGCTTTGTCGAGGATGACAAAGTCTAGGGGGGGAGAGTGTTGGGTTGTAGGGTATGCAAAAATCCTAAATTGTGCATAGGAACCCTCCCTAGACCATGAGAATAACTCTTTTTGTATCTACTTAGAGTTTTCACATAAAAACACACTCATAGGACACTTTTTGATCTTTCTCTAACACTATAGTAGAGAAGCCTTGGGAAATAACTTATTTGGTCACACATCTAGGAGGACACACGTGAAAATCCCACGCATGTTCTTTTTGGGTATTTGTTTGTTACACATGTGATCTTGGAATCTCCTAGAAGATATGTTAGTTAGAGAGAGATCCACTTTTTGACTTTTCAAAGGAGCACATGGGGAATAGAGCTTAGCTTATAAATAGAAGCTCATTTTTGTAAAGGAGGGAGCTTTTGGTCGACGTGCTATCATGTTATATCATTTATAAATGGAACATGCTCTCATTTACTCCAAGACTTGTTACATTTACATGTATTGTGTCTTTTGTGTGAGAGTGGTGTGTGTGTGCCTATGCATGTCTCTCCTTTGTGTGAGTAGGAAAATTGTATTTGCTTGTATTTTCTTCATGGGTTAGGATCCCTGACTCCCTATTCTCCTTGTTTTCAAGCATGTGGCATAGCATGGGGCTCATGCTAATGGCTTGAACATGTGGGAGGTAGGGGTAGATGAGAGGAGAGTCACTCTTGAGCTTTCCTTCTTTCTTCCATGCAAGGTGGTGAGGGTTTTTGGTAATTCCTTGCTACAACCTCAACACACCACTCAAAATTGCTAGTTCAATGGGAAGACCCAGAAAGGAAGTGGAAGAGGTGGATATGGCAAGACGAGGTAGAGGTGGACACAACTTCAACAATAACAATAGAGGCTATAATAGAAGGGACTTCAAAAATTATTCAGAAGATCAACCACATGAAGACTCACTGATTCTTATTAATCTAAACCACAAAGAAGGTCAACAAGATTATCATTTGTTCTACATAGATTCAAGATGTTCAAATCATGTTGCACACGACATTGCTATCTGATTTGGAAAGTCCAAAGCATAGACATGAAGTTCAAATATGGGATGATACAAAGCACAATGTGGAGAACATTGGTTATGCCAAAGCTTCTAATGGCACGACAAACATTCTGAGTAAGGTTCTCTATGTATCCACTATAACTAAAAACCTAATAAGTGTAGGCCAAATAGTTGAAAAAGGCTTGGGAGTTAGATTCACCCAACATGGAGATTTTGTGGAAGATCCATGTCAAGGCTTAAAGAAGATAGCCAAAGGTGAGAATCATGATAGGCTCTTTACGTTTGAAGAAGGAGAAACCAGGAACATAGCTCTATTCACTTTTGGGTCTCAAACCCTAAGTGAGCTTGAAGTGTGGCATAAGAGACTTGCTCATGTGAATGAAAGAACCGTGAAGGATATATGCATGGATCAACATGTTCTAGGATTGCCAAACATATCAAAGAAACACATGATCAACAAATGTGATGCATGTTAACCATTCAACCACAAAGGCTACATCCACAAGAGCTTATTGGACTTAATACATATAGATGTATGGGGACCAAGTCAAGAACCTTCATTGGCAGGGTCAAGGTATTATGTCTCATTTATTTATGACCATAGTAGATAGTTTATTCTATACTTTATCAAGAGTAAGAATGAAGTGTTTGATTGCTTCAAAAAGTATCTAGCACATGTGAAGAACCATACACATAGATCACTCAAGAAGCTCAAATCTGATATAGGAGTAGAATACTTCTCCAAAGAGTTTGATGAGTTCTTGCATGATAAAGGTATCAAAAGGGAAGTGAATACTAGGTACTCTCCTCAACTAAATGGAAATGTAGAGAGAAGAAACAAGACATTGGTTGGATCAGCCAGAACAATTCTTGAAGAGAAGAGGTTTCCATATTATCTATGGGTAGAGACTATTTCAAGTGTTCTGTACCTTGTTAATAGACTACCATCCAAAGCACTTCAAGGTATGACTGCTTATGAAGCATGGCATGGAAGAAAACCTAGTCTTGGACATTGCAAGGTGTTTGATTGTTTAGCATATGTTCATGTGCCATCACAAATAAGAGGTAAGATAGATGAAAGGGCAACAAATGAAATCTTTATTGGATACAACTCAACTGAAATGGATTACAGGTTCTATAATCCTTCAACCAAGAAATTCACTACAAGTAGAGATGTTATGTTTGAAGAACACAAGTCTTGGTATGATGAAGAGAATTAAAAGGTAAATCAGGCCACAATTATCTCTCATCCTTCTTTTGTTTATGCACTAGCTCGTACACCTTTCACTCGCGCCTCCCTAAAATCTTTCTCTTTTTCACGCACACCCCTAGACTCTCTTTTCTTCTCTCGCATACGCACTCTTGTCCCCTTTGTTCTTGGTCTCACTACACACTTCCATTATGCATGCATGTGTACACACACATTCATATAGGCACACCTTTCTACATATTTTCCTTTTTTTCTTACACACCTACTTCACACACACATGCATATACATACCCACACATGCTCTCACCTATATACACCTACTCTCATGCATTCACACTCATTGACACACATGCACTCACACACTCACTCCCCTTTCTTGATCTTTTGGTCTTTCCTCTTTATTCTGCTTTCCCTTTTTCTCTTTTCTTCTACACTTGCTTCCTACTTTTCTTTCTCTCCCTTTCACTCAGTCACACTCACTCACTCATGCATTCTTACGCTCACACACATGCCTTTATACTCCCACACCATCATTCTCCCATTCATGTACATGCCCTTTTACACATAGGCCCCGTTTTACACCCTCCTTCTTTGTCACATCTACACACCTAGACCCTCTTCCCCATCTACATATGCATTCACACTCCTTTCACTAAGATTCAAATAGCGAGCCTTACCCTTTGACATATGTATCGGTTGTCATTAATGTCAACAATCTTTTCTCAATACTATGCTTCAACTTTTCAAAGTTAGAGTTCTAACTTTTACCGTTATAAAACAGAATTCTCATGCAAGATTTTTGAATATAGATGTGGAAGGTAAATGAGTTCCATCGAACACATGCTGTGCGCCAAAGTATGCTCCTAGACATCATGACAAGGAAAAAGAAATAACGTTAGAATGATTTTTGGGAAGGAATTTCATTTAATCATTACCCCTTTTTTATTTGCATTCAAGCGAGACACAAGTGTTTCAAAACACTTCACGATTTCTTATTCTAAAGGTTTTTTGATTCAATATTTCACTCCAACCATGGTCACGTTAACCAATAACCGCCATATCCACTTCCATAAAGGATTAGCTATGGTTAACCAAGTAGCGAATTGCCATAAAAAAACTATAACTGGTTTAAGTAAGCCATTTGCAGTTTTGTGTGCACCTATTAGCTCTAGACTTACTATCATACAAGACGATTAGGCAACATACCTGCTACTCCTTAATATCAACATAGGGAGAACATGAATTACCTCTGCTTTCTTGTTCAAGATCTTTGCTGCAACACTTGCTAGAGAACAATTGATAACCATGAATTAAATAATCTAAACCATATTACTAATCATGCTAGACATCATGTCAACGTGCCTCTGTATTGCAATTCTTTGTCACTGTGATCACTGGGAAACCAACAATAGAACATGCACGCATAACATGGTTCGAGTTCTGAAACTGCACAAAAATAGTGGGCAAAAATTTCCAAGCATCCAACACCAACGAAAGTACTCCATATTATCAAATGTTTCACACAAAAGATTGAGAACATATATATTATTGTGCTTAATCCGACGCAACAGCAATGTCATAGGAGTGGCCGAAAAACAACATTTATTTCATACACTGCATATAAAACTATTGGATGTATATAGAACCTCAAACCATTTCTACTCGAACGTTTGTTGTCTGCTCCCTCAGAACGTCACCATGAGCACTAGATCTTCCAAGCTTGTGGTTCACCTTTCTGCGCTTCATAACATAGCAACACTTTCCATAGTCAATGCACACTTCTTCCCTTCTTGATCTCAGTTTCGTAACATCACCTCGAATCTAATGGCTCCATTCCTCTGAGCACAAGCCAAACTAATAGAACCCCTTTGTGTATAATGTGCCTCGCAGACCTTGTAACAATAGGGATCCTAGATGGAGCAGACCATGCCTCCTCCAAAACAAAACTCCATTGGATGCCCCTCCCTTCGGAGACTGAACCCCCTCCTCCCCCCTTTGACACTTGCTTACTTCCCGGAATACCCCCAAAAAACTAGAGAGCCCTAGAAAAAGCCCTTCGATATCTTTATGTAATCCCCCTGTATCTCCCCTCGAATCCTTCAGTCTTTCCCGAGCTGCTTCTTTCTTTGCAGCCTATAAGTACTGCCCTATAGATAGTGAATGCCCTCCTGCTCGAGCATGTGTCATGAAGGGTATTGCCTTCCTATCGTCCACACTCCTTGAGTGTCTCCATGAAAACCCTCGATGTTTGGAGTTGGGCATAAAGGGCTTAATTCCTCGGGTGATTCAGAAGGAGGCTAACCCCTCCCAATACTTCCAAATATCCTCTTGAATCCTGTAGCATTAGTCATGAAATTCCAAAAAAACACGTGTTCATTTCTGCAAAACAAAATTTGTTGGCTGACAAGACTTAGGCCAAAAGCATAACGAAGAGACTCGGGCTTCACGATAACAACAGCCAAGTAATGGCATGTATTTTAGAAAGTCCAAACCCAAATCACTTTTCAACATGCACACAAGCAACATATTCACATATTACAACAAATTGAGGTCACCCGAATTTAACTCTATTTGTAGACACCGCATCAAACAACCGAAATGCCCACAAAGGACAGCCATGCCGATAGAATGTTCATGAATGAGAAATGTACCGGAGTCCTTGTTGATGGGCTTGAAATAGCTGTGGTTTTTTTGCTTACCAAGCATGTTGGCAACAAGCATTTAGGACATGAACACAAGTGCTAAAATCCAAATGGATTCCCTTAATCTGCGTGCTCAAAACAAGTGATTGCGCCTTGAACATGCTCATATCTCCCCCTAACATGTAAACAAGTGCCTAGCCGAGATATTTGATTGCATGAGCCCCTTGCGAATCAGTTCCACATGTACTTCTCTACCCTTATCAAGGGCCCCCGCAATGTAACAAGCTTTTAAGCTGCAAACAAAGGTAATAACATTGGCATAACCACTTCATTATCACCATATGGGACACTCTTCCTTGGTTCCCTACATCAAAATCTCATTAATAGACCACCATATTTAAACCAATCAATCATGCAACATACTCCCCTCTTCTACTCGCGAAGTCATCCCCGAAGAGCCAATTAGCACCTGCACTCAAACCATTCAAGTCATCGACAATACATCAATGCACATTCACATCCCTCATACTTATTCTATCTCTTTCCACTAGTGTATCTGCAACCACACTAAAATCAACATCCATTAGTCATAAAAAATCAATCACTTCACTTACCAACTTTGTATGCCGTTTTGCATCTTCATCTATCATGTCCACCTGTCTACAAACTCACCAAAACATTAGACCATTTTTCATCAAATTTTAATATCTACAACCAAGATGAAAAGACAATCATATCAATCATTCACATCACACAAATATACTCAGCACACACATCATGATCCCGCATCACACGTGCATCCTCCTCACACACAACATACATGCAAGCAGAAGACATGTCCACATTCCCTCTCATCACTCTTCTTGACTATTCGTTCGACACGTCACAAATCTCTATTCCACATGCATTACACACTTTCCACACACACAATATATAATCAAAAACCATTCCCCACTTCCGTTTTTGATACTCATCCCGGCCACTCGATCGCTTTCCTGATTCCCTTTTCTCATCTCTAACCAAGTTCTCTCGCCGATTTTTCATTCCCCTTCTACCTAGGGTTTCCACTACCCACTTTCATTTTCATCTCCTTTGCTCTTTCTCAACTAGCTCCTATACTAGGTCACCACCACACCTCCTGCATTGATGGAAAGGCGACAAAGATGTCTCAAGCCTAACGCGAGCTCACTCTGATAAGATCGCTCATCATCGACATGCTTAAGGACATCGCAAGTAGTTGCACAACCTAAGAACCAAAATGAGCACCTCCCAAGAGTTTGCATATGAACAAAGTAACTAGCACACTTGGATCTCTCAAGTCCAAGTCTTCCACAAACACGTTGTAGCCAAAACCCTAGCCGAGCTTAAGCTTCAATTCGACATGCCTCATCAGGAGTCCACACACTCCCAGATCCCCACAACACATACACACATTCCCATCCGAGCATCATGCTCTCTCACCTCTCTTTTGTCCCCCCTTGAGAGAGGAATTTTCTTTTTCTCTTTTTTCTTCTTTTTATTTATTTATTTACGTGCAATGCAGAATGCTAGGCCTATGCAAAACCGACATCATCTTGTGGCTTTGACCACCCGGCCAAAGAGACTCCACCCGCCTATCGGCCCACATAGGCACATAGCCACATATAGGTCGGGCCTACAGCAAAACTAGCATCAGCTTGTGGCCTCGATCACCGGATCAAGGTTGTTCCACCCGCCCACTAGCCCACTGCAGCGCACCAACAACACACACACATATACACAATTATTTCTTTCTTGTTTTTTTTTTTCAATTCCAAAGTCTCGAGAATTAGGAGACAGAAGAAAGGCCCTTTTCCCAACCCAACCAATCACGACACACACATATATCCCCCGTGGACATCCCAATAAGATACATCTCCTCTCTGCTGCTACTCAAGCCAAAATCTGAGCACTAATGCCATGGTCAACTTTTCCTCTCAAAACCCGCGCACACTAGCTACCTTGCCGACGTGAAAACCCTGAAAAATGCCACCTCAGTCCTAAGCATACAACAAACTTGGTCCACCCATCCTCACATCTCTGACTCACAATTTTCCAAGCAAACCCTAATCAGACTCAAACCGTCCTCACCGACATGCATGGCCTCGCCGATTCCTCTTTCACATCAAACCTTTGCCTCGCAGAGATTCCACATGACCTTCCAATTTGCTTATATTGTTCTCAAGCCAGGCGATGCAATCTAGAAGACCACTGTTCATTACTATACCTCTTAATGCCTCGAGCTTTGCAGCTAAATCCTTTATCCCTTCTTCCTTTCACTCATCAATGCCTTGGAGTTGACAAAGCTCATCATCCACTTGATGGAACAGAAACCACATTTTCTTCCTCTCCTCTTCTAAATGACTCATCTTTCTTTCGGATTCAAGGGAAACATCCTCCCTCTTCCCGACTAGGTCAGACAGCTTCTCAACCTCTTCTCGGATCATTCTATCCTCCAAGATTCTACGTTCATTTTCTAATTGAAGTTCATCCACCTTCTTTGCCAACTTCTCCATCCCTTCTAACCCCATTCCTAATGCCTCTAACTTGCCCAATATCAGTTTCAACTCTTCCTCCATTTTCCCTACTTTTTGGGCCCCTCCTACACATTTTCGTCTCTCGTCGTCTCTCTGACTCATCCATCTACCGAGCTTGCTACTCAATCTTGCATTTTCTTTCTCTACCTGTCTCACTTTCTCATCACTCTCTGCTAGGGCACATTGCATCCTTTCTAACTCCAGGTGGACATCCTCACTAGCTCTACCCGCTTGATCACTATATTTACTGATCAAACTTTGTACTCTTTCCATTTCTTGCTCTATTTGCTCAAGTCTCTTTATCAGGTTCTTCTCATCTCTCTTGGACTCCTCTTCGATTGCCAAAGCAGTCGGCTACCATCGAGCCAGATCTCAAGTCCAAGACCATGTTTTCGCTCTCACGTCTCACAAGGTCTTTCCTCATGCTTTTGTTTACTCTTTTCAACTCCTCGTTTTCACTTTCCAACGCTCGTACTTGCTTTTCCCAAGTTCCTAGGACCTAGGCCATTTTCACTTGATTTTCCTCTAATTTCTCTATTTTGATCCTCTCGTTATCTCGCTCTTCTCGTAGACACTCCCACTGACGTATGCTTGCCAACAAACTCTTGTCATCTTCGGCTTTCACGAAGAAAGTCGCAAGGGACATACTAACCTCTTTTGCTAAGACCTCATCGACCTTTTGCACGACACATGTGCTCGCATAACCTTTTCTTTCCACAATTCATGCATGCGGGAACAAAGTCCAATGGACTAGACACACGAGGGCAAAACTTTGCAATGTGCCCGACTTTCTCACAACACCAACACCAAATATAATTCGAGATTGGACCAACTTGGCGACATTCATATGCATGATTTCTCATTGGGTGTCCAAACCCGCTTCGACTTCTAATCCATCCGAGATTCATCAACCTCGGGCCGGCCTTTTGAAAGTCCCCAACTCGCGGACTTTGCGACATCTTTCAACTTAGACAAACACACTCAATCTGGGTCGACGGGTTGTGACGCACAATTGGGGCACCCAGCGTACTTGTAGCACGACTCTATGAGGAGTGCCAAGCCAACTCCCCAGCAGGATTGCCAAAATGTCAAGTCCTAATGCCCACGGAAAGATGACTATACAAGCCTTTATTTCGCTCAAACCCCTCAGGATGGATACTCCAATTGGATTTTCTAGAGGCCACAATTATCTCTCGATTGATACTTCTTTTGTTTATGCACTAACTTGTACATCTTCCACTCGCATGTCCCTAGAATCTTTCTCTTTTACACGCACATCCCTAGACTCTCTTTTCTTCTCTCGCATATGCACTCTTGTACCCTTTGTTCTTGCTCTCACTAGACACTTCCATTATGCATGCATTTGTACACACACAATCATGTAGGCACACCTTTCCACATATTTTCCTTTTTTTCTTACACACCTACTTCACACACACATGCATATACATACCCACACATGCTCTCACCTATGTACACGTACTCTCATGCATTCACACTCATTGACACACATGCACTCACACGCTCCTTCCTCTTTCTTGATCTTTCGGTCTTTCCTCTTTATTATGCTTTCCCTTTTTCTCTTTTCTTCTACACTTGCTTCCTACTTTTCTTTCTCTCCCTTTCACTCAGTCACACTCACTCACTCACGCATACTTATGCTCACACACATGCCTTTGTACTCCCACACCATCATTCTCCCATTCATGTACATGCCCTTTTACACATAGGCCCCATTTTACACCCTCCTTCTTTGTCACATATACACACGTAGACCCTCTTCCCCATCTACATATGTGTTGGAGGATAAACACTCCTATGTGCACAACAAAAGCAAATGAACCCTCCTACGATCCTGAAATTTTTCAAAATAGGTTCTGTATTTTCTGAGTTTCTCTGAGTATATGCACAGACTCAAAATGACATTTTGCAAGCATAAACTAGACTTTAAGAGCTTTCCTCAACCAGCTGCAACAAAACAGACAACTTGATCTCTTCATAGAGTATGAGCTAACTAGACAGACACTGTTCTGGACATTTCTCTGCACATGTGCAGGCACTGAACCTGAGACATATACCAGACAAAGTAGAACTTATAAGCTTTCCAACAAGAAAAAAATCATTGCAAATGGATTCTGGATGAAGGAGAAACAACAATTACAAGACCGAGGGGTCTACCAAAAACATCTAGATAGATAGAGTGTGTAAAAGTGAAATTTCTGCAAAATATGCAGAGAACAGGTAGTAGGGGGTGTGCTTAAGCAAGGGGGCAGCTTGGGCACGTATTTCCACGACTCTAAGTCATAATACAACTCATTAGAGGTTTTAAAGACCACATACTAACCTCTTTAACCAATCAAAAGCATATACATGTCAAAAGTGAGGTCCAATCACATCAAGAGGTGAGCTAAATCTTCTCTAATCAACTTCTTTCCATTATGGGCATAGTTGGATGCCTCCAACTCGTGGAAATCAGCCTCCTTTGATTGTGGATGATGTGGAAGGTTCAATTTGGGCATGTTCCCACACTCTTGAGCTTGAAAAACTTTCAACACTCCCCCTCAAGCTCAAGTCTTTTCCTTTCGTTGCTTCAGCCTATATCTCTTATGTTGATAGCTTCCTTGAATCCTCCAAGCTTTGTACCTTCAAGAAACTTTGTCATCATCTCTGCAACCTACATTTTAGTGTTCACATACCTTATATCTAGCTCTTTTGCCATCACCTTTTCTCTAACGAAGTGGTAATGAACCTCTATGTGCTTGCTCCTTGCATGAAACATGGGATTGTTAGCTAGATAGATGCTTGAAATGTTGTCTCCATAAAGAGGAAACTCCTCCACTTCTACTTCCAAGTCCTTAAGTAGCTTCTTAAGCCATAATAGCTCTTATGTAGCCAATGCTAAACCTCTGTACTCAGCCTCTGTGGATGAAAGAGCAACAATGGGTTGCTTCTTAGAGCTCCAAGAGATCACTTTTGTACCTATCATGAAAACATAACCCGATGTACTCCTTCGACCATCCTTGCTACCTGCCCAATCAGCATCACTATATCCTTTGACACTTAGATCAGCATCATATGAGTAAAATAGACCTTGGTTGATGGTGTGCTTGATGTAACGAAGCACCTTTCTAGCCGCCATAAGATGATCATGAGTAGGTGCATGCAAAAATTGAGAGAGAACACCTACTACATATTCAAGATCAGGTCTAGTGAATGTAGCATAAATTAATGAACCAATTATGCTTCTATATAGTGTAATATCTTGCATAGCCTCTCCTTGACCTGCAACCAACTTTGTATTGGGCTCCATGGGCTGAGAAAGTGGCTTACAACCACTCATACCAAACTTGTATAGCACATCCAACAAGTACTTTCTTTGAATCAAGAAGATGCCATTGTGTGCATAGATTACCTCTATTCCCAAGAAGTACTTTAGTGTTCCAAGATCAGATATCTTGAACTCCTTCCCAAGCTTTGATTTGATATCTTTAACACGTGCAATATCACTTTCTGTCATGATCAAATCGTCCACATAGATGCAATGTATACCGTCTTGTCTCCTTGCTTCTTCATGTAAAGTGATGGATCTGCAACACTTTCTTTGTATCCACAACTTGATAAATAATCCACTAACCTCTGATTCCAGGCCCTTTGGGCTTGCTTTAGTCTAGATAGTGCTTTCCTTAGCTTGCAAACATGATTTGGGTACCTCATACTAGCAAATCCTTGAGGTTGGCTCATGTAGACTACTTCTTCAAGCTCTCCATTGAGGAAGGCATTCTTCACACCCAACTGATATAAGCTCCATTTCCTTGATGTGGCCACTGCAATCAAAGTCCTAATGGTTGGCATCTTGGCTACGGGGCTGAAAGTTTCATCATAATCTATCCCGTAGCTTTGGCAGAAGCCTTTCGCCACCAACCTTGCTTTGTACCTAGCAATGGAACCATCTGAATTTCTTTTAATTTTGTAAACCCACTTATTACCTATCACCTACATGCCTTCTTGAGCTGGTACCAAGCTCCAAGTATGGTTCTCATCAAGTGCTTTGAGCTCTTCCTTCATTGCCTCTTGCCATTCCTTGCAATCCTTAGCTTCTTCATAACTAGTTGGTTCTTTGTCCTTGATTACCTGAGTCATGTATGCATAATGCTTTGCAATGAAATTATCATATGTTAACCTTTGTACTAGATATCTTACTCTTGAAGACCTTCTTTCACTTCCTTTTGGTGTGGTTGCCATCTTCTTTCTTTGTTTTGCCACTCCTGGAGTTTGAATTTCTTCTATCTCTTCATCTTCCAACATGCTCTCGTCCACATAGCTTCCATCTTCAACTAAAATCTTCTCTTTGCCTTTGACTTTGCTTTCTTCAGAGCTGGTCTCTCTTTCCCTAAGCCTTCCACTCCATGGTGAGGGTGTCCTTGTGTTGCATGAGTTGCTTGGACCACTTAAATCCATGCTTTCTTGAACTCTATCATCATTCTTCAAATCTGTCTCACCTATGTCTTCAACCTGCAATGGACTCGTGCATGCATACCAAGGCTTCAACTCATCAAAGACAACATCCCTACTTACCTTTAGCTCCTTGGTGATGGGGTTATAGCATTTATATCCCTTTTGTTCCATAGAATATCCCAAAAAAATACATCTTTCAGATTTGGCATCTAACTTTGACCTCAACTCTTGAGGTACATGTACATAGCTTATACAACCAAAGACTCTAAGATGTGAAATGCAAGGTTTTCTTCCACTCCATGCTTCCTGAGGGGTTAGATGATGTATACCTGATGTAGGACATCTATTCATGATGTATGTGGCTGTATATGTGGCCTCTCCCCAATAACAATGCGGCATACTCATTTCGTTGAGCATACACCTTGCTACCTCTGCTATGTGTCTGTTCTTTCTCTCTGCTACCCCATTTTGTTGAGGGGTATACCTGCATGTAAATTGTCTTTTGATGCCATTGACCTGCAAAAATTCAGAAAATTCATGGGAGAAGTACTCTCCCCCTCCATCAGATCTCAAAGTTTTGATAAACTTGGCAGATTCCTTCTCCACCTGTGCTTTGAATTTCTTGAAGTAGTGGAACACATCTGATTTGTTTCTAATGCAATACAACCACACTTTTCTTGAAAAGTCATCAATGAAGGTTACAAAATACCTATTTCCAGCAAGGGATGCTTCTCTTGTTGGACCCCAAACATCCGTGTGAAAGAGGTCTAAAACATTTGCACTTACATAGATACTCTTCTTGAAGGGCAGCCTTGATTGTTTTCCTTGTTGGCAAGCTACACAAATTTCATGCAACATTTTAGATGTAAAATTTGGTAGGCCTCTTACCAAGCTCCTCCTTTGCATGTCCTTGAGCTTTTGTAGGTTGATGTGACCTATTCGTTTATGCCATAGATCCAAATCTGCTATCCTCTTGTCTCCATATGTGACATACATTGAATGGTGTGGCTGATTTATGTCCATTGTGAACATTCTCCCTTGCTTTTTTCCTTTTGTTATGAGCTTGAAACCTACCCTTGGATCCTCAACAAAACATCCTCTTTCCTTTTTCTACCATTTGGCCTACTGAAATCAAGTTTTTGGTAATAGTAGGGACATGTAATACCTCTGATAATCACTTTGCTCTTTGATTTCCTTCCAAAATGATATCTCCCACATGTTGAATGGTATGCTCTGAGTTATCACCTGTTTCCACATGCCCTTGATGCTTTGGGACCTGCAAAGTACTAAAAAGATCCTTTCCACATGACATATGATTGCTACATCCATTGTCTACATACCATACATCTTCACTAGCTTGAGTTGTATCTTCACCATACCTCATGGCAAGTAAATAATCATTCCCTTGGTTGGATGATGTGTTTGCATAATTACCTTGCCCCCTATAATTGTTGTTTTTGCTTTGATTCCCTTGTCTTTGAGCTCTATGATAGCATTCATTTGCAAAATGACCGGGCTTATTGCATACAAAGCATCCATTTGAAGTGGCTTGTCCTCTTCAACCAAATCTTGCACCTCTTCCTCTATTTGTGGCTATTCCACCTCTTTCACTTGCATTTTCTTGTTGTCCTTGACCTCCTTGGTTGCTTTGATATCTTCCTCTTCCTCTTGTAGCACCTCGGTTGTGTCTTTTTCTTCCTCTACCTGCATACAACAATTGCCCTTGGCTATCCTTGGCGTTATGACCACCAAGGTTCATCTCCTCTGTCACCATGAGAGTGATTAGTTGATCACAATCAGGAAGAGAGTCCCTTACATACACTGAAGTTGTGAAAGCCCTCCATTTTTCATCATCCCTAAGTCCATTTAGGGTGTGGGCGACAAGATCGTCATCATCTAGGGCACAACCGATTGACCCTAGTGCATCTGCAAGCTCTTTAACCCTTAATATGTAATCATTAGCACCTTGAGAGGGGCTTTTCCTAATATTATTTAGCTCATTCTTGAGCTGAATTTTTCTAATGAAAATGACCCTTTTGTCCCTTTCATCCCACTGTCTTCTCTTCTTTGGTCATTGGTTGGATTTACCTCATCTATGTAGGGTTTTGGCTCTCCACCACTCACAAGTCCCCACAAACCTTTCCCCATCAAAAAATTGCTTATTCTAAATCGCCATGGTTGGTAGTTTCCTTTCTCGAGCTTCTCAATCGGAGCCTTGAGATCAACCATGGTGCCTCCTAACTCTTTTGAACCTTCCCCTTGATGCAATGAAGTTGAAAAGGATGTCTTTTACCTCAAAAAATAGAGCTACTCCTCTTGATGAAGCTTCATCTTTGATTTGATGATGTATTTGCTTCCCCTTGTTGTTGATGTGCCCGTTCTTTGCTTCCTTCCTTCAAACTTTGATGAAGTCTTTACTTCACTTAAGTAGCTCCTTCTTCTCTCTTTGATACTCCACTTATAGCTCTGATACCACTGTTGGAGGATAAACACTCCTATGTGCACAACAAAAGCAAATGAACCCTCCTAGGATCCTGAAATTTTTCAGACATAGGTTCTGTATTTTCTGAGTTTCTCTGAGTATATGCAGAGACTGAATATGAAATTTTGCAGGCATAAACTAGACTTTAAGAGCTTTCAAATCCAAGTAAAATCACTGCATTTGGATACTGGATGATGCCTCAACAAGTTGCAACACGACAGACAACTTGATCTCTTCAGAGAGTATGAGCTAACTAGATAGACACTGTTCTGGACATTTCTCTGCACATGTGAAGACACTGAACCTGAGACTTATACCAGACAAAGTAGAACTTATAAGCTTTCCAACAAGACAAAAATCATTGCAAACGGATTCCGGATGAAGGAGAAACAACAATTACAAGACCGGGGGGGTCTGCCAAAAACATCTAGATAGATAGAGTGTGTAAAAGTGAAATTTCTGCAAAATATGTAGAGAACAGCTAGTAGGGGGTGTGCTTAAGCAAGGGGGCATCTTGGGCACGTATTTCCACGATTCTAAGTCATAATACAACTAATTAGAGGTTTTAAAGACCACATACTAACCTCTTTAACCAATCAAAAGCATATACATGTCAAAAATGAGGTCCAATCACATCAAGAGGTGAGCTAAATCTTCTCTAATCAACTTCTTTCCATTATGGGCATAATTGGATGCCTCCAACTCGTGGAAATCAGCCTCCTTTGGTTGTGGATGATGTGGAGGGTTCAATTTGGGCATGTTCCCACACTCTTGAGCTTGAAAAACTTTCAACAATATGTATTCACACTCCTTTCACTAAGATTCAAAGAGCATCTTACCCTTTGACATATGTATCACTTGTCATTATTGTCAACAATCTTTTCTCAATACTATGCTTCAATTTTTCAAAGTTAGAGTTCTAACTTTTACCATTATAAAACAGAATTCTCATGCAAGATTTTTTAATATAGATGTGGAAGGTAAATGAGTTCCATCAAACAGATGCTCTGTGCCAAAGTATGCTCCTAGACATCATGACAAGGAAAAATAAATAACGTTAGAATGATTTTTGGGTAGGGGTTTCATTTAATCATTACCCCTTTTTTATTTGCATTCAAGCGAGACACAAGTGATTCAAAACGCTTCACGATTTCTTATTCTAAAGGTTTTTTGATTCAATATTTCACTCCAGCCATGGTCAGGTTAACCAATTACCACCATATCGACTGCCATAAAAGATTAGCTAACGTTCACTGAGTAGCAAATTGCCATAAAAAAGCTATAACTGGTTTAAGTAAGCCATTTGTAGTTTTGTGTGCACGTATTAGATGTAGACTTACTACCCTACAAGAGGATTAGGCAATAGACCTACTACTCCTTAATATCAACGTAGGGAGAACATGAATTACCTGCGCTTTCTTGTTCAAGATCTTTGCTGCAATGCTTGCCAAAGAACAATTGATAACCATGAATTAAATAATCTAAACCATATTACTAATCATGCTAGACATCATGTCAACGTGCCTCTGTATTGCAGTTCTTTGTCACTGTGATCACTAGGAAACCAACAACAGAACATGCATGCATAACATGGTTCGAGTTCTAAAATTGCACAAAAATAGTGGGCAAAAATTTCCAAGCATCCAGTGCCAACAAAAATACTCCATATTATCAAATGTTTCACACAAAAGCTTCAAAACATATGGATTATTGTGCTTAATCTGACGCAGTAGCAGTGTCATAGGAGTGGCAAAAAAACAACATTTATTTCATACACTTCATATAAAACTATTGGATGTATATAGAACCTCAAACCATTTTTACTCGAACACTTCTTCCCTTCTTGATCTCAGTTTTGTAACATCACCTTGAATCTATCGGCTCCATTCCTGTGAGCTCAAGCCAAACTAACAGAACCCCTTTGTGTCTAATGTGCCTAGCAGACCTTGTAAGAATAGGGATCGCGGATGGAGCCGACCATGCCTCCTCCAAAACGAAACTCGATTGGATGCCCCTCCCTTCGGAGACAGAGCCCCCCCCCCCCTTCGACACTTGCTGACTTCCCAGAATACCCCCAAAAACCTAGAGAACCCCAGAAAAAGCGCTTCAACATCTTTATGTAATCCCCCTATATATTCCCTCTAAACCTTTAGTCTTCCCCTAGCTGCTCCTCTCTTCGTGGCTTGCAAGTATTGCGCTACAGACACTGAATGCCCTTCTGCTCAAGCATTTCATGAAGGGTATTGCCTCCCTTCCGTCCACGCTCCTTGAGTGTCCCCATGAAAACCCTTCGGGAGCTAGCTACTCCTCCTGCACGTGAGTTGCTTCTTGATACACCTCCCCTCTTTCATTTTCCCCTGTGTGGGCATAAAGGGCTTAATTCCTTTGACAATTTAGAAGGTGGCCAGCCCCTCCCAATACTTCCAAATCTCCTCCCGAATCCTGGAGCATTAGTCATGAAATTCAAAAAAACACGTGTTCATTTCTGCAAAACAAAATTTATTGGTTGACAAGACTTAGGCCAAAAGCATAAAAAAGAGACTCAGGCTTCCCGATAACAACAGCCAAGCAATGGCATGTATTTTAGAAAGTCCAAACCCAACTCACTTTTCAACATGCACACAAGCAACATATTCACATATTACACAAATTGAGGTCACCCAAATTCAACTCTATTTGTAGATACCTCATCAAACAATTGGAACGCCCACAAAGGACGGCCATGCCGATAGGATGTTCATGACCGAGAAATGTACCGGAGTCCTTGCTGATGGTCTTGAAATAGCTCTGGCTTTTTTGCTTACCAAGCCTGTTGGCAACAAGCATTTAGGACATGAACACAAGTGCTAAAATCCAAATGGATTTTCTCAACCTGTGTGGTCAAAACAAGTGATTATGCCTTGAACATGCTCATATCTCCCCCTAACGTGTAAACAAGTGCCTAGCCAAGATATGTGATTGCATGAGACCCTTGCAAATCAGTTCCACATGTACTTCTCTACCCTTATCAAGGGCCCCCGCAATGTAACAAGCTTTTAAGTTGCAAACAAAGGTAACAACATTGGCATAACCAGTTCATCATCCCCATATGGGACACTCTTCCTTGGTTCCCTACATCAAAATTCATTAATAGACCACCATATTTAAACCAATCAATCATGCAACATATAGGCTATGAGGAAACATTCTCATTGGTTGCAAAGATGACTACAATCTAAACATTTATAAGTGTAGTTGCTACAAGAAATTCGAGACTCCTCCAATTTGATGGAAAAAATGCATTTCTAAATGGTTAGATAAGGGAAGAGGTATACATGTCACAACCGCTAGGTTTTGAAGACCCTAATTATGAATCTTATGTTTGCATACTTAAGGAAGCATTGTATGGATTGAAACAAGCTCCTAGAGCTTGAAATTGTTGATTCATTACATACCTTCAAGATGAAGGGTTCATAACAAGCAACTCAAATCCTTCTCCGTTCATGAAATGGGATCACAATGAGGTTATCTATCTATGTGTATATGTAGATGATATTATTGTGAAATTTGAATGATTGGAATGGGAAGATGAGTTCAAAATCAATGACTTAGGTGAGCTCACATATTTCCTAGGTATGGAGGTCATATACACAGATGAAGTAATGTAGAGGAGATACATTCAGGATCTACTTTTTAAGTTCAAAATGGATAACACTAAACCTATAGGTACACCTTTGGAGATGAATCATAAACTTAGTGTTTATGAAGCTGAGAAAATTGAATACATGAAAGAATATCAAAGCTTGGTAGGTAGCTTGATATATGCTTCTCATACAAGGGCAGACATATATATTGTGGGAGTGCTTAGTCAATTCATGCACTCACCTAGAAGACCACACATGGATGCAACTAAGAGAGTACTTAAGTATCTCAAAGGTAAAATCAATGAAGGTATATTCTATGCTTACTCTTGAAATTTGGATATCAAAATCTATTCCGATGCAGATTGAGTAGGAGCTATGGATGCTAGAAGAAGTACCTCTGGTTACTTAGCATTTGCAGGTTCAAAGCTAGTGTCATGGAGTTCCAAGAAGCAACCAACAGTTGCTTTATACACAATTGAAGCACAATAAGGAGTTTTGACCATAACAACTCAAGAGGAAATATGGTAAAACCATTCTATATAGATTTGGGAGAAATGAGTTCCAAACCTCACATATTTGGCGATAATGTAGGTTCCATAACCTCATTTTTCATGAAAGAACCAAACACATAGAGGTTCATTAACACTTCATCAAGAAGAAGCTCATGGAAAATGATATTGACATTTCTTTTGTTCCAAATGAAAAGCAAGTAGCAAATATGATGACGAAGGCACTTGATAGAATAAAGCTTTGTAGATTCAAAGCTATGGTAGGTATTCAACCAATTAGAGAATGAAGACTCAAGCATACTTTAACTTGAGGAGGACCTATTGGAACATCAATCTTACACTATGCTTGAGGTAGATTTGATCTACATCAAAAGCTATCGCTTGGGTTACGTCGAAAGAATATGTGTTGTAGAGTTCTTTTAATTATGCTCATTTATTGTATTTTTTAAAGAGATTTTTGATGGATCTTTTACCATTCTAAAAGCTAGAGCTTTACACATGTAAAAATACGAAACAAAAACCCGAATTTCATGAATTTTTGTTGGTTTAGTAGCAATCAATGACTCAATCAGTCACCTAAAAGTAGATCAAACTAGATCTTCACTTTTACTAGATTGTAGGAAAGTGAATTGAATCCCTCCAACAACTTTTAGTGCCTTCATTTGAATTCAAAATCCACTTGTAAAAGTCGTGGAGCACTTCAAGAGTCTATATAAGAATTCAAATCACTTGCACATCGAAGCAATATGCATACACTTGTGGCCATCATTGTCTTGCTCCTTATTTTTTTTTGCATCATCTTCTTCAACAATAGTAAGATTGCAAACGCTATTGGTCTCTCTATAGAGCTCGAAATTGCATGAGAGAGTACTCATTGGAGACTTATTGCTTTCTAGTTTATGGGTTAACATTTTCCTAGCATTTGTCTTCGTGGATTGGGAGAAATCATAGTTTTTTTGTCTCGGGGTCTATCTTTGTGCATTCCTGAAAAATAAGAGGTGCCACTGTTGAGTGTCAGGCTTATTCCAAAAGCATATTTTGCTTATCCTTGTATTCTTGTGTATTCTATACACTAAACCCTATGTGTATCACTCCTCTAAAAGGATTTTTTCTAATTGTAATCATGTTGGTCCCTATGAGCATTTGAAGTTGATTTTCTCATCCAAAGATAGTAAGTTTTTTGAGCTCATCAATGTGCAAACCTATCTTTTTTCTATCAACTCTTTCTCCTTCATGCTCCAAAGTACATAATACATTTTATTGCTCTTATGAAATGCCTATAAGGTCTATTTGAGTCTCCGTAAGCTCAAGGTATGGTCTTGTGCTAGTTGGCTAGACCAAACTTCATCGCTTTGCAACTCACTTTTCTACCTCCTACAAGCTTCTCCGAGTTCTTTCAAATAAAATTTCTCTTATTTTTGTCTAGACACATCCAAACTATGCATGCACATGCATGCCCTCACCAAACTTTAGGTGCTATATAAAAACAAAAAATCACATTAATAACTCAATATTAAACTCCCAAATTTAACACTGCATGAGTCGAATATGCCTTAGGTTAAAAAAGAAACTCACTTGAGTTCATAAAAAAGAAAATAGACATGGATTGCTAGTAAGATCTCCTAGCAGTGAACAATAATATGCATGTTCTAAGTAAGTGCACATGAATGGAAATGTATCTTGGAGGAGTTAAATTATTGCGGTTGTGATGAAATTAAGTGATCACAATGAGGAGTGAGTGGAATCTACTAAAATTTGGTATTGAAAAGTCTTCTTGTAAAATTGATAACTTGTATAAAAAATATAGCCAACAAAGAGAAAAGATCTTAACACACAAAACCTTGATGTATTGTGATGTATCATAGGGGGTTGTATGTTGAGACAGGGTGTACCCTAAAGTGATGTACCCTACAAAGTTTCTAGACCTCGAGGTTTGATAGTTTTTCTTGTCCATCTTTTCAATCAACTCAATCATGGTCATCTCCCCTTGCCAAAGAAATCTTTGAAATATTCTTTGATGCAAGAACACTTATGAAGAAAATATAATTTAGCTTTAGTATCAAAGAATGTTCAAACATGTAGCTTTGTATCTGTTTGTCTTCAAAAATTTAGCTTCCATCAAAATCCACTTAAAGTTGTCCTTCGTTGAATTCCAAAGACTTGATGCCAAAATCGATTGCAAAACTAAAGAGAAAAGAAACTTGAAAAGGGAAAACATAAAGAAAGAAAAAAGAGTGCTACAATATGTGTGGTATACTTACCAAAACTTGAGATCTAGAAAAATAGAGAGGTATGAGTAGAGAGAGAGAGAGAGTAGAGTGAGAAACTGGGAGATGCTCGCATTTGCAAACTCCATAGTAGCAGGTTTTGTTTCAAAACGTGATGAATGTCAAATTTTTGCTCTTGGGCCCGGTTAGACGGAAGCGTTGCAAATACCGTCGTTTTTTGCAGCGTATAATCGACGGTCCGCGCTCGACGGTAATTCCGACGCAAGTTGCAATTTTATAGCGATGAAATTCTGTCGCGTTAACCGTTGCTACACGCCCGTATTCCTTGTAGTGATTGCATCGGTATGAGTTGGTATGGGCGTCAGTAATTTCCACTAATTTATGCACGCTCATACAGACGCTTATACCGACGCTCATAGAGACGATTGTGTACTGATGCAGATATCGCTTCCATGGTTTGTCAAAGGTTTTCAACGGACATACCGATGCCGATGCATGACCGTCGATATGCAGAACCTGGGTATGCCCTTGATATGTTGTAGTGTCTATGTTGATGACATGTTGATGAGTAGTCATATCGAGAATCATATTGCTGATTTTAAGGTTGATTTGCATGCCTCATTTGAGATGTCTGATTTGGGGCATTTGCAACATTATTTGGGCATTCAATTTATGCACATTGATGGTGGAATGGATTTGTGTCAAATGAAATATATTGACACATTATTGCAACATTTTGTCCTTGAAGACTATAAAACTATTGCCACTCCTATGGAGATAGGTTTATGATTGAGTCTTCATGATGTTGGAGATGTAGTTGATGTTGTTCTCTATCAGCAAGCTGTTGGATGCGTGATTTACTTATGCATTACTCGGCCAGATATTCAGTTTGTTGTCTCATAGATGAGCAAGTTTATGCATTGCCCACGTGTCAAGCATTGGTAGGGAGTTAAGCGCATCTTTCACTACTTGAGTGGTACCCAACTATTTGGGTTGTTTTATACCAAGGGGGGATCACTACTGCCCGATGTGCATGCTTTTTCTGACTCTGACTGGGTTGGTTGCTATGACACTTGTGTGTCCACTAGGGGTTTTTGCTTCATGCTTGGTAGCTTGTGCATATCTTCATTAAGCAAGAAGAAACCTACTATGGCCACTTCAAGTTTTGAGGCTGAGTATAGGGAAGCTTTCACAACGAGTGTTGAGGGTCTGTGGCTTAGATGCCTTATGGCAGATTTGGGTGTTGGTTACTCTTCTACCACCAACATCTTCACTGATATTGAGAGCACATTGGTAGTTGTGAGGAACCCTATGTTCCATGCTTGTACGAAGAACATTTAGGTGCATTATCATTATGTTAGGAGAGGTTCTCTACCGGGGAGATCAGCTTGGCATATGTGCCCACGTAGGAGAACATTGTAGAACTTTTCACGAAGGCTCTGCCTAGAAAGAACTTTGAAGCTTTCCGCAAAGCTTTGAGCTTACTTTCTTTTGTGGAGTGATTTCCACATAGCTTGGCACTTCCTTATACATGTGCCACCTCCTTGTTCACCACATCACTCCCAGAGGGGATTTTTTTATATATTTAGGTAGTGATGTGCGTGAACACTCTAGGACCATCAGGGCACTTTTTTCCCTCTTTAGGAGGTTTTTTTCTCGGCTTGTATATACGCCTATTGCCCTAACAGGCTACTTATCTTCTATACATTCTAGTGGTAATACATTCAGTACTGTGTGTTGTGCTCCAAGCTTCTTCTTCTTCCTTGTGTTGTTTGCATGCTTCCACACACGTCTAACTCCATTAGTTTGTTTAGGTGTCTTCTTCATTTGGTTGAACTCATTGCAAAGATGATTCTTTCTTGCTTTGATACTAGCCAAAAAGAAAGTCTTGAGGGCATCCCAAGTCTCTTAAGATGTCTTGCATCCTATAATATGTGGCAGTAGAAAGTTAGAGATAGATTTTAGTGTCTACGACCTTGCTTGAGCATCCCTTGCACACCAAAGTGTGAGCTTATCGATCTCCTCTTGTGAAGGTCCTCCTTGGATCTCTGAATAGGCATAACTTCATCACCTGCTACAATTCCATAAAGATTTTTTTTTGCAAATAGGGCTCCATTGTGATTTGCCAAGCCACTTAGTTGTCTCAATGAAGCTTCTTAATCAATGAGGAAAAGGCATATCTTGAGCTAGCTCTGATAGTACCACTAAAAGGACTTAAAGAAGCTTATAGGAGGTAGAAAAGTGAGTTGCAAAGCGACGAAGTTTGGTCGAGCCAACCGACACAAGACTAGCTCTTGAGCTTATGGAGACTCAAATAGACCTTATAGGCATGCAATAAGTGCAATAAAATGCACCATGTACTTTGGATCATCAAGGAGAAAGAGTCAATACAAAACAGATAGGTTTGCGTATTGACTAGCTCAAAAAAATTACTATCTTTGGATGAGACAATCAACTTCAAATGCTCCTAGTGACCAACATGATTTCAATTAGAAAAAATCCTTTTCGATGAGTGCACTACAAGAAAAAGGGGGGCGTAGCGACGCCCCCGAATCAGGAAAAAAACGAAAACCGTCGCTTATGCGATGAAATCGTCGCATAAGCGACGGTAAAAAAATCGGATTTTTTTTTTTGGCCGAGCATCGTCGCATAAGCGACGGTAGCGTCGCTTATGCGACGCAACACCAAAGCGTCGCTAGTTAGCGACGCACTTAGCGACGTTGGCAAACTGCAAAGCGTCGCATATGCGACGCTCTGGAATGTAAAAAAAAAAATTCAATTCTCCCGGCACATTTGTGTCGGGCCTTGAACGCAAGACCGAGAGAGAGAGAGAGAGAGAGAGAGAGAAAGAGCGCGCGCGAGAGGGAGAGAGAGAAGGGAGACGGTTGACAGGTATGCGCACACACACACTTACACACACACACATATACACGCATAGACACACACACACATACGCATAGACACACACACATACACACAAATACACACACATAGACACACATACACAAGACGCGCACACACATACACACACATAGACCCTCACACACATACACACACATATACACACACAGACACATACACACATAATGATGCATCCACACACATACACATGCATACACACATAGACACACATATACACACACACACATATGAATACACACACACATAGAGAGACATACACACACATACACATACATGCATACACATACACACATAAACACATACACACACATAGACACATACACACATAAACACATACACACTCATAGGTACACACACATACACATAGACACACACACATATAGTATATACACACACATGCACACATAGACACATACACACATACACATTCATACACACACATACACATGCATACACACATACAGACACATATACACACACATACACACACATATATGCATACACACACATAGAGAGACATACACACATAAACACATACATGCATACATTTGCATACATAATGCATATGCATATGCATATAATGTACATACATACTTACATGCATACATAATGCACATGCATAGATACATACACACACACACAGATACATAAACACATAGACACATACACACACATGAACACATACATACTCATAGATACACACACATACACATAGACACACACACATACACACACAGACACACATACACATAGACGTGCACACACATACACACACATAGACGCTCACACACATACACACACATATACACACACAGACACATACACACGTAATGATGCATCCACACACATACACATGCATACACACATAGACACACATATACACACACACACATATGCATACACACACACATAGAGAGACATACACACACATACACATACATGCATACACATACACACATAAACACATACACACACATAGACACATACACACATAAACACATACACACTCATAGGTACACACACATACACATAGACACACACACATATAGTATATACACACACATGCACACATAGACACATACACACATACACATGCATACACACACATACACATGCATACACACATACAGACACATATACACACATACACACACATATATGCATACACACACATAGAGAGACATACACACATAAACACATACATGCATACATTTGCATACATAATGCATATGCATATGCATATAATGTACATACATACTTACATGCATACATAATGCACATGCATAGATACATACACACACACATATACATACACACATAGACACATACACACACATGAACACATACATACTCATAGATACACACACATACACATAGACACACACACATACACACACATACACACATAATGATGCATACACACATACACATGCATACGCACATACAGACACATGTACACACACATACACACATAATGATGCATACACACACATACACACATACAGACACATGTACACACGCATTCACACACACATTCACACACATATACATACATGCATACATTTTGCATATGCATATGCATATGCATACATACATACTTACATGCATATGCATACACACACATATGCATACATACATACTTACATGCATATGCATACACATGCATATGCATATGCATACATAATGCATATGCATATGCATACATAATGCATATGCATATGCATACATAATGCATATGCATATGCATACATAATGCATATGCATACATAATGCATATGCATACATAATGCATATGCATACATAATGCATATGCATATGCATACATAATGCATATGCATATGCATACATACATACTTATATGCATACATAATGCACATGCTTACATACACTGTCATAATGTATACACACACACATACACACATAGACACATACACACATAATTATGCATACACACACATACATATGCATACACACACATATGCATACATACATGCATACACATACACACACATAGATACATACATACACATAAATACATACACACTCATAGACACACACACATACACATAGACACACACACATACACATAGACACACACACATATACACACACATACACACATAGACACATGCACACGTAATGATGCATACACACATACACATGCATACATAGACACACATAATAATGCATACACACACATACATATGCATACACACACATGCATACAAACATATACACACATATACACACACACATGCATACACACATATACACACACATATACACATATACACATACACATGCATACACACACACATGCATACACACATACAAACACATATACACACACACATACACACATAGATACATACACACGTAATGATGCATACACACATACACATGCATACATAGACACACATAATAATGCATACACACACATACATATGCATACACATACATATGCATACATACATGCATACACATACACACTTAGACACATAGACACACATAGATACATACATACACATAAACACATACACACTCATAAACACACACACATACACATAGACACACACACATATACACACACATACACACATAGACACATGCACATGCAATGATGCATACACACGTACAAATGCATACATAGACACACATAATGATGCATACACACACATACATATGCATACACACACATATGCATACATACATGCATACACATACACACATAGATACATACACACACATAGATACATACATATACATAAACACATACACACTCATAGACACACACACATACACATAGACAACACACACATATACCTACACACATACACACATAATGATGCATACACACACATACACATGCATGCACCCACATACACATGCATACACACACATACACGTATATATATATTGATTTCTAACCATTTTGTTTTATATGTTAGGTATTATGGATCCCAGTAAAGAGAGAAAGGCGAAACTCACTCTCATAAAAAGTCTTATGAGAGCAAGAGTTCCGTCAGATACTCTAGGGGCCATAATGCGGGACTACGCAGAGATGTCCGATGAGGAGCTGGATTATACGATCCAGATGCTTACGCGATCAGACGAGGGCTCTTCTACGGATCCACATGCAGGAAGAGAGCTATCTGCTCATAGGTATGTTTTTTTTCATAAACTTTTTTAATGATATTATAGCACATATTTTTATTTATTTCTATCTATCTATTTTCAGGACACCTATACCACCTCCAGCACGTGATAGAAGAGCAGAGACGTTGCCTATGAGGACATGCATAGGCACGTTAGGACTAGAGTGCGACATAGAGCCAGAGGGGAATATTGTATACATAGGAAATGGATTGGAGTTCAAGAGGAGAATGCGTGCACTATGCGACTCTTACCTGCGCTTTATCCACTTACCGTGGAAGTAAGTAAAAGTTTTACATATAAATTGAAATATATATCTTATGTTTTATTTATATTATGTTTTTTATTTTTGTAGTGAGCATGATGAGAGGGATAAAAAGTACGTGCTCAGTTCACTTGAGACGGAGTTTGGGACAGGGTGGTCTCTTAAATGGTGTTTAAAAGAGATGCGGACACTTATGGCGCATCGTCGTGACAATGCACGGTATGTATGTATATGAGAGAGAGAGAGAGAGAGAGACAGAGAGCACTAATCTCGATATTAGGGTTTTGAAATCCCTAATTTAAAAACTCTAATTCAACCTTTTAGCCATATGTTTGAAGTATATGTACACCTCCGACGTCCTACTAGAGAGATGTCTCTCCTCCCAACCTTATGCCTCTATATATAGCTACTCGAATCAACGAGGATCATGATTCATAATATATGTAAAGATATATACACATCATGTAGATAGGATACATAAATATAAAATGGAGTAGATATATTATGCTTCACACATACATGCCTAAATGCACACATAAATATATATATATACATACTAACATATTTACATGTACATATTTACACATACATGTACATGCCTACATGCACACATAAACATATATATACATGCATACATATTTACATGTACATATTTACACATAGACACATATACATATATACATGTACACAATTATAAACACTTGCATATATTACGTACATGAATACATGTATACATATATCACACACATGCAAACACATACATATACATGAAATACATATATATGCATACTAATATATGTATACATATAATACACATGAATACACACACATATGCATACATACATGATAAAAATTTACTCCTCGAAGATAAAGCTATATATAAAATAATTAGGCATACCCCCGAGCTTCATGTTCTAACTTAGAAGAACATGATTTCATCTCTCTAGTAGGATTCATCGTTATTCAAGTTAATAAAAAAAACCTATTATCTGATATCCATTCAGAAGCTTCAAGTTACTATCTAATCTGCTCATATGTTTTCATTATTGCCATCAATTTGGTAAGACATCAATATAGTCTCATCTTCATTATCCTTATTGATTTCATTTATTTCTTCTATTGTTAAATCTATGTTCTCATGAATCACATCATGTATTGGTGGATTAATATCTATTTCTGGTAATTCCTCTTCTTCATCAGTAGAATCAGCATGTAGAGACTTATCATCTTCATCAAAAAGATTAGTATCATTATCACGTATAATGAGTCTAATTTCTATTCCAGATGTTGATGTATCAGTATCTGATGCTGAATCATCAAGAGGACTTTCTTCAATCTCTCTAACAATAAACTGTTCAAACAATGACCTACCTCTAGGTTGCACATGAATGACTTGCCACCAAGGATGAGCATCTGGGTTTTTATAAAAAAATGCTTGTTCAATATGCCTAAGAAGAATATATGGTTCTTTAGTAGATCGCATTACCTTGGAAGAATCAATTGCCCAAAACCCAGATAATTCCTTTCTTATTGTAGAATTACTACCTTTATACTCCGCTCGATACCAGTCAACCTGCAAAATGACCTATCAAAATATATAACAACAAAAATGTCCCATTATTAGGTGCTTAAAAAAATAACTAACTCTAAAAAAAATATATAAACTTTTTTCTACCTGTTTGAATGTACGAAATGAAATTTTGTAGATACCAACAATAGTTCCTACGTAACCAAGTTCGCTATCTATAAGGTTCGTGTCTTTTGAGCTAGCACGCGATAGTTGCTTGAAACAAGCAACAATACTAGAATCCTCTGTTTTACGTAAAGAATCAATGGCTTTGATTCTAATATGCTGTCCAAAAGCCCACATATTAGTGAACATTCGAGCCTGCAAAATAAATTCAATTAGTAAATAGAAACTAACATACATATATGAAAAAAATAAAATATATATTTTAATAAAATTACCTTTTGTTCACAACCTATCATTAACTCTCTTTGCTCATCTGAGATTTCTTCCTTATTTGCATTGGCGCGTTGCAAACGACTATATAGCCAATCCGTGAAAGAAGGTATATCTGTAATCTCATTATTATCGAGATTACGTCTAGATCTTTTGTTTTTTCGCCTTTTACTTTGGAGACTTTGAAGTTCCTCGTACTCGCTAACGAATGCTTGCATGCATTCGCTATTATATGCTACAAAAGTAGAAACATCATTTTTTTCTTGAAATGTAAATAAGAATGGAACCCCCTTACCTGATAATACCTCATCTGTTATTTTTGAAGAAGACTCGTTGGTCCATGCACGTGGAGCTTCTTCATGAACTCTTTCAAGGTACTCACTAACGTAATACATGCACTCTTCAAGCATCCAACCCTTTGCCATGGATCCTTCTGGTTTTGCTCTTTGTCGCACATAACCTTTTAGTATTCCCATAAATCGCTCGACCCAAAACATCCATCGAGTGTTGACAACACCGACAATCTCTATCTCATCTACAAGATGGACTAGTAAATGAACTTGAATATCAAAAAATGAAGTAGGAAGTTCTTTTTCCATCAAACATAGTAGCTCTTTGCATTCACGTTTTTTTTGTGGGATCGAATTTTTATCGATCTCTTTGGATGTAATCCACCTATACAAATCATAAAAACAATTGTAAAGAAGTTAATTAAAAAATAAAAGATATCCAATATTCATACATATTAAATATAAAAGTATCATAATTACCTTATAAGTGATCCAAGACGATAGATCACATCTCGTACTCCTTTCGTTGTACATCCATCGATAACCAAAGGTAAAATATGTTTCAAAAAGTTATGCCAGTCATGGGTCTTTAATCCAGATAAGCTCTTATCATCCATAGTAAACATGTTTTGAAACGATGCTCCATATCCTGTAGGAGTCTTGATCAATTGAATTCTATTGTTGATAGTCTGTATCTCTTTTGTTGTAAGTACCCAAGGAGCAGATGCATAAGTCGTTTCTTGTCGATGTCTATCAAAAATTGGCCATAACTTTGGTTTGGATTTTTGATCTTTCAAATCATTCCTTGATGTTGTGGTATCTTTTAGTCCAAGAAGATGCTGCCATAGTGAATAACCAATATTTTTTAATATATGCATAGGATCAAGAAGATGACATACTTTTAACTCTTTCCAATACTCCAAAGAATACCATATTTATATGTTCTCTGCGAGTGTCAATTTCCCTTTATCTCTGTTCACATACTCATTATCTGAATCATCACTGAAGATTTCTGCTTCTGGATCTATCAGAGGTCCATCTATCCATTTTTTATACCAATCCATAGGCGTCATAGGTTTTGGATACTGGCCTGTTTCAAGCTTTCCATTAAAATGTATCGCTTCTCTTTTAGATCTTAATGGATGATCATCAGGCAAGAATCGTCGATGTCGAAGATAAATATTTTTGTTGAGATTCTTACTATAGATTGATCTCAACCAATCACCACAATATGGACAAGCTTTATAACCCTTAGTAGATATTCCTACATCATGGAAAAGGATAAAAATATAATTAGATTAAATCATATTTATTTACATGCATATTGAATAAAAAAATTACATCAATACCTGAACAAACGCCATATCCAGGAAAATCGTGAATACTCCAAGCCACAATACCACGAATCGTAATATGTCTTTCATTGATGCTTTTTGATATATCAATGACATTAATACCTCTCCATAACTCTTGAAGATCGTCAATGAGAGGAGCAAGATATACATTCATATCTTTAACTTGTCTTTTGCCTGGGATTAAAAGTGAAAGCATTAAATGTTCCTTTTTAATGCTAAGATATGGCGGAAGATTGTAGTTTATGACTACCACTGGCCATGTTGACCATTTACTGGATTTCATGGAGAATGGATTAACCCCATCTAATGCAACTCCTAACTTTAGATTCTGTGGATTTTGTGCAAATTCAGGCCATGTAGAATCAATATGCTGAAAAGCAACACTATCATGAGGAATTCTGATTATTCCATCAGTACTTTTGTGATCATGTCCCCAAGTCAAAAGCTTTGATAATTCGGGGATTTGAAACATATGTCTAATCCGTGGAGCCAATGGAAAATGTCTCAATACCTTATTCGGGATTTTACCTTCTTCACCCTTATATCGAGGAGATTGACATTTGGGACATGTCAAAGAGTCTGCATATTCACCTCTATATAAAATACAATCGTTAGGACATGCATGTATACATTGATAATCTATAACAAGATTGTTGATTATCTTCTTCATTTCATCATGTGAGGTAGGAAGAATATTTTGACTTGGTAAAAACTTTTCAGATAATAACCTGTAAGTTTATCAAAAAACGATATATTAAAAAAGGTAAATAAATATACATACATATATACATGCAGGTTTTTATTCTTACTTTAGATAAGGTAAGAACAAGAACTTGAATTGAATAGATACTTTTTGTCCGCGCATCTTTTAAAACTATTAATGCATCTTTCAAAATATTTACGCAAAACAATCCTATCCTGTCAATTCACACATATGTTCATATAATGGTGACCTGGATGAATTGCATGCACAGAGGTTAGTCAAGATAGAGCAGGATTTCTCGGGTATGCAGTAAACCTCTTGCATGTCAATGATGAGCATCTGAACTTTAGGATACAAAGTGGACTACTCCATTATAATCAGATTGCTGTCTCTTGAGTAACCTCTGTGCATGCGACTCATCCAGGTCACCATTGCGAATATTTGGAAAGATGCATTAATAGTTTTAAAAGATGCGCGGACAAAAAGTTTCCATTCAATTCAAGTTCTTGTTCTTATAACCTTATCTAAAGTAAGAATAAAAACCTACATGTATTTATATATGTATATATATTTATGCATATATATATATATATAAATAGATAGAAAATTGAAATTTATACCTTAATAGTGTCGAAACAGATACATTACTCCATCCAAAACAATTTTGAAGGTTGAGAATAAGTAAGCTCGCATTTAGTCGTGTCAAATGACTTCCTTCATATACATGCTTTAGACATTCCTCTCGAAGATATTTCTCATTTTTAGAAATATCCATGCTCTCACTATCATTTTGATACCAATCCTCAATAAAATCTGCCATGCCATCATCTTCATCATTGTCACACAAATCTTGTACTTTATCATCTTTTGAATATAGATCTTTCAACTTTGCATATTGCACAGGCTTAGTTTTGCGTAGCCTCCTCATGGAAGCTTCTGATAAATGAGGTCTTATTGGTAATTGTGAATGTTGTGGACGAATATCATCAACATCATACGTTGGAATCTACACATATAAATAAAACTCATTAGTATTCCATAAATGAATAAAAATTAAACTTCAAATATAAAATTAAGTATATAACTTATTAAATATGGATAGAAAATTTTTATTCTCTCTAGCTAAAAGGTGCTCTTGGAGGTCTACGCCATCCATAATTCACTAATAGTTCATCACCAGCATGTAATGTAGTAATAGCATTGACAACTATGTATCTTGATACATCTCTACTCATGTATGGTGATTCATGACTATTTTCACGCTCCTCAAATGTGCAATTAGTCCTTGAACTATTATGTAACCCTCGACTACTATTTATTAAACCTGCTATATTTCCATGTGTGTAAGGTCTTCCATCAATATATAATCTTTCATTTTCTGCATGTAAAATCCTTCTACTAGTAAGAGATGCTGCGTTCAAGCATATTCCATAAGTACTCATGCTTTGAACATAACGTGAAAGTCGATGCCAATCTCCCCATCCATATATAGGACCACAAAATGACATAAGAGTGACTTCAGAGTTCGGAGGCACATACAAATCCTCTACAATAAAGAGACCACGACCAGCATTAGTAATAGTGGATGGAGCAATCATATAGCGATTACCCCAAAAGTTGAAAACCTCTCCATCTAAAGGAAGTGGTCCTCTATTCCATCCTCCATATCTTCTTCTATCATATGTTTGTACTAAAGAACGATCACAAGCTGGCAATGGATAATCTCCAGCCGTTTCATTCTCTAAACCAGGAGGTAGAGGATTTCTAGAAACCTCTGCTTGTAATTGATGAACAGCAAGTCCATGACGTGTACGAGGTATATTAACATTATGAGAAAAATCATCATCATCATCATCATCGAGCAAGTATTCCTGTATATCAATAATAATTTGATTTTATACATGGTTTTTAAATAAAAAAATGACATTAATATATATAGAAAATACATACCCAAGCATTATCACGTTGACTAGGTGATGGTGCATGCTCAAAAGTACCATACTCTGCCTCATGTTGAATACATTCCAATTGTGGTCTTCGATATGTGCCATAACAAGAGTTACACCAACATATAATATGCTCTTGATAGTAAAATTCATCATAATTCCTATCGGAGGACACATATAATATGCTCTTGATAGTAAAATTCATCATAATTCCGACGCAAGTTGCAAATTTATAGCGACGAAATTCTGTCGCGTTAACCGTCGCTACACGCCCGTATTCCTTGTAGTGGTGACACACATAAGGTTGAGTGTATAGAATGTACAAGAGTATTAAGGAATAAGCAAAATATGCTCTTGGAATGAACTTGCCAATCAACAATGGTACCTCCTATTTTTCAACATTGCATAGAGATACACCCCGAGACAGGAAAACTGCGATTTCTCCCAATCTACTAAACCAAAGGCTATAAAAATTTATACACATAAACCAGACATGAATAGCTTTCCAATGAATCATTTGTCATGCAATTGGAACCTCTATAGAGAGAGCAATAGGCTCAACAAACTTACTGTTGTTGAAGAAGATAATGCAAAAAAATGAAGGAGCAAGACAATGATGGCCACAAGTGTATGTATATTGCTTCCATGTAAAGTAAGAGTGATTTGAAGTCTTTATATAGACTCTTGAAGTGGTCCGACTTCTACAAGTGGATTTTGAATTCAAATGAAGGGAATCAATTCATTTTCCTACCATCTAGGAAAAGTGAAGATCGAGTTTGATCTATTTTTAGGTGATTGATTGATTCATTGATTGCAACTCAACCACCACAAATTTGTGGAATTTTTGCTCTCTTTTTGTAATTTTACATGTGTAAAGCTCTAGGCTTTTACAATGGTAAAAGATCCATAGAAAATTTAAAGAAATATAATAATGGGCATAAGTAAAAGAACTCTCCAACGGATATTCTTTCAACATAATCCAAGTGATAGCTTTTGATGTAGATCAAATCCACGTCAAGCATAGTGTAAAATTGATGTTCCAACAATATTTTCCATATACTTTGTAAATAAAGTCCCACATATAGGGTTCTTTCTAGAAATTCATAAAAATAGTGGTAAGATAAGGATCACTATAGAACACATTTATTGTAAATAAAAGATAGGGCTCTCCATAAAAGAGGGCAACTTTTTATTTTCACACATACTTTTTGAAGTGCGGTCCTCATTGTAATCTTTATTTTTTATGTAATAAAAACCTATAAGTACACATAATCTATAGAATCCTTAAGCAATGTGTTTGGTAGGAGATTGCACTCAATACAAGGTAGCATCTCATCTTCTATGCATCTCTATCTTTGTGCGGTTCACATTTTATATTCTCTTTGAGTACGCATGTTCATAAGATCCTACAACAAGCCCAATACCTTTTATAACCCGTCAAGACTTAAAACTAATTGAGATACTCAACATATGAAAGATTTTTCTCCTTGCAAGTTTTGAACATCCTTTATCAATAAGAAGTTGTGGTGTTGCCATAGTTTTATGCTTTAGCCGATGCCTTAGAGTAAGCCAAAAAAGTAAGCATAGATGTAAATGTAGAATTATATTGTAGGCATAAACGATAGGTTCAAGTTAAGAATTTGATAGAAACAAAAACAGAAACCAAAAACCACTCAGCAACAAGAAACGCAAAAGGAACAAGAAACAGAAATAGAACCTGAGAAAAGAACTAGATTTCGAATTGGAAGTGAAACAGAAACTAGAACTGCAAACGGAAAGAGAAACAACAATAGGAAAAGAAACAGAAAAACAACAATGGAAAGGAAACAGAAACAGGAATGCAAATCGGGATTGGATGCCATCATGCCTCTATAGTGACGCACACAGGGTTTAATTTGTAGGATCTTTCATACATGCGTACACACCCCAAATCTAATTTCCTAATGTTAAAACTATCGATGCCCCAAAAATAAACGATGATACCAGAGTTTGCTTCAAATCACTAAAATCCCCGATGTTCCAGAGTTCCACAGCAGTAATGTAACCACGCATTACATTCTTTAATACAGAAACATAGGATGGAATGCAATAAAGCCCACTAGATAAATGAGAAATTAAAAAAAAAACGAACTTCTGCTGCACAATCATAAAAATTAGATTGGGGTAATATTCTCGCCATGTTTGAGCCAATTCATGAAAAAAGGTTAAATAGGAAACTCGTAAATATTTGCAGGTCTTTACCGACAATGTCTACATTCAAATATACTGTACATCAGTTCTTAAGAGAATTCCACAGGGAATGGATGGATGTCGACCTACATACACTGCAAAAATAACATGAAATAGGTCACTACGTGGTCATCACGTGGAACAAGTTTGAACATTCAAGCTTTGCGATTGGTATTTAAATATAGAGGTTTAAATGGAAACGGACAAATATAAAGAGGTGTGCTCCTGCAGTACGCAAGTACATGATCACAAAAGAAAACAAGAACTATGTATGTGACCTTTGATCCCTTTGCCTCTAGAGCTTTCATGTATAATTCTTTCATGACAATGGCGATTTTAAATAGTGATTGGTTTCTGCACATGATTCAAGTTATCAGTGCCAAAGTTCCAAAGAGCAACAATAGGCCGGTAAACTTGGACCTTCAAACATATGCCTGAATTCCAATCCGATGCGTACAATGCTAAAGTTGTATTTTCAGACTTAGTATGAATTTTTCCGAGTTTGTTTCTATGGTGTTTTCAAACTTTCAAGGTCTTGTTCAGAGACATCTTGCAAGAAGGAAGAGAATGTATTAATTATTTTGGTCTAACCATATCACTGACGACTTGTACTTTATTTTTATTTTTTTTTTGAGCACAAACGGAAAGTATAATATTGATGCAGTAAGGAAAATTACAAGAGCACTCCCACAAAATAGTTGGGAGGAGAACACCTCAGAAAATACTGTAGCAAAGATCAGGGCCAATAAAGCCCAAGCAAGCTAACACTTACTTCACATAATTTCTTATGTACCAGTTAAAGAAACTGATCATATTGTTTCTGTCCCTAGAGTACATCTGAAGCAATTTGTTCTTTCAAGTACTAAAAGGGAAATTTTTTTACTACATACAAGGGGTACTTGTACTTTAGGTCCGAACCACATTTCTCTTCCGGCTTATTGAAAATAGACAAAAATGTGAGCCCGTGCACGAGAGCCACACATCATACAATAGAATGTTTGTTGGAGATGGTTTGTCTCGTTTACATATTTGTGCGTATTTTTCCTCGTCCAAAGTAGATATTTTATTTTATAATGAGATGAAGACATTTTCAGGTTTTCTTAGCAAATGAGTTAGCTTACGGCTCTTGCGCACAGGGGTAATACGACGCAGATTCCCCGCTGCTTCGTCGGCCTAGAGATCCAAGCGAGAGAGAGAGAGAGAGAAGTGCGGAAAAGGCCTTTTGTGGAGCACGCAGTGGGACATGCTCAAGTTTTAGCAGGCAAGCCCACTGCCAGCCAGTCGGACATGGTCCGAGTCGCCGCTGTTTAATATCGGCCTCAAAATTGAGAGAGACAGACAGAAAGAGAGAGAGAGAGAGAGAGAGAGAGAGAGATTCCGTCAGATGTTGCGCAATGCGCACCCGGTCGAGCACGAACATTGGCCGCCTCACGGCTCGAGGAAATGGTCCTACTATTCGACTATCTATAAATACGAGCAGCCGTAATAAGGCAGACACTATCCAACTGATTTCCCGAATAGCCTCTTTCAAGCATTTAAAAGCCGTAGTCTTCTACGTCCTCGTATATCTTTGCTGGAAAGTCCAATAGTTCATTCTCAGATTCAACCTTCGAAATTCCCCGAGACCTGTTCTCAAGCTTTTGCACCCGAAGGCATGCTTAACAATCTTGAGAGTACCAGTGCCATTAGCTGCTTTGTTTACGAAGGCTCTCTTCATTCTAGATTGGTTTCTTTGCTGAGGACGTCGTTCTATTTGGATATTACAGAGTTGATCATCATCGCTTTGCTTGCACTTGCCTTCTATGCATGCCTCAGAGTTTTGGCACACAGAAGAGCTCAGCGTTATACTAAAGACCCTAAAACATGGCCGCTTCTTGGCTCTCAGTTAGAAGCTTCCCGCAACTATGATCGACTGCTTGATTGGACAACCAGTTTCTTTACAGATGACCATCGGACTATAAAAATGACTTTTCTCTCTCGCCGTAGCTATTACACGGTGGATCCTGCCAATGTGGAGCATATCCTCAAGACTAATTTCGAGAACTATCCGAAGGTAAGCACGAGTGGTGTCGATATTCTTACTTAGTGCGTAGCAACTAGAAATGGATATTTTTGTAAGTAACGATTATGAGTTTGAGAAGAAGCAGTCTCATTAGTGATAAGCATAGTTTCTTCCCGGGCCTTATTAGCTTCGGTGCAGTTAAACCATGTCTGAAGCGAGATTGGAATCATATAAAGATACTCCCCCTAATTAAAACTTTCTTCTCTGTCTAAGCTGAGGGAGTTTGATCGGGAATGCTTCTTATGCAGTGAATATGTCCCATCATTCATGTGCGTGCTTCCGGATTACTGAAATCTACACTCAGCCAGTGTTATAACACGCAGTTTGAGCGCGTGCTATCAGCCTGCACTAGAAACGTCTCTAAGTTTAGTGAGTGCGATTATGGAATCCTCCCGTTTGCGATTCAGCATTCAATGTTTTGAGTTTGCCCAATGGATATAATAGCTTTTATCTATTTAAAGATGCACATGTAATCCAATGGGCGTGGTTTAGCGGATGTACCTTGTATTCCTAGGCAGATGGCTAGGATTCAAGTCCCATCTAGGGCTGGATGCCTCAGAGTCCTCATGGTAGCCTCTACGTTATGAGGTTGTGTGTGTCTTTCCAATTCATTGCACTCTCAAAAAAAAAAAAAAGGGATGCACACGTAATGCTGGATATAGGTGTGTATTGGGATTCTCTTGCTCTATTTTCAGCTCTTTAACAATGTGATATAAATATGTTCCAGGGAGGTGAGTCACATTACCGGTTGTTCGATCTGCTTGGCAACGGCATTCTAAATACGGATGGCAACATGTGGAGAATGCATCGCAAACTTGGCAGCCTCGAGTTCTCAGTCAAAAAACTGAGGCATCTCACGGCATCAGTCTATAAACGAAATGCATTGAAGCTCGTGGACGAATTGATTACCTCAAACCAAGAAGTAGATGTCCAGGTACTACTCACCCCTACTCGTAGGAATCCTAAGTGACATGAAATCCCAGAGTGAGTCTGAGTGACGCCTCACTCTATGATTGTCATTATTTGCTTATGCCCTGACTCGATTAATGCAATGTGCAGGAATTGCTTTTAGACATGACGTTCCAGTCGATTTGTGAGGTGGCATTTGGAAGTGTATTTGACCCCGAGAGGGATTGTACAGCAGAAGCTGGATCTATAGCAGTCGCTCTTGACAATGCTCAAGAGATGATTACGCGGAGATACATGTACCCATGGTGGAAGATCAACAAGTTTCTCGGCATTGGATCAGAACGTGTTTTCCGTGAAGATATGACAAAATTTAACAACTTTCTTATGGATATGATCGAAAGAAAGGAATCACAGATGCAAAATGAAGTAAGTATTCATATTTATGCCGCATTTTAAACTATGTACTCATAGAGTTTTATGAAGAATATGACAACATGTGAAGTGGAAATAAGCTATGTAGCATGATAACATCAGAAATTGATCAGAATAAAACATGAAAAGCAGACATAAACATTCTTATATTTAATATGTATAATTTATCGTATGTATCTTGTGTAGGTCGAGTGTCGCGATCGTGACTATGCCCCAGTACAAGATCTCCTATCACGCTTTCTCTGGGCGCAAGAGAAGACCAGTCACCAGGATACACTTGCTTCACGCAAATCTAAACAGATGATCAAAGATGCGATGATGAGCTTTGTTCTCGCTGGACGCGACACTACAGCGAGCACACTTTCTTGGTTTCTCTATTGCATGTGCATTTATCCAGACAAGCAGGAAAAAATCTTTGAAGAATTGGTCAAGCTCGAGAATCTGACTCTACGGGGAAATGGGAACAAGAATGAAATTGATGTAACAGCGAGATCATATTCAGATGAGAACGGTGAGGTTGCAGCAAGACGTGCTCATGAAGCTGGACAGATGTTTGTTAACGCGAAGACAAGTAAACTGAACGATTATGAAAGAAACATGTTCAATCTCAGCAGAAAGTTTGCAGAAGAGGTGCTGATCTATGAAAATCTTCATAGCAATAGTCTACCTTACCTCCATTCAGCACTTGCTGAAACGCTTCGACTGTATCCGGCGGTCCCTCGGGTGCGTGTTGCTTGAATAATCTATGTCTCTTATGTTCCTGTTAACAGATATGGGTCATGGCATATCAAGGGATGTCTTTAGCATACAAATGTCAATCGATTGGAATCAAGCATTATGCTTTGGATATTTAGAACATTTGTTGCATTTAATCATCAACATCCCAATACACCTTTCAATCTGAACTAAAGTCACCGTTCCTAACGGCCTTATTCATTCTTTTTCAGGATGGGAAGGTCGCACTTAAGGCGGACATTCTTCCTGACGGTACTCGCCTCAGGGCTGGTGATCAAGTTGCGTACATTCCTTACGCCATGGGTCGAATGCAATTTCTCTGGGGTCCCGATGCCTCTAGCTTCAATCCCGAAAGGTGGATCCGTGATGGATGCTTCCAACCAGAGTCACCTTTCAAGTTTACTGCATTTCAGGTATAATGTGCATCATATATTCACTCAGGGATATACGTAAGTGTAGCTCCGTTTGTGTCCTTTAATCTGGCAAGAATCGCAGATCTATCCGTTCTCTTGCCGATTCGAACATAGGAACTCAAAAATTTCTTACATAATTGATTTTCGCTCGATGCAGGCTGGACCAAGGATGTGCCTTGGGAAGGACGCAGCCTACTTGCAAATGAAGCTAACTGCTGCACTGCTTATTCGATTTTTTCGATTTGAACTGGTGCCAAACCATCCCGTTGAATACAGGATGATGAATGTGATGACAATGAAACACGGCTTGAGAGTCAACGTTACTGTGCGAAAGATGAATCAGGAAGTGTAGACAATACTAAAAAGAACACTTTCAGGTTCGGATATTGTAAATTTTTCAAATCTTGTCCTCTTCAAACGTACTCAAGTTGCAAGCTTCTGATCGGCGGAGACTACAAGCATTCTGCACACTGATAGTCCATCAAATAATCCCGAAAGCCGCAGTGTATAGGGAGGAAATACTAATACATAAACTGCCTAGTCCACTAACTAGAAAAAACAGTCTCTTGAAATTTCTACTGAGATTCATGTCAAATCCTCCATGGAAGGTGTTCAAGATGAGCTTGAAGTAGAAATTAACTCATTGTATATCACAAAGTAACTTACAATTCTTTTGCATATATTAAATAACACAACTTTTTTTTTTGTTCATTCTATTATAAGCCGCAAATTTAATTAACTGACCAGTTCAACACGTTAGACCTCTTATTGAGATCTCAATCAGCTCTTGCACGGGAGATGCTCAAGTTTCCCACAGTTATTGTAAATCATAAAGCTTAATACCTTTTTCTTAATGCCTAAGGTGATTTTATGTGACAAACGCGTCATGATTGGAACACATTTTTATGCACAGAACATTATATTATGGTTTGTGTGAGAAAAATCGTTATGAATTGACACTGAGAACTGATTCTCAGAATGAGATGGGACAACGTTCTGGAAAGGATCTTTCCATTATTTGCACGATATCCAGAGAGTAAGTTTTGATATTATGAATTAGGTCGTGGAATGCCCATTAAGGATTTTTTTTCCTCTTTTTTTTTCGGCCGTTTACAAAGCTCTTTCGATATGGGTTTGTGCGACGTAGTCCCCACATATCACCTTTTCCAGACCCCAATATCTACTCCAGTAGCTTATAAATCTGGAATGTGTACTGTCTGATTATTATAAATTAAGAATAGCAGTCAAAGAAAATGGCATATACATCAATCATGATCGTTATCTCATGTATGCTTACTATCAATAAACTATTCTATATCAACACCTACCCTTCTGCTTGGAAGTACACTGGTATTCTATTCTGTTTTAAGGGTGCCAAAATGTTTTTAACAGCTGGCAACTTCCAGCCATCGCTTTCGACCAGAAGAAAAAAAAAAACTATGCTCTTCATGGCCTTTTCACGTTCTTTTTGGTTTGAAGTGAGAAATATTGTTCTCCCCTACAGAAGTTACCGCCAAACTCACTCAAGGTTATGGAAGCTCATCGAAAAAAAAAGCGAGCTTTTAACCCACACCCGTAGAATTCAAACGTCTTTTTCCTCAAGCCCCTCATTGATTTTTTTTTTCCTCCGTGTCCTTACTGCACATGGGTGCTTGTGTGAGAGTGTGTAACTGAGCTCCCTTCCTTATCCCCTTTCTTGTGACAAATCTTTCCCTACAATCATGTTGGCTCCTATAAATAATTCATTGTGGATCCTTAAAGTTGTGACTAAACCACAAAGCTCACATTTGATTTGCGGGTATAACCTATACCTATAGTACTAGGATGAATAGTAAAAATATTGGATTTATTGTGTGAATAATCAATCCTTTTCAAAATAGGGGCTTCAATTAGTAGTATTTTCAATTTCCTCATGGTTTTTGAATGCTCTTCAGTCCATATGAACTTTCTATTTTTCCTTCGCAAATCATAGAGGCAGTTAGCAACATACGCATTGCAATTCTAATGAAGGGGAAACTTATGGAAAAACTTTCTAAATTATTTACAAGGTTTTGGGAGACATCAATCCATTATCCATTGCTTTCTCTCTCAAGAGGAATCTACCAAAAATTTTGTCTCCATTTTAGTCTCACATATTGAAGGTTGACCTAAAATAATCTCATAAGAACAATTTTCTTGGACAAAGAAGTGAAATATGCCAAGAATGTATCCTATCATCATAGGGCTGAACAAGCTTGGTGTAAAGAAAAACAATGATTATTAGTTTTTTGCATTCTTCATCCATGTTTGTTTTCTATTGGCCACTTAAATTTATCATAAAGGGCCTTGGAAATCACATTAATCTCTGAACCTGAGTCAACAATTGCTAGCCTCCAAGTTTCCCAAGTTCCCAATCTAGGCTCTAACACCAATGTTTGGAATTCAAATCACAACCTCCCAACTAGGATACGAGGGAATAGCCACTTGCTTCATGGCCATGGTTGAGGATGACTACTTAATCTTGTCTCCTAAGGTTTGATTCATCCACATCCTTCTAGGACGATGTGACATTTTTATTTTTGAGTAGTACACACATCACATAAACAATACAATTACCATTCTATAAACATCTTTATGACATTGTTGTAAAAAAAATTGAAAATACAATGCATATACAACACGTTTTGACGCATATGCAATGTCACAAATTATGCGATGAGTTTCATTATGCATATGAAATGTTTTATATATGTCTTATTACTCAATGCGTTTATCTTGCTTTTGTTTTCCAAAAAAAAAAAAAAAAAAAAACTATATATATGACGGGCCATTTGTGATGGTTTTAAGGATAGCGTGATGTTTCATCTAACAACTATAATGTGTCACTTTATAAATGGGTCACTTCTTCTAGTGAATGTTAGTTAATAGTTTGTAGCTGATAGTACGTAGTTCTTACATTTCAAATACTAGGTATTTTAGCTTATTATCCAATAGGTTAAATGTAACAACTTATAGTACAGAGATAATAGATTATATTCATAACTAATATTGCTCAAATATATCTCAAAGGTAAGAGTTCTAGCAATTATAGCTCACACTACTTAGGTAGTAGTTTTTAAGTATTAACTAGGATTTTTTAGCTTATACATAGATTTATTAGCTTATAATATTAAGCTTATAGTTCTAAAGGAGTAGCTCATAGTTTGTAGCTAAAATCTTATAAATATTAGAAAATTGAAATAGCTGGTCTTTTGTGGCTAATATTCTTATCTATATTTGTTTATAAGAACTAGCGAATAGTTTGTAATACAAGTCAAAGAGGAAGATCACATAGCTCATTACTAATATTTTATAATACATAAAAAATAGTATTTTTTGGATAATTTGTAGTTATCACATTTTACCTCTTATATCTGATAGAGATGAATGGATTACGGAGATGCTTACATGTAATAAACAGAACATTAATCAAAATGGAATGTACCTTAGATACATCAAGAAGGTGAACAAGATGCTCTTTCTATTGATTTCTTCCAAATTGTTTCATGCATATATTCTCCTTAGTCGATGATAATCTACTATCATTTTTGTGACCTCATTATGAATGCTTATACTTTGTTCATATCTTCCCATCATCTGCAGGTGTATCATAAATTCTTTTCCTTATAACACATATCTACTAAGAAAGCATATTAACATTGACTCGATCATGTGCTAAGAGAGTTTCAATGTTTAGTATCACATTGGAATAGATGACTCTAGCGAAATCTCATCAAGATCTTGTTCATGCTCTATAATGATTTTCTCAAGTTGGTTAAGGTCATAAAAGTTAGTAATTCGTTTTTCTTGTAAGCAGCATGAAGATCTTTGATGAATGGAGACTAAACTATTACATTAAGAATTAGATTCTTTATCTTGAAGCTTCACGTTATTTGTTATCTAATGATAAAAACATATGTTTTCCTCGAAATGATCTCATAGACTCACTCATCTGGGCTTACTTGATAAAGAGATCCCTATGGTTGTGGATTCATTTATCCCATTGTTGGTGGTTTTTATGCTAGCTGACTTAGCATTTAATCTATCTCTTTAAGTTCTCTTCTTTTCTTCCCAAAACCTCCTATTTTCTTGTTCATTGATCACATCCACCTACCTCTTCCTAACACGCGTGAGTGGCATTGAAGGTTTGGGAAAGTTGGCTTTCCTCATTTACTATATTGGTGGTCATAGCCTGTATGCCAAAAATATTTCATCAAATACTATCATCACCAATGAATAAATATCTGTATACAATAGAAATCATGAATACATTTGAATGCCTACATACAAAATTAAAATCTGAAATTTCCTTCCTTGTGTTTCCCAATTCATGCAATCAACAAATATTCATAGAAAATTTGTAGTTTTTGTCAAAGATCTTAAGTTTCACATTCATATAAATATGGATATTAAGAGACAAGAAGAAAACATAATTTTTTACTTCATTCTTCAAGATTATGTTTAGGCAAAAAATAATTATAAGTCTATTTCTATGCATAACCTTCTCTATTTCTCTAAATGTAAGTATGCATACTTCTGTAATAAAATGAGTTTTCTTACAGTTCATGTTCCTTCTCCACAACTCATAAGGAATTTATCTGTCTGTTCTACCCAGTATCTCGATTTTTTTTGTTCAATGATCACATATGAACCCCTTTCACTAACATGCAGGAGGGCCATTGATGGTTTTTCAAAGCTTCTTTGACCTATTTTTCTATAAACAGGAAGAACCTACACGGCATAAGAATGTCATTGGATAGAATCATCATTTATGAATTAGAAAACACGAATACGTCCAAAAAAGGTGAGATCTAAAATTCCTTTTTTTCTTCCCAACAATTTCTTTGGATTTTAGTTTTAGAATTCGAATCAGAAAGAATTCTTTAGATTCCTAAGTTTTGGAATCCTGTATATAACTAATAATCGTGCCTTCTTCTTGTATATAACTATTAATAGTTATATACAGGAAGTTCTTCTTGTATATAACTATTAATAGTTATATACAAGAAGAAGACATAAATTTATTTCTTTTGCTCAACAAATTGTTTAGGAAAGAAACTAGGATTAGTTAGTTTCTACGCATATCCGTTCTCTATTTCTATTTTAATAAATCAGCATATTGCTATAGCCACATTATTATTTTTTTGATAGCTCTTGTTTCTTCTTTACGTGAAATATGCTTTACTGTGAGCCCTTATTCAAGACAATATTCAACTTGTGCAAGCTGATAGTATATTTTCATAAGAATAATTTCTTTCACATTTTCTATACACCACTTTTTGGGCCCTTCCATGCTCGCGTTGGTGTAGACAATACCCTCTGGAACTATTATGTTGGAAGCTTAGACAACTACGCCTTCTTGATTGAGCCTGATAATGAGCATGCACGACTCAAATTTGAATGAACATTCACGTTTTCTTTTAGCATGGTCTAAGTTAGATCGCACCTATTGTATCATGAACACTATTCCCATTCATAGTGCCTAATAAGAGCCCATTCATAGTGCCTAATGAGAGCGAGCTCTCTGGCTGACTAATTATCCATGTATTGGACACACTCTAATTGTTTACTTTCCCATGCGTTGACATTGTGTGAAGTAATTCTAAAGGGCATAATAAGGCTACGTTATGAGCCAAAAAAAAAAACAAAAGCTATCTTTAAGTTGCAAGATATGAAACCTCATATTTGTCAATGGATTGACCTTTTTAAGTATCCTTTTGATTAGTTCATGGACTATACAGTTAGAATCATTCACCAAATGGTTGACTTCAAAGTGTTAAGAGTCCAGAAGAGCAACCAAAGGTGAAGAGAAGATATATAAGTGTACTACAAGTTTTGGCACGCCTAAAAGCTTCTCAAATGTTTCTTAAGGTGTGGGTCACGCGCGTCAAAGGCTAAAAACTATGGGTGAAAGAGTGTCTTAAGATTTTTAATATCGTCAACATATGATATCCTCGTCCCAACGAGAAATATAGAACCTCGTCGAAAAAATGTATTACAAAGTAAAGGAGAGATGTTATAGCTGGGTTAGTAATGAGAAAGCTTGAATATATCTAGATAGATCTCTTATATATTAATTACTCATAATCTTATTTACCAAAAAACGTAATTTTATTAAATGACTTTGAATAAATCATTTATGAATGTGGCATCACATGAAGATGCATGAATGGAGTAAATAGATGATGCTTCTCGAGTAGTCCAGTTATATCCGATCAAGGCCATATATGGTAGCCACATCAAATGAATGCTTGCATGTTATAAAAAGAGTGTTTTTATTATTTATAGACATGCTTGCCCAAAATTGAATAATTTATGTCAAAAGATCCGCAAGTACGTAATTTTTGAACCTTTTTTATGGTTCATAATTTTGGAAAAACAGTAATAAATCACTTGTGACCCTGTCAAAGAGAGAATGCTGTCATGTCTAAGCTTTAGTGTAAGCTATATTTAGTACATAAACGCCAAAATTTTATCCGCCAAATAAAGAATACTATAACACTATTTCTTGTTACCACAAATGGAATCAAGTTTCCAAACAATGCAATCCTCTTGGAGAGAATTAAACACGTTGAATTATATTATCTTCAAGTTTTCAAACAATGCAATCTTCTTGGAGAGATTTAAACTCGTTGAATTAAGAGTTGATGATATCTTCAGAAAGTTATTAGTTTCTAGGAAGTGAATTGACGCTCAAATAAACGAATTCAGTACAAGCTATGGTGCCTGAGTTGAGAATAATATTCGCATTTTCTAAATCAGTGCATAATATACCCTTACGATTAGTCATCTTCGTTTAACCATATAGTTGTTTTTTCTAAGGAAGTTCAACCGTAGCCTACTCTCTCATGCTTGAACTAATAAAAGAAAAATTATACAATGAATGAGGTTAGCACTTTTGGGATCTCCCATATCCCACAAACCAGGGTTATGATGGTCCAAAATCTATGATAGACCTCAACCGATAGGATATCTAGGATTCTACAGGAGACAAATGTTTTTAAAGAGAGTGGTTGAGCAGTTTAATGATCTCTTTATCACCTTTGTGGCCCAACCCACTTACTTTTAAGATTTTTGTTTTCCAAGACAAACATCCTATAGTGTACAAAAGGTAGAGATTTTTTATAATTGCATATTCTTATACCTAAAAGGTATAGAGATTTTTCAATCGACCACTCTTTCAGATCACCATCAAAGTTGATCTCCCATATGTCTTTCCATATCTTCTAGAGCACTTTCCCTCTGATAAAATTCTACAATGAAGAAGAGCAACCAATTTTATCTTCAAGTAATGCTTATTTCTAGCTGATTTGTCTTGTTGAGCTCAAAAACTTGGTGAGAGACTAGCAGATCGGGAAGCTTGTAGGGCACGAGAAGAAGAGATGACCAAGTTCCTCTCTGCCTTGGATGCAACACTTACACTAGCAAGGGGCCCCACAAATTTTATTAGCTTTGGTATTGGTCTAGATTCCACGATGGAGGATTCACAGACAACAACCAAATTTTTGTTCTCAATGAGAGGGTGCCATAGTCTCCACACATGACTTGCCATCGGATGCTAGATGAGTTCTAGCACCATCCCCTATTAAGGAAGATATGCAATCCAAGGTGTTTATGTAACCTTAGATTTTTGTCTAATTTATTACCATCGGTCTATCTTAACCCTTCAATTGAGGGGGGGGTCCATTTCCAAGAACGAGATGAGTCTTTGAGTTGTTCCAGGGATTGATTTTCTACCTTAGAAGGCACCACATATGAAAAACATTTTCTTGAGATAGTCTATGTCATCAAACCTTATCCAATGACCTCTATTATGGTTCCAAAGATGTTTCCACTTGCTAAAACCTTTGTTCCATAACTGTTTCTCTCATAGGTTGCTCTCCAAATGGACTTATTTGACTCCTTTAATAGGAGTCCAAATACAATCATTTTACCTAGTCTGAGTTGCCCATTTCCAGTCTTCATTAAGCTTGATGTATGGTTTCATCTTGTTCTAACTCTTCCAAATTGAACAAACAAGATGAGATCCTTTCAAAGTCACTGGACATTGTGAAAACAACAAGGTGAGAAGATCAATATCCTTCCACATAGGGATTCCCTTATTGGAACAGAACAATCACAAATTGATGATTACAAAGAGCTTGAAACAAGCTTATGATCAGATTGAAGTGGAAGAAGACACTTGAGAAAGTGAAGAGATCTGAAAAGTGAAGCTTGTATACATATGTACATTACAGTTGGAAATTTTTGTAATTTGAGTATAGATAATCCTTAGGATGATAAGGAGTAATTTAATAGACTCGGGATAAGTCTAGAACCATATGTATATAAGTCAATGATGTAAAGAAATACATAGAAGAGTCATTAGAAGCCAAGTGTCATTAAGGTAGATGTGTAGAGAGTGATCTTCACGAGTTAGCATCGGGTCTTTCTCTGATTTCTCTCAGCCTGATTATGTGGGTCAGAAATCCTTTTGTACACATCTAATTTGGAAGTTAATGAAGCTATGTTCAAAGTTTCATAATCTAATTCCTTTCATGTTGTGAGTATGATCAATAGGAACATTTGTATGTAAAGTCTGCAGATAGACTTCTCAAAGTCGCACACTTTTTCGTGTCAATATTTTGCTTAGATCTCAGTGCACAATGTAAGGTTTTTGATGAATGAGTATTCAAGATCTAAGTTAGAAGGTAAGGAAGCTATGGCTAAAAGCATTTAGCAAAACGGGATCTATGCTGTGAGAAATCAACCTTAGAAGTTACCTATGTCAAAGTCGCTTGTTCAGGAAGACAGTTTCTGACATACCTTTGATCTTAAGGATCAAATTCAAGTTTTAATGATTCATTTGAAGGACTATTGGTCGATATGATTGCGCAAAGGTAGTGTGAAGATATGTGCATCATTGGTTTGAGGAAATTTGAAGATATGTGCAGGTAATGAAGTCAATTTTTGAAGCAGACTTTCTGAAGAAGGAATTTCTTCACTGAGGAAGTGATAGTGAAAGTTTTTGTAAATAAAGATAATATTTGTGTAAAGTTTGGTCCGTAACTGATATAGAGGTGTTCTTAGATCAGTATAGATCAAACCTTTGGAGATTAAGAGGTCTCCAACATCCCTGAAGCATAAGAGAGAATTTGTCTCTGAGAATTAGTTTTTCCGAAGAACCTTCCGCATCGCACCATGCTTTGAGAAACCATTTGACATCAAATTTATCTACCATACCATCCACATTAAGAATGCCTAAACCACCAGAATACTTTTGATGTTTGTCTTCATTGATGATAAAACCTTTTCTTTTCAACAACTCGATCAAATAGATTTAGAACCCACAAATGCACACATCTATGGTAGCCTTTAGTCTAGTTCTAGGTACAAAGAAATAGACTTGTACACATATGTATGTATAAATGTGCATATGTATATATGAATTTATATGTATAGACATATTTGTAGATGTATGCATGTATGTATTTATGTATGTACGAATATATGGATGTATCTATGTGTGTATGTATGTATGTATGAATGTATGCATGCATGTATGTATATGTGTTTGTATGTATATATGTATGTTTGTATCATGCATGTTAACACACATGTATGTATGTATGTATCTATGTATGTATCTATGTATTTATCTATGTATGCATGTATGTATGTATTTATATACATGGATGTATCTATATAATTAGTAACGCATGTAGACACGAATGCATGATCGCATTATGTCTCTATGTACGCCTTATTTTCTAATATATTTTAAGTTAATTTTAAGAAATGGACTACAGAAGAAGGTCTAGAATCGCTATTTCGTTTCTATGTTAAGAAGAAAGAAAAGAAGAAGGAGAAATAATAAGAGAGGGGTTCAAAGAGGCAGAGGGAGAAAGAGAGAGAAAACTTTCCGTGGTCATGAAAAGAGAAAGTGACTTCTACTTTCCGGACTTTCATCTTGCTGGAAAATCGATTCTACTGTTGGCTTTTACATATACAAATAGGTCATAAACTCTTGCATCGATGCTCCTTTCTCAATTCGACTCTCCATACAACTTATTTTTACAAAGCTCAACCTCCATATCTGAGTTTATTTAGGACTCTTCAAGGAAACAGAGATACTATTAAACAAAAAAACAACTTTGTATCCAGCATGCCTAAGTAATGAAGGAATGCTTACAAGAATATGGGTGAGTTGTACTTTGCTTTCTTCCGCGTTTAGGAAAACGTGAAAAGCAAAGCGTGCAATTGAAAACGTGAAAAGCGCTCATAAAGTGCTGAAAAGTGTGCAATGAAGTTTACGTTGTTGAGAGAAGAGGATTGTTACACATGCATAGAGAGAGCTTAGAGCTTTGACTATAAACCCACGTGAGAGCTGAGAGTTGAGAATGGGTTGAGGAAAGACCTCGCTGAAGCAACTCTTTTCTTAAGATCACTTAAGTGACACCCAAGCTAAGCTTAACTGATGTTTAAGATTACTTAAGTGACACCCAAGATAAACATAAAAGGTCTTGTTCTGGGAGTTGTATAAGTTATTCTTTTACACAATAGAGTTGAGAACTGAGAGTGGGTTGCGCAATTAATGTCGTATATTATAGAATGTCTCTTAAGGGATGAACAAAGACGTCGCCGAAGCAATGGTTTTTCTGCTGCTTAGGGTGTCGATTAAGTGATCTTTGAGATCACTTAAGTGAAACCCAAGGTATACATAAAAAGTCTTGTTCTGGGAGTTGTATAAGTTATTCGTTGGGAACTGCTACCCATCAAAACTATCTATAAGTCCTACACATGTAGAGAGGCCTATCCTAACTAAAATCCTTAAATCCGATGTATAAATGGGGTTGTTCTCATACCTTGCATCCACAATTGCTGAGCCGAAGTTCTTCATACAATCTAATTGGTGAGCCCAACTTCGTTATACCAACTCCTTTCCTCTGAATTGATCGGTGGGCATTTTTCACCACTCCCCTTGGTGGGCATTGATGGGAAACTTTAAGATGAATTGAACATATTGGTAGAATCTTTCAATCAAGTCATGCACTCTTTCAACACTCCTCTTCAAGCTTCAATGCCAAGTCCGTCATGCCAGCTAATGGTGGTGTGAACTTGCTTACCTTTACTGTATAAAGTGCCTGTGAGAAACTAAATGCATTTCGATATTCCGTTTCAATCTAGTAGACGTCTCCATCCTTTTCTAGCATGCGTGTGTATGAACGTATGCATGCACTTATGTATATGTATATACATTTGTGTATGCGTAAATGCATGCATATAGGTTTGCATCTATATATGTATAGCTAGAATTTTGCATCCTTTTTTTAGCAATTTCTTACTAGTCTAGACAATATTTATGTTTTATTTTTGTATTCCTTTTTTTTTCAAAACTTCTTTTGCGATTGATGTCGGATTCACAAAGAGATCATAAACCCTTCTCTTGTGACAGTCTTCATCAGCTTAACTTTCATTGCTTTTGTGCTTGAACATATTTCCGGAAAGATGAATGCATACACAACAAAGAGCACGAAGAACGTGCGCACAGAGAGTACAGTTTTCCATGTGAAGAACATTTTAATCTCGCAGACATGCAGTCCTTGAGCGTTTTTGGAGTTGCCATCACAGCAACAACAACAAAGAGCACGAAGAACGTGCGCACAGAGAGTACAGTTTTCCATGTGAAGAACATTTTAATCTCGCAGACATGCAGTCCTTGAGCGTTTTTGGAGTTGCCATCACAGCAACAACAGAGGATCTGACCATTTTTCGGCACTTTATGAGCGCTTTGCACGTTTTCAATTCTTGAGCTAATTAAGAAGAAAGGAAACAAACTACAAATTGTTCCTTTGCACGTTTTCATTGTTTCGGTAATAATTTGTTCGTCGCTTATATGTAGGCATGCTTATCACAATAGACATTTCTTTTTCATTTGTCCCTCTGTGTAGTCACTACAACATACCAAGGGTATACCGACGTTAGGCATACCGACGATTTACGTCGGCATCGGTAAGACCCTCGGAAGATTTGTGAAATTCGCTTAGCCTCGGAACAACTCCATCGGTATATGCGTCGGTATAAACATCAATATAAGCATCAGTAAGTTATTGGAAAGTATCGACGCTTTGTTTTTAACCGGGCCCGGGAGCAAACATTCGACATTTCGGGCATTTTGAACTTAGATCTTCGACTGTCCACTTTGCGCGCACGAACAACATATCTCTGTTTGTCATTGTTTCTCTCTTTCTCTCTCTCTCTCTCTCTCTCTCTCTCTCTCTCTCTCTCTCTCTCTCTCTCTCTCTCTCTCTCTCTCTCTCTCTCCCTCCTTCCCTCTCTCTCTCTCCCCCTCACTCTCTCTCTCTATCCCCCTCCCTCTCTCTCTCTCTAGATCTAAGCACACCTCTATCATTCTAGATCTGAAGTTTTGGTAAGTATATTGCACATACTGTAGCACTCTTTTTTCTTTCTTTATGTTTTTGCTTTTCTAATATCTTCTCTCTTTAATTTTAAAAAAGATTTTGGATCAAGTCTTTGGAAATATGACGAAAGACAACTTCAATTGGACTTTGACGACCACGATTCAAACAATTAACATCGATGTAAGTGATTGTTTTGTTTTCAATTGACATAGAGAGACAGAGATACATATACATACACACTCACATATGTATAAACACACACATGCATATCCATACACACATACACACATGCATATGCATACATACAATGCATATGCATACACACATACACAATGCATATGCATACACACATTCATATGCATACAAACATGCATATGCATACACACATGCATATGCATACACACACATATGCATATGCATACACACATGCATATAATGCATACACATGCATATGCATATGCATACACATGCACATGCATATGCATATGCATACACATGCACATGCATATGCATACACATGCATATGCATACACACATGCATATGCATACACACATGCATATGCATACAAACATGCATATGCATACAAACATGCATATGCATACACACATACACACATGCACACATGCACACATACACAAATACACACATACACACATGCATATAATGCATACACATGCATATGCATATGCATACACACATGCATATGCATACACATGCACATGCATATGCATACACATATGCATATGCATACAAACATGCATATGCATACACACATGCATATGCATACACACATACACACATGCACACATGCACACATACACACAAACACACATACACACATGCACACAAACACACATACACACATACACACATGCATATGCATACACACATACACACATGCACACATGCACACATACACACATACACACATACACACATACACATATACACACATTCATATGCATACACACATGCATATGCATACACACATACACACATGCATATGCATACACACATACACACATGCACACATGCATATGCATATGCATATACACATGCATATGCATATGCATATACACATGCATATGCATACACATGCATACGCATATGCATACACACATACACACATGCACACATGCATATGCATACACACATGCACACATGCATATGCATACACACATACACACATGCACACATGCATATGCATACACACATGCATATGAATACACACATGCATATGCATACACAAATGCATATGCATACACAAATGCATATGCATACACACAGACGCATATGCATACAAAACTGCATATGCACTACAACATATCAGGGGCATACCGACGCTGCATATACCGACGGTCATAGTCGGCGTCGGTATAGCCCTCGGAAAATCTCACTAAGAGATACCGACGGTCACTTGACCGTCGGTATGACCGTTTTAAACGGATCGTCGGTGTGGCCCGCAGTCGTCGGTATAAGCATCGGTATATGCGTCGGTATGGGCGTCAGTATAAGCGTCGGTAACTTACTGGCAACTACCGACGCGTATACCGATGTCCATACCGGCGCCTATACCGGCGGCGAATTTTTAAACATACCACGAACCCGAGAACAGAAGTTCACATTTCTACGCGTGTTTGAGTACTGTCGGTCTACTGTCGAACTTGCACGCGCGAACCTGCATTGTCTTGTGCACACACACACACACACACGGATCTCTCTCTCTACACACACACACTCTCTCTCGACTTAGCTCTCACATCTTGGTAAGTGCTGCGCGTACTGTTAGCATTTGTGTTTCTCTATGCTTTAGGGTTTCTAATTTCTCTTTTCATTGATTTTGCAGAAGTTCGTTGGCGTCAATTGTTTGGAATTGGACGAGAGACGACCTACATTACGCTTTGACGACAACGATTCAAAGAGAGACATACTTGCAAGTGATTTTTTTATTCGCTATTGATAGAGAGAGAAGGAGAGAGAGAGAGAGAGAAAGAAAGAGAGAGAGAAGAGAAAGGAAGATACACATTAATTTACACATGCATACATACACACATACATGTACACACATGCATGCTTACATACACACACCTATACACACATGCATGCTTACATACACACACCTATACACACATGCATGCTTACATACACACACACACATATACACATATGCATGCATACACACACACATAAATTTACACACATGCATACATACACACACATGCATACACACATACATACACACACATATATACACATATGCATACATACACATACACACACACACATATACACACATATATACACACACGCATATATACACACATATACACACATGCATGCATACATACACACACATATACCGGTATGCATGCATACACACATATATACACACATGCATACATACACAAATATACACACATTCATGTATACATACACACACATGTATACACATGCACACACATACACACACATACACATACATGCATGCATACATACACACACGTACACACACATGCACACACATGCATGCCTACATACACACACATACACATACACACACATGTATACACATGTATACATACACACAGACATGTACACATGCATACATACACACACATATATACACACATGCTTACATACACACATATAATCCTATTTTTATTTTGAAGTTTTTGTTTTACATCAAATATATAAAAATAGGATTAGGGTTTTAGGGTTAAATATTTAAGATTAGAGTTTTAGGGTTTTAAATAGGATTAGGGTTTTAGGGTTAAATATTTAAGATTAGGGTTTTAGGGTTTTAGGTCTAGATATTTAAGATTAAGGTTTTAGGGTTTAGTATTTCAGATTTAAGTCTAAGTCTTTCTAATTAGGGTTTTAGGATTTTAATACGTAGATAACATATATACACAAACACACATATACATATAATACATACATACATGTAGATACACATGCATACAAAAATATACATATTTTAGATTTAAATCTTTAAGATTAGGGTTTTATACACATGTATACAGAAATATACATATTTTAGGTCTAGATATTTAAGATTAGGGTTTTAGGGTTTAGTATTTCAGATTTAAGTCTAAGTCTTTCTGATTAGGGTTTTAGGATTTTAATACGTAGATAACATATATACACAAGCACACATATACATATAATACATACATACATGTAGATACACATGCATACAAAAATAAAAATATTTTAGATTTAAATCTTTAAGATTAGGGTTTTAGGGTTATAACACCTACATAAGATATATGCACACATACACATGCACATGTAATACATATATATATGTATATACACATGTATACAGAAATATACATATTTTAGGTCTACATATTAAAGATTAGGGTTTTAGGGTTTAGTATTTCAGATTTAAGTCTAAGTCTTTTTGATTAGGGTTTTAGGATTTTAATACGTAGATTACATATATACACAAACACACATATACATATAATACATACATACATGTAGATACACATGCATAAAAAAATATACATATTTTAGATTTAAATCTTTACGATTAGGGTTTTAGGTTTATAACACCTACATAAGATATATGCACACATACACATGCATATGTAATACATATATACATGTATATACACATGTATACAGAAATATCCATATTTTAGGTCTACATATTTAAAATTAGGGTTTTAGGGTTTAGTATTTCAGATCTAGAATTTTAAGATTAGGGTTTTAATTAAATATATATAATTAAATATATAAAATTAAATATATAAAAATAGGATTACGTAAGAAAAAAAAATCTGAATATATAAATAAATATATATATAAAATAAGATAATTATATACATAAATAAATATGAAAAGAACTATAGTATTAAATTATTTAATTAAATATTTATAATTAAATATATAAAAATAGGATTACGTAAGAAAAAAAATCTGAATATATAAATAAATATATATATATATAATAAGATAATTATATACTTAAATAAATATAAAAAGAACTAGTTTTTTAAATAATTTAATTAAATATATAAAAATACGATTACGTAAGGAAAAAAATCTGAATATATAAATAAATATATATATAAAATAAGATAATAATATACATAAATAAATATAAAAAGAACTAGTGTTTTAAATAATTTAATTAAATATTTATAATTAAATATATAAAAATAGGATTACGTAAGGAAAAAAATATGAATATATAAATAAATATATATATAAAATAAGATAACTATATACATAAATAAATATAAAAAGAACTAGTGTTTTAAATTATTTAATTAAATTATTTAATGTATATAGTTATCTTATTTAATTAAATAAGATAACTATATACATAAATAAATATAAAAAGAACTAGTGTTTTAAATTATTTAATTAAATATAATTAAGTAAAGAAAAAATCTGAATATATAAATAAATATATAAATACACAAACACACATACTTATATACCTATCTATATTCACATATATATACATATACACATATATATACACATGCATACATATATATACATGTTTTAGTTCTAGGTCATTTGGATTAGGGTTTTAGGGTTTTAACACGTACATAACATATATACACACATACACATACACATATAATACATATATACATGTATATACACATGTGTATAGAAATATACATAATTTAGGTCCAGATCTTTAAAATTAGGGTTTTAGGATTTAGGCATACATATAACTTAATTAAGAGGAAAAAAATCTGAATAAATAAATAAATATATATACAAAATAGGATCAATCAAGAAAAAATCTGAATATATAGATAAAAGAGGATAGCTATATAGATTAGGGTTTTAAAACTAGGATTTTGAGTTCTTTTAGGTATTTAAGTATTTAGGTCTTTAAGAGTTAGATTTTTAGGTTTAATAAAAAAAGAAATGTTCTAAAATGTTCTAAAATGTCCATATTGTAGCAGATGGCTTCTTTGGATCCTGAAGAGACAATGGCATGTCCTTGCACACAGTGCAAGTATCAAATTTATCGGAAACGACGGATTTGTATTGCACATGTTAGAGAGTATGGATCCTTTGATAGGAGTCGACTGGAAAACCTATGCTATCATTCGCATGGTCCCCCAGGTGAGCAGATGGATCCAAACGACATTGCATCGGTAACATCTCGTGGACAAAAGAGAGCAAAAAAGCACTTAGACGTAGAAGCAAGCACTAATAATATTATACAAAATGAACATATGGAAGAGATGCTTGAAGCATTTTATGAGATGGACGAAGATCATGATGGTGAAGAAGGTGTCGACGAGAGTTTCATGGACACAACAGAAATTCCACGATCAGAAGTTGATGAAGAATATGAAAACATGCGAAGATTAGCTCGTTTACCACTTTACAATGGAGCAAAGATATCTTTACTACGTGCTTCACTCGCGATGCTCAATCTGCAATCCATTTATGGATGGTCAGATAGTAGTGTCACTGAATTATTCAGGTAAGTGGAGAACAAATTGGCTTTCATTGTTGTATCACAATAACTTCATTTACTAATATCATTTTAATTGCTTATTGTAGGATTCTTAAAGATCAAATTTTTCCAGAGGGCAATGACATGCCTCCAACACGTGGAGATGCAAAAAAACTTTTACAGTCCATTGGAATGGATTATACGAAAATTCATGCTTGTCCAAATGATTGCATTCTCTTTCGGAATGAGTATGAGCATCTCCACGTATGTCCAAAGTGTGGAGCAAATAGATTTAGAGAAGACGTTATAGGCAAAGCAATCCCCGCAAAGGTTCTTCGCCACTTTCCTATCATTCCACGAATTAAGAACATGTTTAGATGCAAATCTATAGCTGAATTAATGTCATGGCATACAAAGAGAAGGTCTACAGATAATGTAATGCGAGTGCCAGCTGACTCTGATGCTTGAAAGCACATAGATAGTAAGTGGCCAGAGTTTGCTAGTGAGCCTTGGTCCATACGTCTAGGCCTAGCTATGGATGGAGTGAATCCATTTGGATTACGCAGTTCTTCATGGAGCACATGGCTTGTATGTTTGGTCAATTATAATATCCCACCATGGTTGGCCACAAAGAAAGTTCATTTATTATTAGCTCTTATTGTACCAGGTAAGTATAAGGTAAAAAACATGGATGTATATCTTGCACCACTTGTAGAAGAACTGCGCATTTTATGGGATGGGATCACTGTGCGTGACATGTCTCAACCTATAAGAAGACGAGACGTGCGAGTGCAAGCCATACTTATGTGGACAATGCATGATTGGCCTGGTTATGGTGAATGTTCAGGTTTATCGCTTTCGGGTTACCATGCTTGTCCTTTATGCGCACCACGACTTGAAGCACGCTATTCCAAAGCACTACGTAAAACTGTCTATGAAGGACATCATAGATATTTGCCTGATGGGCATGTTTTACGTGAAGGACAAATTTGTCGAAAAGCGCAACACCAAATGAAAGCTAGCGATTGGAAACAACTATGGGATTCAGAAAATCCAGTTGCTGGCATGAAACGGTTGTCCATTTTTCATGAACTCCCTTATTGGAGTGAATTGGTGATCAATCAATTGGTAGACCCGATGCATATTTTCAAGAATGTGGGAGAGATGCTTTGGAAAACTTTGATCAGAAAGAAAGAAAGCAAAGCACAAAGGGATGACCTAAAAGAGCGAGGTCATATGCGAGAGTTGCAGGCAATTAATAAGCCCAACGGAACAGTATCGTTATCAAGAGCTCCTTGGGTGCTTCGCAGGATGGAAGAGCAACAAGTGAAGAAAACAATTTCAGAGTTTCGTACACCTACTGTATGCATGAGATGTCTAAAGACTGCTTTCACACGAAACGACGATCTTGCAGGACTCAAGTCTCATGATTGGCACAAGTTTTTACAGTTTGTGCTCCCTGTAGCCCTAAAAGATTGTCTTTCAGAGGATGTACGAAAAACCATTTATAAAATTAGCTCTTTAGTACGGTGGATATCTTCTAAAGAGATAAATAGAGATAGCATAGAGAGTGCGAAACTCAATGCTATCGAGGCTGTTTGTATGGTAGAGAAATACTTTCCCACAAGTATTCTCACTATTCAACTTCATTTACTGGTTCATGTAGTAAATGAAGTTGCAATAGCAGGAACTATCCATAGTCGATGGATGTTCTTCTTAGAGCGCTTTATGAAGACATTAAAAGGGTTTGTTCAACAGAGAGCACGTCCAAAGGGTAGCATGGCAGGGGATGGCTTGTACAAGAATCTCTTGTATTCATTACTGAGTTTCTACGTATATCGGATCCCGAAATGCCTCGCTTATGGAGCGATGATGAAGATGTTCGTCTCGTAGGCGATGAACCACAAGGTAAAGGATTGCAAAGAAAAATGGATGCAGCTTTCAGAGAGAAGGCAATGAGGTTTTGCATAGTTAACTCTGAGCCTATGCAAAAGTGGTTAGAAAGGTATGAACTTGCCAAGGAAACTAATGCAAAGGAAAGAGCTCAGTTTCGAAGAAATCGTTCCACTCGATTTTTGCCTCTTCCAGAAAATCTTCGACCTCTCCCACCTTTTCCAATGAGCAGATGGCTAGATGCAGCGGTTTCACAAGCAAAGGTAGCGGGTGAAGATATCTCTGAAGAAGAAGAACAACTCGCAAAAGGATGTGATTGGGAGTATATCAAATACGGTGCACTATGGTCTCATGGACGACACTTTGGAATCGCACGAATCGATCAAAACCGGTCTACTTTTGATAGTGGAGTGATGGTGAATTTTTTGCAAAAAAGTAGAGCGAGTGAAAGAGATGATAATGCTCTAGAAGGCAAGTTAGATTATTGTGGTGTGATTCAAGACATCTTGAAACTATCTTTCAGAAAGTTTGATTACTTTGTTTTTGACGTGAAATGGTTCAAAGTAGTCACCTCTGGAAGAAACGCAACAGTGAGACGAGATAAGAGCGGTTTGCTTCAAGTCGACTCCACAAGATTATGGACAGATGAAAGGGATACATTTGTACTTCCTGAACACTATGAGCAAGTTGTTTTTATACCAAATTCAAAAGACCCAGAGTGGCTATTTGTTTTACGAGTCGCTCCACGTAGTAGACAAATTTTTGAAAATGCAGATGTAGAAGAAAGTCCATCTCTAGTGGACTCAGAGATTCATTCGATAGTTGAGGAGGAAGAGATCATTGTTCCAGAAGAAGAGGTCATTGAAGAAGAGGTCATTGTTCGAGAAGACGAAGCAATAGACGATGATCAGGAGAAAACCAGCATAGCAAGCAATTTAGAAGCCATCAATTTAGAGATAGATATTCTCGGTGCATCGGATCTTCAAGAAGATGCTAGAATAGAGGACTTTTGAATAAAAGACTTGTACATACTAATTTTTTGTTTTTTTTCTGTTTATTCCCTATATTATTTTTTCTTATCGCATGCTAATTATTTGAGTTCTTTTATTACAGAGCACGATGGGAGACAGTCCTCCAGTCACTCCACAATCCATGACACAGGAGCAGTTTTTGGAGTTCATCTCTCAGGTTCCTCCTGTGTATATGGCCGCTGCATCACAGTATTGGATCGCTCATGGTAGCACTCCTCCCGGCCTCACTCGTGGCGGCCTTACTCCTGTCGGCCTCACTCCCGCTGGCCTCACTCCCGCCGGTGTCACTCCCGCCAGTGTCACTCCTGCCGGTGTCACTCCTAAGGGTGGTGCTACTCCCGTAGGAGGTATGTCTCCTAGCTTTGTGACTCCACCACGACCATCTTTGCAGCCGTCTCCTACTGGATCTACTAGTAGGCATGTGTGTTCGACACCTCAGCGCGATACAAGGTATGGCCCGTCTCGTAGATCGAGGTTACACTCTAGAGCAGGAGGTTCTAGGAGTGGATCTACAGGTAGGTCTGGAGGCGGAGGAGGCGGTTGTTGTGGAGGCAGTGCGACGGATGTTGTGTCGCCCGCTTCTACTCCTAGGACAAGTACCTGAGATGTAGGTACGCCACGCAGTACACCACGCAGTACACCATGCAGTACACCACATACACCTTGGGGTGCTCATGACCATGATGACTCCAAGGTGTATAGTATCCGAGATGGAGCTCCGGTGATGGATGCGGCTGGCAAAGCAATGCGTGCACGCATACGACAGCTTTGATCCATCCAGTTTGGACACTCCATCATGCGGAAATGGAGTGAACAGGATAAAGATCGGAAGAATTATATCACATAGACAATTTACCAGGAGTTCCGACGAGCCGATGGACAGTCGATTGTCAGTTCAGAGTGGATTCTGCATACCACACGTGAGGTCATGTCGCATCAACGATCCGAGGCTCGTGATGCATTCAGAGAAGGCTTACCAAAGCCTGTGTGGTTAGATGCTGAGGAGTGGGACATGATTCGTGATGAGCAGCAGCAGACTCCTAATCAATATCGCCGGCAACGAAATGCCACAGCCACACGTCTAGACACGATTGGACCGTCACATTTGGACAGCGGCGGATATGACACGATTCATCATGAGTTTGTAAGTACCATTTCATTTATAGAATTTATTTGTGTTAAATTTTTCATATATATTTCTCTAATCTTTTTATATTTGTTTCAGGAGCTGGCAATGGGTCGTCCTCCAACACGATCGAAGGAGTCTTATGGATATAGTCATGGGTTGACTGCATTATTGCAGGACTTGGAGGGACGCGGTGCGGTAGTTTCATGGGAGCGTTTGCGATGAGGTAATTAATTTATAAACTTGGTTTTTACTTGTTTGTAATTTTCATGTGAATTTATCTCATTCCATTATTGTTCTTTGTTGTAGGACTGTTGATATGGAATGTTCTTTGCATGTGTATGGCAGTGGAAGACCAATATTTTGTATTTGATTTCCATATGGCAATACATTGCTTTGCCACATTTTGTAAAAGCGTCATATATGATAGTGGTTTGCCACACTCTTGTACATGCTTCATTATTGAAATATATAACTTCTTTTGTACATGGTTCATTGTTCATTCTGATTATCGATCTCTTTTGTATACAATAATACTCTGTTTCATGAAATCATATTTCGGTTGTCATTAGAGTACACATCACATGTACTCGGTTTTTTTTGGGCAGAGTGTATTGTCTTTTGTTCAGCAACATCATGGTAATGTTGTTGTAGCAAAAGACAAAACATTCTGCCCAAAAGAAATTTTGCAGGTATGGTCGTCGGTATAAGCGACGGTACTCCCAGTAGTGTCATCGGAATAACCATCGGTACACCCAGGAGGCGATGCAGCAGAAGCTGATTACCGACGCATATACGGACGTTTATACCGACGCATATATCGACGTTTATACCGACGCATATACCGATGCTTTTCCCGATGTCTACACTGATGCCTATACCGACTCTTTGGTACCGACGCGGAAACCGACCTTTACACCGGCGTCGCGGCAAATAAATCCGCGTTCATTTTCCTCGGTAAAAACCTCGGTATACCATCGATCTGTTGTAGTGATGCATACACACAAATGCATATGCATACACATATGCATATGCATACACATGCATATGCATACACAAATGCATATGCATACACACATGCATATGCATACATACATACATTCATGCACACATGCATATGCATACACACAAATGCATATGCATACCCATATGCATATGCATACACAAATGCATATGCCTACACAAATGCATATGCCTACACAAATGCATATGCATACACACAAATGCATATGCATACACACATGCACACATGCACATGCATATGCATACACATGCACGTACACACGTGCACACATGCATATGCATGTGTGTATGCATATGCATATGTGTATGCATATGCATATGCATACACACCTGCATATGCATACACATGCACATGCATACACACATGCATATGCATACACATGCACATGCATATGCATACAAACATGCATATGCATACACACATGCATATGCATACACACATGCATATGCATACACACATACACACATGCACACATGCACACATACACACATACACACATGCACACACACACATACACACATGCATATGATACACACATGCACACATGCACACCTACACACATACACACATACACACATTCATATGCATGTGTATATGCATATGCATACACACATGCATATGCATACACACATGCACACATACACACATACACATGCATATGCATATGCATATACACATGCATATGAATACACCTACACACATAGACACATACACACATACACACATGCACACACACACACATACACACATACACACAAATACATTTGCATACACAAATGCATATGCATACACACAAATGCATATGCATACACATATGCATATGCATACACATATGCATATGCATACACATATGCATATGCATACAAATATGCATATGCATACACACATGCATATGCATACACACATGCATATGCATACACACATTGGATCAGACAGGATCTTCACATTGGATCGGATGGGATCTCCACATACACCTTGGGGAGCGTATGACCATGACAAATCCAAAATATATCACATACGTAATGGAGCTCCAGTCATGGATGCAGTCGGGAATTCAATGCGTCAGCACATTCGACAACTTTGCTCCATAGAGTTTGGACATTCTGTAATGCTAAAATGGAGCGAACAAGATAGGTATTCTAAAAACAATATCACACAATCGATATATGAAGAGTACCGGCCAGCATCTGGGAATCCTATTGTGAGTTCGGAATGGATTCAGCATACGACAGGCGAGGTGATGTCTCATCAACAGTCAGAAGCTGGCGATGCTTTTAGAGCAGGCTTACCGAAGCCTGTGTGGTTACATTTTAAAGAGTGGGAATCGATTCAGGAGGAGCAACAACATACTCTTGATCGATATCGTCAACAGAGAGATGCAGCGCCCACACGTTTGGATACGATTGGAACGTCGCATTTAGGAAGTGGCAGATACGATAGTATGTGCTACCAATTTGTAAGTATCATGTTAATTATTGAATTTGTTTGTGTTTAGCACATCATGTATGTTCATCTACATTTTGTAGATTTATTATAGGAGTTGGCAGTGGGTCGTCCTCCGATGCGAACCGAAGAAACTTACGGATATCGTCATGGATTGGCTGCACTGTTGCAAGACTTAGAGGGACGCGGTGCAATCATTTCATGGGAGAATATTCTATGAATAGGTAAACTTATAGCTTGGTTTCGTATTTTTAGTTGTTGTTTATAAATTTCATGTCAATTTGTCTCATTTTAAACATGCTTTGTTGCAGGATTGCAGGTGTAAATGTTTTGATCTCCTTACGTATATGCTTTGCCACAATTTTGTATTACACTCCTATGTGGCAATGATGTACTAAAATTTTGTATTCGATTCCTATATGGAAGTGCTTTTTCACATTGCCACAGTTTTGTATTACACTGCTATGTGGAAATGATGTACCATAATTTTGTATTGGATTCCTATATGGAAGTGCTTTGTCACACTCTTGTACATCTTTCATTTATGGAATATACAACTTTTTGTACATGATTCATGGTTGATTTTTGCTCATATAAAATCATGTTTTGGTTGCCATTAGAGTACATAACACATGTACTCAGTATAGAGTTGGGCAGAGTGTATTGTCTCTTGCTAAACAACATCATGTTGTAGCAATAGACAACACACTCTGCTCAAAAAATTTGTGCAGATATGGTCATTGGTATGGGCGTCGGTATGCCCAGTAGAGTCGTCGGTATGGGCATCGATACACCTAGCAGAGCCGTCGGTATGGGCGTCGGTATGAGCATCGATAATACCGATGATTATAACGACGCTCATACCGATGTCCATAACGATGCCCATACCGGCGTTATGTTTTCGACGCGCATATCGAACATAACACCGACATTGCAAAAAAGTGTCCCCGTTCATTTTCCTCGATAGCAGCCTCGGTATACCCTCGATATGTTGTAGTAAGTTGAAGAGCCCTAAATAAACTTACACTTCGAGATTGAAGTTTGTAGAATTAAGTTGTGGACAGTCGAATAGTAAAATCGATTTTCTAGTAAGGGTACAGTCCGGATGTTTGAAAAAAAGAGAGAGTTTCTGATTTCAGGACTATATATATATATATATATATATATATATATATATATATATATATATATATATATATATATACTCTCACCCACTCTCTTTTCATTTGTCCCTCTCATTTTCTCTTACCCTCACTTAGAAACGACGTAAAAACTATAAACGTTCTTCTTTAATACATTCCTTAAATTACAATTAGTATATAATACGTTTAAGGCACACACACATATATACATATATACATCGGTGCGCGGATGCATCTGCGCATCCGTCTATGTATAGATATATACAAACATACATGCATACGTACGTACGTATGTACATACATACACAAATACATATATACTTAGCATAGATACATACATGCATCTATAAATACATACGTACATGCATATATAGCATATGTACATAGATTCACACATACACACATACGTACATGCATACGTTTATATATATGTGTGACCATGTACTCTGTATATGTAAAGATCGCTATAGTCGTTGTTGACATTTGCGAGTCGTAAATCTATTTAAGGGGGTAGGGCAACCATGAAGCTGCATCATTAATGACGGCAGAGACTAATAATATCTGGTTTAATCGAAATCATTAATCTTCCAAGTATTTCATGCATTAAAAGTTAAGTTCCAACATATTCTTCAAATCAATCCCCGTATTGAAATGATTTCTCTGAGTTTCAGCACCCTTCCTAAAAACCAATAAATTTTTGAAGATATTGTAGATTTTCTAGATTATTTGTTTCGGAAATCAAGCTCCAATGTGAGGAGCTTTAATATTCCAACCATTGATACCACGTAGAGAATCATTAAACAGAGTATAAGTTAATAGTCTCAATCACCTAAATTTAAATTTGAATCCCCCTAAAATATTTCACTTACTCTCACCAATCTCACTTAAGTGTGATTGGCCAAAAACTAGGAAAAGTGTCTCGAACTAATAGAGAATCTTTTCAACCTATATAATATCAAATATCTCTTCCAACTTCCCATCCATTGCATGTGTTTCAATGCTTTATACTTTGAATATTAGGAAGCAGGAAAGTCCCCTACTTGATTCCAAGTGAACTTTAGGTATTCATATCTATCCACTTGGCTTGGCAGTCATCTAAAAATTCATCTATGATTTGTGTAGATAGTTTGTAATCCATATTGCATCCATTTATTAATCTTCATAGATTTTGAGTTAGAAAATATAGTGATATAAATTTGGATAAATTAATGGGTTTTTTCTTCGCACAATGTGGTAGAAATATCGCTTCAACTAAAGTGTAGTCATTGTCTACACATAGAGGACAGAGAATTGAATTGCGAACATTTTGAGTGAGATAAATTGCACTTGGTTCATTTTTTTTGAAGAGACAAGAAGTATATTAAAACAGGCATGTAAATTAGTACAAAGGGCAGAGATGCCCTGATCAGAGAGATACATCAGCCAACCACCTGACCTTGAGCAGAAAAGAGCGACCGTGTGAATGCAATCACAACCTAATTGTTACAAAGGTAGACCATGTCAATTCTAGATGGGGAGAACATAGCTAAAAGGGAACTTCTCCAATTTTGAGAAGCAACAGTAGACAAATGCACAGTCAGAGAGAAGCCAACAGCAGGGGCAGAACACATATGAAATAGACACTGCATACCAATTCTGTTGAGGCATATACAACAAGAAACTAGAAAGGCACTTGAGAACTTGTTGTTGAAGATAGTATCATTCCTGCTCCTCCAATATGCTAGAGTATGTGGGCTCTCCAAATGTTCCACAGAACAAAGTCAAAAGAGTTACAGCATCCCAAGAGGATCTCTTTGTAGCCTAGCTTAATGTTATGCTTCAGAGAGTAAGACTACAGAGACTGCCAAAAAGACTGGGCATGTCTACAACTCAAAAAAAGATGGGGGACATCCTCCACTTTGTCACAAAATTTACATACACCTATGTTAATATTGTACTTCTTCTCTTTACTTCCACACCAAAGAGCATTGTGCACAATAAGCCAGAGCAGAACAAAGTGTTTGATGTTGAAGGGTGAATTCCAATTACAGAGGAATCTGTGACACCACTCTTTAGGCCGTCCCTCCTTTCTTAAGAACGACATGTTTTGAGCCACTTCAGACAACAAGGTGATTCTCCTCCTCAAAGAAATGTCAACCCTATCCACTAGCATTCTCCTATGCTTGATGAGGACCTGCAAAGAGCCAGTAGAGGTATTAGTATCCATGAGATCTTCTTCAGATATTATCTCACCATTACACGTGAGATCATTCCAGGTGGAAAAGCCAAGTTTAAAGCATTTATGTTCTTTGATCCCCATATGAACATTATTCTAGAGAGACAGCCAACCAGTCCACATGCTTTCCTACAGGAAAAAATCAAAAGAATTGAAGAACATGTTATCTAGGAAAACTTGCTTTTTCACATCTATCCAAGCATACCACATTCTACAACATAGACTGGATCCTATGGGGAGAAAGGGGTGGGGGGAAGCTATAATATCCCATAATGAATGATTAGTCCAAGCTTTATAGTCAACCAGCCTAAATTTGTGGACATTCCTTTTTATTAGCACAACCCAGCAGTCCTGAGAGTCTATGGACCTAGCAATCCATTTAGCAGATAAGTTGGAGGACATTTGCAAAGGACAGAATATACCAAGCTCTCCCTCTTTTTTAGGCAGGCAACAAATCTTCTAGGAGACTTTAGGCATTTTATTAGGGACAAGGCTCCTCCCCCCCCCCCCCCCCCCCAGAGGAATCAACTAGAAAGGCTGATGAGTTGATTAAGGTGAGCTTTATTACGCCTCCAACAAGAGAGGAAGTACACAATAGAGAGCAAAAGATAATGATTAAGCACAGAAATCTGATGAGAAAGGGAGGAATGAGAGACAAACCAATAAACAATCTTTTTTTTGAATTTGTCAATCACCCACAGTACAACATATCGAGGGTATACCGAGGCTGTTACCGAGGAAAATGAATAGGCGCAATTTGCCCGCGACATCGGTGTTGCAGTCGGTATGTGCATCAGTAACATAGCATCGGTATAGGTGCTGGTATAGTCATCAGTATGGGCGTCAGTATAAGCATCGATATAAGCATAGGTATAAGCATCCGTATAAGTGTCGGTAGTATCGATGCTTGTATCGATGGCCATACCTGGAGTCATGCATAATACGAAGGTTCGAATCCCCACGAGATGGATGCAAGGCTAATCAAATAGCTTCGGCTCCTAGAACAGAAGACTGCGTGGGATGCAAAAGATGTGAATCAGCTTGCCCCACCGATTTTTTAAGTGTACGTGTTTATCTGGGAGCTGAAACAACCCGTAGCATGGGTCTGGCTTACTAGTCCTCAGTACCTAAAACGGAAAAAGGACTAAGCGCGCGTAACGGTCAACTTTAGCTCAGTCTCACTCTTGTTTTCACATTTGAGAATCCAATTAGTTATTTAGTATTTACCTAATAAATATAACTTTTTTTTTTAGAAAAAAAAAAGTTATTAGTAAATAAACATTCTGTCGACAATTTTCATTTGTTTCGCAATATCTACTGGCTATACCGATGCCCATACCGAGGACCACTAGGGGTACCGATGTGTATACCGACGCTGATACTGACCACCATATCTACAAAAAAAAATTTTTGGCAGAGTGTGTTGTCTTTTGCTACAACAACGTTATATTATTGTTGTTTAGAAAAAGACAATACACTCTACCCAACCCTAAACCGAGTACATGTGATATGTACTCTAATGATAACCAAAAGCAAAAATGAACCATGAATCATGTACAAAAAGTTGTATATTCCATAAATGAAGGATGTACAAGAGTGTCACAAAGCACTTCCATATAAGAACCGAATACAAAATGTGACAAAGCACTTCCATATAGGAATGGAATACAAAATTATGGTACATCATTGCCACATAGGAGTGTAATACAAAATTGTGGCAAAGCAATACCATACATATGTGCAAGGGGATCAAAACATTTACAGCAACAATGATCCTGCAACAAAGCATATGCATAAAATGAGACAAATTGACATGACATTTATAAACAACAACCAAAAATACGAAACCAAGCTATAAGTTTACCTAATCACGGATTATCCCATCAAATGATTGCACCGTGTCTCTCTAGGTCCTGCAATAGTGTAGCCACTCCATGACGATATCCATAAGCTTCTTCGATTTGCGTCGGAGGATGATCCACTGCCAAATCCTATAATAAATATGCAAAATGATAGATGAATATACGTGATATATTTAACACAAAAAAAATCAATATTTAAAATGATACTTACAAATTGGTAGCGCATATTGTCATATCTGCCGCTACCTAAATGTGACGTTCCAACCGTATCTAAATGTGTGGCCGTCGCATCACGCTGCTGACGATATTGATCAGGAGTATGTTGCTGCTTATCCTGAATCGATTCCCACTCTTCAATATCTAACCATACACGCTTCGGTAAGCCTTCTCTGAAAGCATCGCAAGCCTCGAACAGCCGATGAGACATCACCTCGCATGTCATATGCTGAATCCATTCTGAACTCATAATAGGATGCCTAGGCGTTGGCCGATATTCTTCATATATCGATTATGTGATATAATTTTGAGAATTCTTATCCTGTTCCCTCCATTTTAACATGAGAGAATGTCCAAACTCTATGGAGCAAAGTTGTCGAATGTGCTAACGCATGGACTTTCCGGCCACATCCATGACTGAAGCTCCATCATGTATGTGATATATCTTGGAGTCGTCATGGTCATGCGCTCCACAAAGTCTACGTGGAGATCCCATCTGATCCATATATGTATATTCATGTGTGTATGTATATGTATTTGTATGCATATGCATATGCATTTGTGTATGTGTGTATGCAGATGCATGTGTGTATGCATACACACATGCATTTGTGTATGCATATGCATCTGTGTATGCATGTATGCAGGTATCTGCATGTGTGTATGCATGTATGTATATGCATATGCATGTGTCTATGCATATGCATTTGTGTACGCATATGCATTTGTGTATGCACATGCATGTGTGTATGCACATGCATGTGTGTATGCATATGCATTTGTGTATGCATGTGTGTATGTATATGCATATGTGTATGCATATGCATTTGTGTATGCATATGCATTTGTGTATGCATATGCATGTGTGTATGCATATACATTTCTGTATATGTGTATGCATATGCATGTATGTATGTATATGCATCTGTGTATGCATATGCATTTGTGTATGCATGTCTGTATATGCATATGCATGTGTGTATGCATATGCATGTGTATGTATATGCATATGCATGTGTGTATGCATATGCATTTGTGTATGCATATGCATGTGTGTATGCATATGCGTTTGTGTATGCATATCCATGTGTGTATGCATATGCATGTGTGTATGCATATGCATTTTTGTATGCATATGCATATGCATGTGTGTATGCATGTATGTATATGCATATGCATTTGTGTATGCATATGCATGTGTGTATGCATGTGTGTATGCATATGCATGTGTGTATGCATATGCATGTGTGTATGCATATGCATGTGTGTATGCATATGCATGTGTGTATGCATCTATGTATATATATGCATGTGTGTATGCATATGCATGTGTGTACGCATATCCATTTGTGTATGTGTGTATGCATATGCATGTATATATGTAAATGCACGTGTGTATGCATATGCTTGTGTGTATGCATAAGCATTTATGTATGTATGTATGTATGTATGTATATGCATATGCATGTGTATGTATATGCATATTCATGTGTGTATGCATATGCATGTGTGTATGCATATGCATGTGGGTATGCATATGCATTTGTGTATGCATCTGCATGTGTATGTGTGTATGCATATGCATTTGTGTATGCATATGCATTTGTGTATGCATATGCATTTGTGTATGCATATGCATTTGTGTATGCATATGCATTTGTGTATGCATATGCATTTGTGTATGCATATGCATTTGTGTATGCATATGCGTGTGTGTATGCATATGCATTTGTGTATGCATATGCATATGCATATGCATTTGTGTATGTGTATGCATATGCCTGTGTGTGTGCATATGCATGTGTGTATGCATGTATGTATATGCATATGCATGTGTGTATGCATGTATGTATATGCATATGCATGTGTGTATGCATATGCATGTGTGTATGCATATGCATGTGTGTATGCATATGCATGTGTGTATGCATATGCATTTGTATATGCATATGCATGTGTGTATGCATATGCATTTTTGTATGCATATGCATGTGTGTATGCATATGCATTTGTGTATGCATATGCATGTGTGTATGCATATGCATTTGTGTATGCATATGCTGTGTGTATGCATATGCATGTGTGTATGCATATGCATGTGTGTATGCATATGCATTTGTGTATGCATATGCGTATGCATGTGTGTATGCATATGCGTATGCATATGTGTATGCATATGCATTTGTGTATCCATGTATGTATATGCATATGCATGTGTGTATGCATATGCATGTGTGTATGCATATGCATGTTTGTATGCATATGCATGTGTGTATGCATATGCATGTGTATGTATATGCATATGCATGTGTATGCATATGCATTTGTGTATGCATATGCATTTGTGTATGCATATGCATTTGTGTATGCATATGCATTTGTGTATGCATATGCATGTCTGTATGCATATGCATGTCTCTATGCATATGCATGTCTGTATGCATATGCATGTCTGTATGCATATGCATGTCTGTATGCATATGCATTTGTGTATGCATATGCATGTGTGTATGCATATGCATTTGTGTATGCATATGCATGTGTGTATGCATATGCATTTGTGTATGCATATGCATGTGTGTATGCATATGCATTTGTGTATGCATATGCATTTGTGTATGCATATGCATTTGTGTATGCATATGCATGTGTGTATGCATATGCATGTGTGTATGCATATGCATATGCATGTGTGTATGCATGTATGTATATGCAGTTGCATGTGTGTATGCATATGAATTTGTGTATGCATATGCATGTGTGTATGCATATGCATTTGTGTACGCATGTATGTATATGCATATGCATGTGTATTTATATGCATATGCATGTGTGTATGCATGTATGTACGCATATGCATGTATGTATGCATATGCATGTGTGTATGCATATGCATTTGTGTATGCATGTATGTATATGCATATGCATGTGTGTATGCATATACTTGTGTGTATGCATATACATGTGTATATGCATATACATGTGTGTATGCATATGCATGTGTGTATGTATGTATGTGTATACATTTTTGTATGTGTGTATGTGTGTATGTGTATACATTTGTGTATGCATATGCATATGCATGTGTGTATGAATATGCATGTGTGTATGCATATGCATGTGTGTATGCATATGCATGTGTGTATGCATGTATGTGTGTATGTGTATACATTTGTGTATCTCTCTCTCTCTTTATGTTTCTCTAGATCTCTCTTTTTCTTTCATCTCTCTCTAGATCTCTCTCTCTATGTCAATAAAAAAGAAAACAATCACTCACATCGATGTAATTGTTTGAATCGTTGTCATGAAAATCCACTGTCCTTCGTCGAATTCCAAAGACTTGATGCCAAAATCTCTTGCAAAACTAAAGAGAGAAGATACTAGAAAAGGAAAACCATAAAGAAAGAAAAAAGAGTGCTACAGTATGTACGATATACTTACTAAAACTTCAGATCTAGAAAAATACAGAGGTGTGCGTAGAGAGAGAGAGAGAAAGAGCGACAGAGAGAGAGAGAGAGAGAAAGAGTGTGAAATAGGGAGATGTTCGCGCATGCTAATTTTACAGTAGCAGATCCAGTTTCAAAGCACGATGAATGTCGAATTTTTGGTCTCTGACCTAGTTTAAACACTTCATCCGTATAAGCATCGGTATGAGTGTCAGTATGAGCGTCGGTAATTTCCAGTGATTTACGGAAGCTCATACCAACACTTATACCGATGCTCATACCGATGCACCTGTACCGATGCGTACATTGCCTAACTGGTTTCATGATCATTGGTATGCAGAATGGCAGTATGCTCTTGATATGTTGTAGTGCCATTCCCATCTTTGATTTAGGGAGACTTGGAATCCCATAGGGATGCCAAGAAGTCTAAAGATTTCTCCATCTCTTAACAATTCACAACCCAAGGTTTTAATGCAATTAGGAACCATTTGTCAGAGTCTTTAAATGAAGTTTTCCTGTGGTTAATGTGCAACCCACTGGCCAAACAAAAGGTGTTGAGACAGTTAAGAATGCACTCAACATAGTCCCCATCAACTTTGGTCAGAATATTAGTGTCATCAGCAAAGGCCTGCAAGCACAACGGATTGTCAGATCCAGGAAGACTTATTCCTTCAACTTTTTTTCCTCTAAGGCGTCCTTGATCAACCACCCAAGGGCATCGCTACAAATAGAAAACAGAAGGGGGGATAAGGGGCAACCTTGTCGGATAGACCTTCTAAGTCTAAAGTGGGGGGAGAGACTACCATTAATAGAGATTCTAGAATGGGCATTTCCCAAGAGAGTACTAACAGCTTTGATAAACCTTTTGCCAGCACCAAGGTCATGGAGGGATTGGAGAATGAAGTCCCACTCAATCCTATCATAAGCTTTGTCAAAATCTATCTTAAAGAAGTAGTAGTTTTGCTTAGACTCATTGGCATAGTCCATCCCTTCCCAAAGCGAGATAATAACATCTAAGATAAATCTACCTTTAATGAACCCTTTCTGCTCAGTGAGGATAATATCTTTCATAATGGGGCTCAATTTTCTAGAAAGGGAAGAGACAATGATTTTTTTCATCATTTGGTGTTTTTAGAGTGTGCAAAATCTGTCTAGCTCATTTCACTATATGTTGAGACAAAAGAAGATTTTATCTGTATACGTGTGAGCAAATCTACCTCTGAGCTCCTCCATTCATGCTTCATGTTCCCTTGGGGATTCATTTATTCTTTCCACATCAATGTTATTAGAGAATTTTGAAACCTTGAGAATCTCACGAGAAAACATAAGTAGTTAACAAAAAAGTAAGAAAAGCTATTGATGCAAGCTGAAGTCAATCATACATCATGGTAGCTGCATTTTGTTAGCACTAGATGTGGATGACCACTTTATTTGTAAAAATGTATTTCTCATGTAACAGGAAAAATGGGAATTTATGGAGATCATAAGAGTTTTCGAAGTTTGTGATTTTCGTGATTTATTGTATTCGAAAAATACGGAAAGGTATGTGTAGATTACGAGGAAGTTGAGTGTCCCTCATTATGGTATGCATTATAGGAAAAAAGCAAGTACGAAGAACAAAGATACCTAGAGCACTGAAGTCTGTGAAGTCTATCAGATGCTATTCAGGGTATTATCTGGAAGAAGATAATGTAATCTTAGTGCTATGTATCTTTATCAATTAAATAAATACCTTCTGTTGTTGTAATCTGATTCTCTCTATATCTTGTTGGTGTAATGAAGTGATGTTGTATAAAGTTTGTATTAATGCAACTGTATGGAAAAAAACACATTTCTATGCATGTGTATGTATGAATATGCATGTTTGTGTATGCATTTGCATGTGTATGCATTTGCATGTTTATGCATATGTGTATTTATGTATATGCATATGTGTGTGTATATATATGCATATGTGTGTGTATGCATATGTGTGTGTATGTATATGCATGTGTGTACGTAATATGTAAGTGACTGTGTGTACATAGGTTTGAGTGTGTATGTATATGCATATGTGTGTGTATGTATATGCATATGTGTGGGTATGTATATGCATGTGTGTGTATGCATATGTGTCTGTGTAATATGTAAGTGAGTGTGTGCGTATAGGTGTGAGTGTGTATGTATATATGTGAGTGTGTGTGTATATGTATGTGAGTGTGTATGTATGTGTGTATGTATATGTATGTGTGTATGTAATATGTATGTGTGTATGTATACGTGTGTATGCATGCACGAATATGTGTATGTGAGTATGTAATATGTATGTGTGTTAATGTATGCATGCATATGTTTGTGCATATATACATGTATGTATGTGTATGTTTATGTATATATGTGAGTGCGTGTATATGTATGTGAGTATGTATGTATATGTGAGTGTGTGTATGTATGTATATGAACGTGTTTGAATGTATGTATGCATATGTATGTGTATGCATGTTTGTATACGTGTGTATGTATGCATGTGTGTGTAGGTATGCATGTGTGTATATGTGTGTGTATGTATGCATGTGTGTATATGTGTGTGTGTATGTATGCATGTGTGTATATGTGTGTGTATCTATCTCTATGTCTCTCGCTTGTTCTCTCTCTTTATCCTCTCATTGTCTCTCTCTCTCTCTCTCTCTCTCTCTCTCTCTCTCTCTCTCTCTTTCTCTCTCTTTCATCTCTCTCTCTTTCTCTTTTTCTCTCTCTTTTATCTCTCTTATCTCTCTTTCCTCCTCATAGGGATTCTATGAGAGAAAATCTTAATATTTATCTTCAAAATCATTATATGAGATGGAAAATACATCCCCATACTCTTCTAAGAGAGAAAAAAATCTTTTGCGTTGTCCATGGTCATAAGGGGTGTCTATAATGTCGGTTTCATCGTTTAGAACCCTTGATCCACCTCATCTCATATAATCTTTTCACTTCTTATTATTCTTCCTCAACATCATCCAAAATGAAAACCATGGAAAGCTCATCATTTATCACTGAAACCATAAACAAATCATATCCCTAATCCTCATGGTAATCAATTAGATTCTATTAATTTAGTAAAAAATCCAACATAAGCTAGATCTATCCCATTCATAAGGCTTAAAGTCTTTATCAAGAAATCTCATGAGTACTTGGACCCTTTGCATGTTAGGCTAGAGATGAGGGTTCAAGCCCCATGTGGTTGGGAATTCACCTCTGCTTAGTGTAGGGATGAAATACATTGAGGTATAGGCTATTTGGTTTGACCAAAGGCCATCATGCACATCTAAAGCACTTGCTCCATGTAGCCTTAGGGCCTTCGCTTATTGAATTATACCTTAGTGGACCTTTCAATTTTGTATCCTAGTGGTTCTAGGCATTTAACCCTTGCTTTGTGGAATATGGAAGCTCCCATGGGTATTAGCCTACCTTCACTTGTTGTCATTTCAGTTCAGGATTAATACAAAGAGTGGATCCAAGCAATTAAAATTTCTTTTTTTCTTTTAAGAAAAACTCATGGGTATATATGCAAAATCTTTTTTTTCTCATAAATGGAAGTTTGGCAATAGTCTACTCTCCCAGACTTTAATTAATAGATAAAACAATTGTACAAGAGAACTGGCTTAGTACCCATAGGACCCCTAGAATCCGGCAAAGCAAGGGTTACATCGCTAGAGAGATTTAAAAAGAAGGTTGATCATCCTCCCATCCCCTTCATGTGGGGACCATTTTCTTTTGATCTTGTTGTTCTTAAGGAAAAATACTCTATGATGTCTAAAAGGTGGAGCTTTCTTACAATTGGAAATTCTTTGTCCTAAAATGAATATGGATTTTTCTATCAGACATTCTTTAGGAGGTCTTCCAAAATTGGCCGCACACATGTTTTTCCCAAATCTTCCATAGGGTCTCACCTCTAATCGCATTCCACAATGATGAGGAACACCCAATCACTTTTCTGAGCAAAGCTTGTTTCCAGTTGATTTGTCCTTGTAGTAGCATGATTTTTTCAAGGGTCTGCGAGACTGACTTTGACTTAGGGCAAGAGAAAAAGAGGTGTCACAAGTCCTCATTTCCACATAGGCACTGTTTGCACCATGGGGGGCCCTGATAATTTTGCTAGCCTTTACATTGGTCCAAATTCCCTAGTTGAGAATTTGCCACATAAGCACCATTTTGTATTTGGATAAGGGGATGCCAAATGGATTGGAACTTAAAGTCCCAACACAAGTTCTTCATATCTAAACATGCCTATGATTTTTTGTAGTTGTATGTGGTGTTGAGAGTGGCCTTTGTTCACTTCCTCCTCCATATGCCTAAGTTGCCAATAGTGATTCTCCCCCTGAACACATCCAACCTTTTGAAGAATCTTCTAGGCCTTGGCCAAAATATTTTGTGTCTCCCTTACCGTGATCCTCCAACATTTGGGAGGTGACCTCCTCCTCAATTTTCTCATTATTGCATTCATTGTATGGGTTACTTTCCCTTGGATAATCAAAACTGTTGACCTCCTTCTCCAAGTTGCAATAGATGTTTGTTTGCTCAGTTGAGACAGTGGGGTTTCTCTCAATAGTCCCTTTGGGGCTCCTTCTCCTTCTTCATCTTATTTTCGTGTAACCATCAGTGCCACTTTCCAGGACATGTATTGTTGTGAAACAATAAACTACTATCTAGCAAAACCACCAAGTGGAAGAGAGAGCACGTATCCACCCAACCAACTCCACCCATATATATACCTCAAGGCCAAGGGGGGAAATGTGAGGAGAGCTTGCCAAGTGTCCCCTCCACATGGATTCTAATCCAAGGCCTTCTAACCTTGGAAATCACATGGCCTTCACATGGGTTCTTAAAAGGACTTCAAGCTTGTACGTACAAGTCTCAAGGCTTGAGAGGCCTCCCTAAGGGTTAAATACCATACCCTTAGGAAATATCAATCCCAAGGGTCAAAACCCTTCAATTGGGAGTAAATAAATCCAAATAACTCAAGGGTTCAAACCACACTCTTGGAGACACTTTCCCAAGGGTTTCCCAACAGAATCCAAGGGTTCTCCAAGTGGTTTTGGACCCTCAAAACCCATGTCTTTGACCCATAGTTATAAAACATTCTTCCCCCCTTTAACATTTTCGTCCTCGAAAATGTGAGTAGGTATATTATGTGGAGTATTCCCTTGTGCCCCATGATCTATACTCTGAGCATGGTCATCTCTCTCTTTAGATTCATTTCCAATAATTAGATAAAGGCTAATCCCTACCTTAATCTGAAAGGAAAAGAATCAAAATCCTTGCCCAAATCATGTTCTCTTAGTCATGATCCGAATGTACATGCATGCCTTGTACCTATGGACTAGTGAAATGGGTACTTCTTTGGTGGTCTTTTCTTTTTGGCACTTTTACTAACATTGAACTCCATAAAATAATGCATTTCCGTACACTTTGTACTTCCCTATAAATATATATTTTTAGGAGTCTATGATAGAGATCTTATCTCTATCTTGAAAGGGCCAAAAACTAGATTCATCTTCCACTTTCGACAGAAAGGAGATGAATCTTTAAATGTTCTGAAATAACTTTGTCCTTTTCAAATACAAATATACTTTACTTGTATTTGATAGGACTTAGCTAAACATGTGAACTTAGCAAAGTGGGTCTAGTGAGTCCCTGCCAAAACATGCTCAATAAAATGAGGAGAAATACTATCTTCTCATTCCTTCGCAACTTAGCTGAACTTATTTCAATCATCCAGGCTTTCTTGAGACATAAAGCTCAAGTATTCCGAATGAGAATATACCCAATCTACAATTTTATGTCTACAAGTGGATCCCTATCTTGATCATGTTTGATTTTCCTTGGATTAATTCTCAGAATAGAGTTTAATCCCTTTGCAAGTTTTAACATTCAAGACTTAGATCCAAAGATGACTTTAGGAATTGAAATTATTAGGTAGACCATTCTCTTGGGTCTTTAACTTGTTCTTTGTAAGCTAGTTCTTTCCAATGAGAATCAATACTAATTATGTTGAACCAACTCTGGTTCATAATCGAGATAGTTATGTATGCTAACCTTGAAGATAACTAAGGCTTAAAGAGAAAGATAGCTTACTAAACTGATTCCTTCAAGTCCTCAAAATAATTGAGGGATAATGCTTCATCAAGATACCCTCTAGATTTCCTATTGGATGGAGTTTAGATGATTCAAGTTTCAAGGTCTTGCAAGAAAGATACCTGTTTCTAGGTATCATATCCCAGATCTTGCTAGGAACATTCTTGAATCACTTATTCTCACCAAAGATTGAAAAGAAGATCTTTTACAGATCATTATTTCATTCAAGGTTATTATACTTGAATAGGCTTGACTTTACTTTTGGAGTTTAACTTAGTAAACTCCCAAAATTCTTTACCCTCTTACTTATCCAAATTTATTGTTACATATAAAATTTGGCTATGCATTTTTTTTTTTAAATGCATCTGCTTACGAGGATAAAGGATAGCCTTTTCTAGGGTAAATATCATTTTCATTCTATTTACCCCTTTTTTCATACAATTGGTTCAAGGAGGTACATTTCTACACCTCATAATGAACTTAAGACCTTAATTCAAATGGTCTTATCTTTAAGGCTTATCGTGATGTTTCCTATCGGATCTTGAGTCTATTTTCTCTCTGGCCATCAGAGAAAAATCTCAATGGGACTTGGTTCTCACTATCCCATACCAGTGAGTCCTTTCTCCAATCCGTAGAACCACATCCTCAATGTTTCCACCTTTTTTGCCCTTATCTTTTCCATGCTCTCTGATCATTTACCATGATCATGAATTCCATCTTGGAACTCCTTGGCATCATTTTCATGAGAGAAAAGACTAAGGTTTCTAATGTCAATTAATTCAAAAGGTCTATTTAGGTTTGACCTTTGAACTTTACTTGGTATCAAACTATAAAAGGTTTGATCTTTTTGACCAATGGAGGCCTCTTGAATTATCCAACCATAAAAGGTTTGAAGTTAGGTCACTTGGCTTTCTCAAAATTCCTTTTGCTAATTAATAGGAGATAAGATCGAGTCTTTTCTCCTTTAGATCCCTTTTTCAATAATATTTACCCATGGGATTTTCTTGGGATCTTAAACTCATACCTTCACGAGTTGATATCTTTGCTTAAGTCTTCAACATCATGTTGATGTTCTTCAAACCATTAACTACTCTCCTTTTAGGGATCAACGACTATATGTCACCCTTTTGACTTAAACAAGTTTTCATGCTTGTTGATCCAAAATTTGGATCTATCTACCTACTCTAAATATGTCTCAAGTCTTTGGCTAGTTTACCTTAATTTACTTGCAAAAATGGAATTCTTTAATGAATTCCCTTCTTACATATTTGGTTGTTACTTTGTTTGAGATTTAACTCAAACATACTTGGGTATTTATGGACATCCAACGTTGTTTGAGATTTAACTCAAACATATTCCTTAACTTTCATAAAAGAGTTAAGGAATATCTTTTGTTTAGAAGTATCATATTTATGATACTTTTCTTCCCCCCTTTAAAGAGTTTTCGTCCTCGAAAACTGTAGGAAATTGATGATCTTTTAATTTCCTATTCAAATGGGGGGTTTATTTATGCTAAATCCTCTAATCAAAAAACTCTCCAATATCCTTGAGCTTAAGCTTCCATTATCCTTAGGTTCAGTGTCCCATACCACTGAACCCACTTAAGTGACATTGTAAACCTAGATGTCCCATACCATCCGATTTACAATCCCACCTTAGTGTAGACAACTTTAGCTTTTACTCAAGGATTTAACTCCATTCATTTTAGTCTTATCAAATATAATCAAAATCTTTGTAAGTTACATTCTTACAGAGTCTTAATTTGTTCTTTAAAAAGACGTTGAGTTTCCATTGAACTATTTTCTTGATTAGATGCAATCAAAGTTATTTATGTCATTTGATAATAGAGCTAGTATTCTCATACTAGATATCATCTATTGACATAAGTAGGCATCTGTATCAAAGGATATAGTCAATCATAAGCTTTGCTAAATGGTTACCTTGTTAACCATCTTGCTAAATTGTTTCTTACTCATAGAGCACACTTTGGAGTAGATTTCTTAAGGGTTTCTTTCAACCCTTTCATCTTCCTCTTCTCTAGATATGCTTAATGAGTTACAATTCTTTACTCTTGAAGCAATTTTCTTAAAGCTCCAAATGGATCCTACCTCTTGTCAATGAAGGAAGAACCTTGTTGGGGAAGAAATGAATGCTTAAAAGTGTAAAATGGTTCAACCATTTTTTCCCCTAATATGTCATTTGAGGACATTCTTTTCCCCCTTTTAGTGTGATCATTGTCCTCAATGATCAAATGTTGAAGTTCCTCTGAACTTCTTAACATCGTTCACAAATGAAAAATTACCCCATGAGTGTAGGATCTCATATAAACTTCTAGTTTCTCCTTTGGATTTTTCAATCCAAATTCTTATTACTACCATTTATGGTTTAATAAGAAGAGAAACTTGTTGGATTTGAAGCTTAAGTGCTTGGCCTTGCGGATCAGGCATGCCATGGGTATTATGGAACTTGGGGGTCCATAAGTAGGACTCAAAGTTTAAAGTTCCTCTTCCTAAGTTGAATTTTGTTGGCTTTTGAATTAAGCCAACATATAAATTTTGTTGGCTTTTCAAATTTTTAGTAAGGTTAAATTTTGAGTTTAAGCATATCATTAAGCAGAGGTAAAGTGTTACTTTCATATTTGTTTTTCCATGCTAGATCGATGCATTTAAGAATGCATTTCAAATAAAATCGGTGAAGTCCTAATGCACATTAAATAGTGCATGCAATGGTTCATTTAAATGACGTGGCATTCATTGAATAGACAAGCATAGTGGAGCTTCATATATTATTGCAACTATGCCTTTAAGCATCCTTAAAGTTTTTGTAAGGTTCAATGCATTGTTGGGCACCCAAGTAAATATAAGGAAGCCTCAAAAATATGATTAGAGATTGAAATGTCATGATGACTCAAGCGTGTAACTTCAAGAACAAAGTGCCCAAAAGAATGTGCCTCTTCATGCAAGGATTCATAGATGGACGAAGCTATGATGGAGGTTAGTACAACTTCCAATTTGTTCATATATTTTCTTTGTTTGGCATAAGAAAGGAATGCATGAAAGAATGCATTTCGAATGAATGAAGTGAAAAACCTATGTACATTGAATGGTGCATAAAATTATTCTGGTGCATTAGAGGCATAATTGAATAAAAATATGTTTTTCATTAGCATAGAATATATTGAGCATCTAAAAGATTGTTATAAAATGGACATAGAATGTTCATTATAGCATGACATGAACATGAATGGAAAATACAAGCATGCATTCATGCATTAAATGGATTTCTAAATGTGAATTCCATGCATGCTTTAAAGAGGGGTTCAATTTTCGGACCTTACGCATGCTAAAAATCTTCAAGAAAAGATGTACATGTTCTTGGCTTACACCATGTATGCATGAATTAAATCTCATATGCATGGGTTGATGGGACATGAGAGAGAAATTAAGTTCTCTAAGTTTAAGGTTTAAGATAGAAAAATGACTTCTTCAAATGAAGTCAAAAGCATAAAAGTTAATGGTGTGCTGAGATTATGCCCATTAACTTTTATGCTTTTTATATGTTGGCTTAATTCAAAAGCCAACAAAATTCAACTTAAGAAGAGGAACTTTAAACTTCGAGTCCTACTTATGGACCCGCAAGTTCCATAATACCCATGGCATGCCTGATCAGCAAGGCCAAGCACTTAAGCTTCAAATCCAACAAAGTTTCTCTTCTTATCAAACCATAAATGGTAGTTATAAGGACTTGGATTGAAAAATCCAAAGGAAAAACTAGAAGCCTATGTGAGACCCTACACACATGGGATAATTTTTCATTGTGAATGATGATAAGAAGTTCGAAGGAACTTCAATATCTGATCATTGAGGACAATGATCACACTAAAAAGGGGAAGAGAATGTCCTCAAATGACATATTAGGGAAAAAATGGTTGAACCATTTTACCCTTTTAAGCATTCATTTCTTCCCCAATAAGCTTCTTCATTCATTGACAATTGGTAGGATCCATTTGGAACTTTGAGAAAATTGCTTCAAGAGTGAAGAATTATAACTCATTAAGCATATCTAGAGAAGAGAAAGATTAAAGGGTTAAAATAAACCCTTAAGAACTCTACTCCAAAATGTGCTCTATGAGTAAGAAACAATTTATCAAGATGGTTAACAAGGTAACCATTTAGCAAAGCTTATGATTGACTATATCCTTTGATACAGATGCCTACTTATGTCAATAAATGATATCTAGTATGAGAATACTAGCTCTATTATCAAATGACATAAACAAAGATAACTTTGATTGCATCTAATCAAGGAAATAGTTCAATGAAAGCTCAAAGTCTTTTCAAAGAACAAATCAAGACTCTGTAAGAATGTAACTTACAAAGATTTTGATTATATTTGATAAGACTAAAACGAATGAAGTTTAATCCTTGAGTAAGAGCTAAAGTTTCTACACTAAGGTGAGATTGTAAATCGGATGGTATAGGACGTCTAGGCTTACAATGTCACTTAAGAGGGTTCAGTGGTATGGGACGCTGAACCTAAAGATAATGGAAGCTTAAGCTCAAGAATATTTGAGAGCTTTTTCAAGCAAAAGATCTATTATAAATGAACCTCCCATTTGGATAGGAAATTAAATCAACATCAGTTTCTTGCAGTTTTTGAGGATGAAAACTCCTAAAAGGGGGGAAGAAAGGTATCATCAATATGATACTTCTAAGTAAAAGATATTCCTTAACTCTTTCATGAAAGTTAAGGAGTACATTGGATGTCCAAGAATGCCAATTTGGCAAGTAAAACAAGGTAAGCTAGCCAAAGAAGCATATTTAGAGCAGGGTATTTGAGAATGGATAAATATGGATCCAAAGTTTGGATCACTATGCATGTAAACTTGCTTAAGTCAAAAGGGTGACATATAATTATTGATCCCTAAAAGGAGAATAGGTAATGGTTTGAAAAACATCAACATGATGTTGAAGACTTAAGCTAAGATATCAACTCGTTAAGGTATGAGTTGAAGATCCCAAGAAAATCCCATGGGTAAATATCATTGAAAAAGGGATCTAAAGGAGAAAAGACTTGATCTTATCTCCTATTTAATTAGCTAGAGGAATTTTGAGAAAGCCAAGTGACCTAACTTGGTTAAATATATCAAACCTTTTATGGTTGGATAATTCAAGAGGCCTCCATTGGTCAAAAAGATCAAACATTTTTATAGTTCGATACCAAGTAAAGTTCAAAGGTCAACCTAAATAGACCTTTGAATTAATCTTTGCTCTCATGATGCCAAGGAGTTCCAAGATGGAATTCATGATCATGGTAAATGATCAGAGAGCATTGAAAAGATAAAGGCAAAAAAGGTGGAAACATTGAGGATGTGGTTCTACGGATTGGAGAAAGGTCTCATATGTAAAGAAAGAAAGGCAAGTTTGGGAGCTTGAATTAAAGTGGATAACGAGGTGGTTTTGATTTATTTGGAATGAAGCCAAGGAACCACTCAAAGAGCCATAATGTAGTATGTCACACCTACCAAGTGCCAATTTGTTAGGCTTGGAAAGCCATATTTTCATTCTCAAAGACCAATAGAACATGGTTTTCTAGCAAGAATTGACATTTGCTAACTATAAGCCCATGGAGCAAACCACTCCTTACAAAACCATTATCGCAAAGAATCAAGGGGGGGTTCTAGACCAAAAAAATGATGGATGAAGCATGTCCTCTTTAGGTCCTCTTGTTTCACCAAAACATCCTTCTTTCTAAGTGAGACAAATGGAGGCTTAACACCAAGTAACCCCAGGGAGGCACCGAGGGCAGGGTCTTCTAGCAAAAGTCCCACATTACTAATCACCAACAAATAAACAACACTAGCCATGCAAAAGATGACCTAACTCCACTCACATGACAAGTATCGACCAAGAGCAAGCCTGCAAATCATGACTGGTGAACAAACCAAGAGGAGGGAGAGCCTCCAAGAAAAATCCAGAAACTGACAGAAAACTTCGAAAGCCCAATCAAAAGACAATTAAAATAAGCTCCTTGCCTCTCTCCACTTTTTTCTTATCTCTTTTTTCTTCCTCCCCTTTTTTTTTCTTTCTCTTTTTTGTCCCCTCTTTTAAAAGAACTCCTTTGGTCTCCTTTAAAGCTCCTCAATTTTCTTTTATTTTTTCTCTTTTTGGTTTTTTGAAAATGCAAGAAAGTTTAAATTATCAAAAGAAGATACAAATTGTGCTTAGGGCAAGAGCCACTAGAGCATGAACAATCGATTACAAGGACAACAACATAGAGAACCGATTACAGGAATATTGAGAGGAGATTAGTTAGACATCATCCTAAAAATATCAGAGTTAGGAATAGGCGCAAATGTGATTTTCTAAATACAATTAACATAGACTTTTTTAAGCCTTATAGGAAGGGAAATGAGAAATCTCCTATTTCCTTTACTTAGGGTGGCATCATTCCTACTCAACCAAATGGACCAAAGAATATGCCCTCTCCATATGTTCCAAAGAAGAATATCCATATTCCTTTAGCACCCAAGAAGAACATCCAATTTGTTTAATTGGGGAAAACCATTGGTCTACAGATACTTCTCCATAGGTTGCCAGAACTTTTTGGCATGAGTACAATAATAAAATAAGTGGGAAACATCCTCCACTAAGCCACAGAATGTACACTTTCCTCCATTAATAAAAACTTTTCTGACTTTAGGGCCAATCCGCAAACCATGATGAATCATCATCCATCGAAGGAAGGAGTGTTTGCTGCAATCTGGGAAGGCCCAAAAAGCTTTGAATCTATAAAACAACTATTGCATGGACTAGTTAGCTTGCCATCTAGAGTTAAGCTTTGCCAGAATTTGATTAACAGAACCCTTCTCTTTTTAAAATCTTTTGAAAATGTACTCAGCAACATCTTGAATCAGTAGCTTCTTCCTTTGACAGCACTCTAGTTTGGATTCCAGCAATGCTTTATGGTTAGCGAGAACCTCCATGCAAGACCTATAGATATTAGTGTTTGAAACCAGTTGCAGATTAGACCTCACCACTCCATTAATCACAAAATCACTCCAGGCAATATAACCAGCCTTATAACACTTATGCTCTTTAATAGAAAGTCTACATTTATTCCAAACTGCTAACCACCCTAGCCAAGGAGATTCCTGCATGTAAAATTCATAAGCACAAGACATATCATTGGGGGGATATATAGATATTTTAGCCTTGAACCAAGCTTTCCAAAGCCTACAAACCAAGGGACTTCCAATAGGAGTGATAGTTTGAGGAGACACAATAATATCCTACAGTTTGATGTTGCTCCAAGCCCTGTATTTAGTAAAAAAATTATTTGTATTTCTCTTAAGAAGGAAACATCAAATATCTGTACTGTCAAGACTTCTTAACACCCATTTAGCAGCCAAATTTTTAGCCATTTTCTTATGGAAAAGGATACCTAGACCTCCCTAAGACTTAGGCAAGCAACAAATATTTCAAGCAACTTTAGGAATTTTCTTTTGATGGATCTTACCTCCCCACAAGAATCTTCTATCCAAAGCAATTACCTGCTCAATCTCTTTATTAGAAGGAGACCAGCAAGCAAGGAAATACACTAGTTTTGGGAGAATATAATGGTTGAGAACAAAAGTTCTCTGGGGGACGGAACTATTAGGATCATAGGAGTAAAGCAGGTGACCTTTAAATTTATCAACCACCCAATCCCGTCTCTAAGAAAAAGAAACTTGAAATTCGATGGGAATGTTCAATAACCTGAAAATATCACCATCTTTTAAGAAATTGCATCCAAGTCTAGCCACACAAATAAGAAGAACATTATTAGAGGCTTTAAATCCAGTTTTGTTGTGGTTAACTTTAGAGACACTAGCAAGATAGAAAATATTCAGGCATTCTAGAAAATTAGTGAAAGATAAATCATCATCATTCAGAACAACATAAGTGCGATTAGCAAACATTTGCAATCCAAGAGGGCAAGGGGAATTAGGAGTGCTAATACCTTTTATAAAACCACAGTTCATAGCATCCTCAACAAGCCACCCAAGAGCATTAGTAGCTATGGCGAATAAAAGAGGGGCTAAAGGGCAACCTTATCTTATGAACCTATTTAGTCTAAAGGGATCAGAGATATGCCCATTAATGGCCACTCTACAGCAAGCATTTCCAAAAAGAGTACTAACACGCTTAATAAGTCTTTGAACAGCACCCATATCCACAACAACATATGAGGGGTATACCAATGTTGCCTATACCAATGGTCACTCCCACCATCGGTATAAACATTGGAAAAAATCACTTAAGTATACCGATGTTCACTATACCGTCGGTATGATCATTTAAAATGGCTCGTCGGGATGTTTCACGACCATCGGTATAGGCATCCGTATAGGCCTCAATATAGGCATCGGTATAAGCATCCATATAAGCATTGGTGATTTCTTGTAAATTACTGATGCTCATATCGATGCTCATACCAACGCCTATACCGAGTGCGTTTTTTAAACATACCGAGAACCTGAGAGCAAAAGTCAATATTTTGCACATGTTTTACACTGAGTACTACTTGCTTCTGTCAAAATTGCATGCGCAAACCGAATTGTGACCTGCATTGTCTTGTGCACACACTTACACACAGATGTCTCTCTCCACACGCACACACACACTCTCTCTCTTTAGATATCACATCTTGGTAAGTGGTGCACATACTCTTACCCATTTTCTTTCTCTATGCTTTATGTTCTATAATTTTTCTTCTCTTTGATTTTGCAGAAGTTTTTTGGCATGGATTCTTTGGAATTCAACAATAGACGACATACATTACGCTTTGATGAAAACTTATTCTCTGTTGATAGAGAGAGATATAGAGAGAGAAAGAGAGAGTGAGAGAGAAAAAGAAAGAGAGAGAGTGTTGGGGTATTCTTGGACAAGAAGGAGTTTGAGGGTTTGTAGGGAGAAAAGGAAAAGACAAGAAGAGAAAATACACCCTGGAAGCCTCTGCCGATTGATTACAATAAGACAGTACAATGTTGAAGCACAATACAAGCCAATACTTCTATGCAAAAATCCTAGAGAGTGCCCAATTACAAAATACCAAATACCCAAAGTCTTCTTGCTACCGGCCTCCTCTGCACCAGACCTCCACCTGCTTCAAACTTACCCTTGTGCACACCTTGCACCAAGCTTCCACTAAGGGGGAGGAATGAATACCTTCTCTCGGCACATGCACACTGCAAGGAGACCTTGAGATCCTTGGGGGACTAGCTTAGCACTCTCAGCACAATCCCTTAGTCACTCTCCGTGCACTCTTTCACTTCCACTTCTCTGCATCGCACACTGGTGACTCTTGCACTTCTCTCTCTTGCTCCACTTAGACTATGCTTCTCTTGCTTACACTAGAATGCCCAAGAATAGTCCTTGCCTTGATTTGAGTGTGTCGATTCACATACGCTCCTAACTGCAAGAGTATCTTGGTGCTCACTTTGATGTCCCAAGATTGTCTTCACAAGTGGCAGCCAACAACTCCCTGTTTTGTCCTGTAGTGACTTTAGACTAAAACCAAAAATTTTAATTGGAGGGGCATACTTTCACTTCTGCGTACGCTGTCGCTTCACATACCTTCACATTTTCTTTTAACTCTTCACTTTTTCACATAAGAGAGGGATCACCTGAACCTTCCAAAATACTTTAAAAACACTTTGAACCTTAGGGAAATTAGAGAAATACCTTGCAACCTGCAACCCACTTTCTCCAATTTTACCCTTTGTGGACAATTAATTGTGCACTACCTGTGCACTTTGACACCTGCACCTTAGCACTTTGACTTTGCACCAGTTGACTTTGACCTTGACTTTGTTGACTTTGATCTTTTGACTTTGATTGTGGTTGATTTTGACTACAATTGACTTTCACCATTATGAATTTTATGGGCTCAACAATTGCCCACCACCTAATGTGCTCTCCGTCCCGAAGAGCTATAGCCAAAACTCTGAGCAGAGAGGACACCATGATTTTGGAGCTGCATAATCTTGAAAAGTGCACCTAAGCAACAACCAATTCCACCAAAAGCAGGATAGAAAAAGCACCAGAGAAGAACCAAAAGTTGGATTTTGCCATGGAAAAGCAAAAGGGGGCAATGGGAGGATAGAAAGGAATTGGAGGGGAGGGCTGAGGGGCAGAGATGGAAGGGGTTGGGAGGGTTAAGGATGTGGCTGGGCAGATTGGTAAAGGGAGGGATTGGGGTTATGGTCATGGGGTCTGGAGAGGCTAAAAATGATCAAACAGTAGAGCTACAGAGGGTGCATATGGAAAATTATGAAACATAAGGTAAGACAAGGCGAGAATAGACCATGTGGACAATGTGGGGAAATAAGACCATGTGATAAATGTGCTCAAAACATGTGGGTTTTGACCAAAAGTCAGAGAAAAGTATGGATTTTGGAAAAATTAAGTCAAAAAATGAATCCAGAGGTTCCAAAATACATGTAAATGACTCCAAATTTGAAAAAAATGGCCATCCGAGGCACGATCCAAATCCAAAAGTTTTGAGCCATAAAAACTAAAAAAAATAATAAAAATTTATATGTTTTCTAAACTAAAAATAAAAATAAATTGTCTCTTTTTTATTATTATTATTTTTTTTTTGAACTTCCTGACAAAAAATAAAAAATAAAAAGAAAATAAGAAAATAATAAAAAAATAAAGAAAATAAATAATAAAAAAATATATATAAATAAAATAATAAATAATAAAATAAAAGGGGGGGGTAAGGGGGAGAGAGGGGGGAGAAAAAAAAAAGGGGGAGAGGGGAAAAGGAGGGGGGAGGGGATTTTTTTTTTGGAAAAAAATATCCAAAAATAGAGAAAATTGGAGAAAAATCCAAAAAAATGCCAAAAAACTACCGAAAAAATCTGAAAAAATTCTCATAAAATTTTATATAGGGGTAGGCTTAATTTCCGTACTCAAAATCACAAAGAGCTTCCTTTATTCCTCCTACTTGGCCAGAAAATGATATCTGAAAATAATAAAAAATGGTAGAAAAATGCTAAAAATGCTAAAAATGCTAGAAAAAAATTCCAAAAAATACCCAGAAATTGTACTTTTGCAGAGGTTATGAAATGGCTTCTAGGTTTGCTAAAAACTCAAGGAACAAGCATGAAATTGATAAAGAAAACTACTAAAACTGAGCAAAATGAGATGAGAAAGCTATGTACAACCTCGAAAGATTTTGCAGTTCCAAGTGATCCATACTTTTTTAAGTGTGTTGATGATAGGCCTTGAGCCTTCATATGTTTACCAGAGGCAAGGCCTCTCCTTTCAGTATCTCTAACTCCATAGCACCCCAATTCAGCATTGTTTTGACTCGATAAGGTCCTTCCCAGTGTGGAAGCCATTTTCCTCTCACTTGTGTTTGAAGATGAGGTCTATGGAGAAGAACTAACATGTCTGGCTCTATGTTGTTGTTCCACAGATGTCGATCATGTGCCTGCTTCCTCTTCATCTGAGTCTCTATTAATTGTGTTGTTGCTAGAGATTCGTTCCTCCACTTTATGTAGTGCTCCAAGCCTCTAAGATACATCACAATCTTTCTTTCCCTACATGAATGTTATTTTAGGTGATCCATGTAAAAATTCAAAGGGCTCAATTGGCAATATGCCATAAACTAGTTGGAATGGAGAATATCATGTGGCCTCTTTGTAAGCTAACATGTATGCCCATAGGGTACCTTGATAAGCAATGCCCCAGGAAGTGGGATGTAACATACATTCCTTCCTTAACATGGAAATTAAAACCTTATTGGTTGATTCAACCATTGGCTCTTGGATAGTAGGCACAAGAAGTCCTATGTAGGATTCTATACCTGTTGAAAATTTCCTGTAGGACCTTATTCACAAAATGAGTACCCTGGTCTGTACAAATTTCAAGTGGACATCCAAACCTGCAAATGATGCTACTATAAATAAAATCAACAATAGTTTGGGCAGTGCAGTTGGGGGAGGCAATAGCTTTAGCCCACTTTGTCGCATAATCTGTGGCTATCAATAAATACTTCTCTCTTTTTGGAATCGATGGAGGGTAGATGGGCCCTACAAAATCTAGCCCCCACTTCTCAAATGGTTGCCAGGAAGTGGAAACAATCAAGAGGTTATGCCTCTGCTTTGTAGGCTTAGGTCCACACCTCTTGCAAACGTCACATGCCTTTCCCGATTCATCTGCATCCTTAAATAGTGTAGGCCACCATAGACCAGCATCCAGTATCCTCTGACTCATAATATGCCCTGGAAGGTGCCCACCACCTGTTCCCTCATGTGTAGATTGAAGTACTTCTCTCACTTCTTCTTCTTCCAAGCACTTCGTAAACCTGTCATCCTTTCCCTGTCTGTATAATTTATCTTCAATGAAGGTATACGTTCTACTCTTGATTAGCAGTCTCTTCCTTTGCACAACACTAGCCTTTTCTGGATACACACCAGTTTTAATGAAATTCTTGATATCATAATACCAACCTTGAGCTTGTACAGCGAGCAGATGAGCATGTGGAAAATCGTCATTGATTCCACTAGCTTGATCCATCATATTGATTCTGGATAGGTGATCTGCCATAACATTTTCTTTACCTGGTCTGTGAACTACAGAAAAATCAAACTCTTGGAACAGCAATAACCACCTCCATATTCTACCGGTGGCTTGTGGTTTGTTGAGCAAGTATTTTAGTGGTTGGTGATCTGTTATAATAATTAATTTTACTCCCAGTAAGTAATGACGAAATTTTTGGGCAGCAAAAACCATGGCTAGGGCTTCCCTTTCTGTAGTACTGTAATTCCTTTCAGCCTTGGTCAAGATTCTACTGGCATATTGAATTGGTCTGTCCACCTTAAACTCTTCACTAGGTTGGGTCAAAACTGCCCCCACTGCATAGGCACTGGCATCTACATGTATATGAAAGATTTTTGACCACTCAGGTGTGATCAAAATGGGAGCAGACACTAACCTTGACCGTAATGTTTGATATGTTTTTTCCTCCTCTTCTTCCCATTTAAAAGGAATTTCCTTACCTATAAGTCTAGCCAGTGGTCTGGCTATCTCTGCATACATCTTTATAAACCTTCTGTGGTATCTAGTATGCCCCAAGAAACTCTCAATCTCTTTAGAAGATTTAGGTTAAGGCAACTTTAATATAGAAATGATTTTGTCAGGATCTAGGGCCATACCTTTAGCCGATACCACATGTCCTAAGAGAGTTCCTTTTGTCACAAGGAAATGACATTTGTTTGGATTGAGCTTCAGCTTAGTCTCCCTGCATCTCTTGAAAACATTCTATAGCTGTCTCAAGTGATGGTCCAAACAATCTAAAGGAGTTTCCTTGTGAGAACCTCAAAACGAAGAGAAGTCATCCATGAAGATTCTAAGTGATTCCAGCAATAGGGGGCCAAAAATGAGGTTGACCGTTCTGTTAAAGGTGGCTGGAGCATTTCTGAGCCCAAAGGGCATTTTTACATACACATATGTTCCCCAAGGTGTGATAAAAGCAGTCTTTTCATGATCCTCTGGGTGTATTGATATTTGATTGTAGCCATTGAAGCCATCCATAAAGCTATATAATGCATGTCCAGCCACTTCTTCAATGACCTGCTCTGCAAATGGCACTAGGAATCCATCTGGGATTGTCACTTTGTTGAGTGCTCTAAAGTCAACACAACTTCTGATTTTATTGGTATTCTTCTTTGGCACTATAACCATAGGTGATAGCCACTCTGAGTGTTCCACAGGAATAATGATTCCTGCATCCTCCATCTTTTGTATTTCTATATAAACAACTTCCGCATATTTTGGGTTGAGTCTATAACTCTTCCCGTGTATTGGTTTGGCTCCCTCAACCAGAGGAATTCTATGCTCTCCATAATTGGCATGCACTCCTTCTAAGTCTTTATAATGCCAGGCAAAAATATTTGTATAATGGGTCAAGAATGATCTTACCTTTTCAAGGAGCCCTGGGTGGTTCCACAACCAAGTGGCCACCAAAACTGGCCGATTATTGTCTTGAGTGCCTAATTGTATTTCTTTGACAGGATTTCTCTCTACCATATTATCTTCATGCTCATCTCCGTCTTTGTCTTCTTCCACTAGCTTTTCATGCATTGCTTCATAAGCAGGGGTATTTCGGATTTCAATGTGTTCCTCCTTGTCCTGCATCCATCCTGCCGATATTTCTTGAATTGGGAGGGAACACTCTTCACTAGAATCTTTTACCTTGCCTTTAGCCTTGGTAACTTCCTTATCTGTAGTTGTCATATCCGCCTCCAAGTTGTATTTGAGAGGTGTCTTCCTGCCCCTTCTGTGGTCTGTGATGGGCTCTCCCAATCCATCAACCTAGACTTTTTCCTCATCTTCATCATAACCTTCAGTCGTGCAAGAATTATTAAGAAAAATTCCAAAACAAGAGGAAGAGTTGCCTGCTTGCAGCCAATTTAGAATATCCTCTTCTTCCTCAAAATCTATTTGGGGTTGGTCCTCTGATTCTGGTTCCATGCAAATGCTAACTATTTGCATCATGTTGTTGTTTCCTTGATTATCTGAGCCTTCTTCCAAATGAATTTGTGTCAGCTCTTGCCCTTTCTTTTGTACCCACATAGTATTCTTGCCCCAATCATGAATGACACTTGCATGTCTCAGCCATGGTCTTCCAATTAAGAGGGGAAATCCTCCTTCAACTTGGGGCAATCTTAAAACCACAAAATCCAGAATGAATAGATTACCTTGTACTTCAAGTGGAACTTTTGGGATCACTCCCAAGGGCCTTACTTTGCTCTGATCTGCCAAAGTAACAGTGAAATTTGCAGGCCTTGAAGGGTGGATTCCAATCTTTTCAATTGTATGTTCAGGCATTAGGTTAATGCCGGAACCACCATCCACAATAGCTCCTTGAAATTCATGACCTTTTATAGATACTGTTAGCCAAGGACTTTTATAATCTATAAGGGGTGCTTCCCCTACACTTTTACCTTTATGTAAAACAGCAGTCTTTGCTACCAAAATTGATCCCATCCATCTTTATTAAATAAAAAATACTAACCTCCTTTTTCATGGACTTGAGTAGTTTTGAAGCCTCTGATTCCTTAAGAGCATGAGCTCCAATTGACTTACCAAACTCCTCCTGAGCCCTGTTGAATGCATGCCCAATGGCATCACTGGTACATATGGGATCTCCTTTTTGCCTTCTATCTGCACATGCAGTGGCCTTGTCTTCAGGAGTCTCTTTGTCTTTGTTCAATCCATCAATTCTTGGTTGTTGAGCTATATCTACTTGAGCCTTTCCTTTATTTCTTGTTTGCATTGTAAGAGATTATATCTCTTCTAACTGCACCACCCTGGTAGATGGTGATGGCTCATTGACCTAATCTAACATTTCTGCTTTGTGTACAGAAATCATTTGAATATGGGGCCCCGATGAAGAGGCTTGATTCTTAGGACAACAATTGGTATAATGGTCTCTGGCCTCTCGGCAATTTCTGCAAGGAGGGGCATTTTCTGGTAGAGTGCACCTACTTTGATAGTGCCCACATTCTCCACATCTGAAACAAATGATTGGCCTTCTATTTCCAAAGTTATTCCTCTGTCTAGGGTTAAAATTGTTACCTTGATTGGTTGCAACCGCCATTACATTTGCTGGTGGTAGGGGTCCTCCTTGTGTCCAATATGTTGTTGCAGGTATTCCCCTTGATTGGCATTCTTGGGCCTCATGACTAGCTTTCCTGCATAATTGGCAAGTCACACTTAATAGAGGACATTCACTTATCATATGTCCTTGCTTGTTGCACATGGAACACCAAAGTCCACTCTTGATGCCACCTCCTTTGGGTTCCTGCAACTCCTATCGCAGCTGAGCGATTTCCTCTGCTTGGGCTTCCTCCTCCTTTTGGAGCTTTAGTGCTTCAATCTCCCTTCTCAACTGAGTTACAGCATTCTCCTCCTCTCTGTGGGGCTTATTTCTTTTTAAGCCCTCCAACTCCTTCCTTAGCTGGATTACTGGATCCTCCAATTCAGTGGAATACAGTAATTGAGAAGAAGTAGCTCCATACTCTTGCCTTATGTGCTCCAGTCTTGTAGCCGTGTTGATGAACTCCTCTATGGAGGCTATAGGTAACACTAATTCCTTTATTTTGCATTGGGTGGTCACTCATAAGGGCTTGGCTAACCATTTCTTAACAAAAAAATCATGTGGTGGATCTAGCAATTTAGCCATTAGTGCCTTGGCCCTAGTCACAAACTCTGGGAACTTTTCACCTGGGCCCAATCTCAAATTTTCTAGTTCTTCTATGATGATCTCTACCGTATTCCCATGCTGGAATTGATTTTTAAATGCATCTTTCATCAAATCCGAAGTTGTAAAATGGTTCTCAGCAAATTGGCTGAACCATTTATCTGCTAATCCCTCTAATGTGGCAGGGAAAAGTATCAAAAAGGCATCCTCCATGCCCATTAAGCCTCTAGTCTTACATAGTGCTAAACACCTTCTAATGTGTTCATCTGGATCCTCCTACGCTAAGCCTTTGAAAGAAGGAAATTTTATATTTAATCTTGAGAGTAAGGTTTCCAAGTCTACTTGTCCCGCCATGCTCTTTACTGATGAGGTTGAAGATAGTCGACTGGAGGATCTTCTAACAACCTTCCTTCTTGTTTGCTTGCAGGTGACCCTCAATGTTTGGGACCGGGTTGCAGTCATGAGCAGCTCATAGTCCACTTAATATGAGACACTTAATAAGAATATTTACCTTTTGGTTAATGAAGTAGCACTGTAGTACTCTCGACACTTGATCTCTTCTATACTTTGCACTTGGTTTCTCCTAAGCTCGAATCTCCTCGAAAGTCCCACCGGGCGTGCCAAATTTTGTTGGGGGATTCTTGGACAAGAAGGAGTTTGAGGGTTTGTAGGAGAAAAGGAAAAGACAAGAAGAGAAAATACACCCTAGAAGCCTCTGCCGATTGATTACAATAAGACAAATACAATGTTGAAGCACAATACAAGCCAATACTTCTGTGCAAAAATCCCACAGAGTGCTCAATTACAAAAGACCAAATACCCAAAGTCTTCTTGCTGTCGGCCTCTTCTGCACTAGACCTCCACCTACTTCAAGCTTACCCTTGTGCACACCTTGCACCAAGCTTCCACTAAGGGGGAGGAATGAATACCTTCTGTCGGCATGCGCACACTGCAAGGAGACCTTGAGATCCTTGGGGGACAAGCTTAGCACTCTCAGCACAATCCCTTAGTCACTCTCCATGCACTCTTTCACTTCCACTTCTCTACGTCGCACACTGGTGACTCTTGCACTTCTCTCGCTTGCTCCACTTAGACTATGCTTCTCTTGCTTACACTAGAATGCCCAAGAATAGTCCTTGCCTTGATTTGAGTGTGTCGATTCACGTACGCTCCTAACAGTAAGAGTATCTTGGTGCTCACTTTGATGTCCCAAGATTGTCTTCACAAGTGGTAGCCAACGACTCCCTGTTTTGTCCTGTAGTGACTTTAGACTAAAACCAAAAATTTTAATTGGGGGGCCATACTTTCACTTCTGTGTACGCTGCTGCTTCACATACCTTCACATTTTCCTTTTAACTGTTCACTTTTTCACATAAGAGAGGGTTCACCTGAACCTTCCAAAATACTTTAAAAACACTTTGAACCTTAGGGAAATTAGAGAAATACCTCTGCAACCTGCAACCCACTTTCTCCAATTTTACCCTTTGTGGACAATTAATTGTGCACTACCTGTGCACTTTGACACCTGAACATTAGCACTTTGACTTTGTACCAATTGACTTTGACCTTGACTTTGTTGAATTTGACCAGTTTGACTTTCACCTTTTGACTTTGACTATGGTTGACTTTGACTATAGTTGACTTTGACCATTATGACTTTTATGGGCTCAACAGAGAGATAAAGAGAGATGAAAGAGAGGAACATAGAGAAAGAAATGAAGAGAGATGAAAGAGAAAAAAATAGATAGAGATAAAGAGAGATTAAAAAGAGAAAGATAGAGAGAGAGAGAGGCAAAGAGAGAGGTAAAGAGAGACATATATAGAAATACATACACACACACATACATACATGCATACACACACACATACACACATGCAATACATATGCATACATACATACACACATATACACACATGCATGCATACATAAACACACATGTACACACATGCATACATACACACACCCGCATGCATACAAACACACATACACATGCATACATACACACACATATACCACACATGCATACACACACATATACACACATGCATACATACACACACATACACATATACACACATGCATACATACACACACACATGTACAAACATGCATACATACACACATATACACACATGCATGTATACATACACACACATATACACACATGCATGCATACACACACACACGCATACATACACACACATGTACACGCATGCATACATACACACATATACACACATGCATACATACATACACACGCATATACACACATGCATGTATACACATACACACACATACATACACACAAACATGTATACACATGCATACATACACGCACACATACCCACATGCATACATACACACACATACATACACACACATATACACACATGCATACATACACACACACATACATACACACACACATGTACACGCATGCATACGTACACACATATACACACATGCATGCATACATACACACACATAAACACACATGCATGCATACACACACACATACATACCCACATGCATGCGTACACACACAGGCATACATGTACACACACACATGTACACACATGCATACATACACACATATACACACATGCATGCATACATACACACACATATACACACATGCATGTATACACACACACATGTACACACATGCATACATACACACACATATACATATGATACACACACATACATACACACACACATGTACACACATGCATACATACACATATATACACACATGTATGCATAGATACCCACACATAAACACACATGCATGCATACACACACGCATACATACACACACATGCATACATACACATACACACACGTATACACACATGCATACATACACACACATATAGACACATAGGTACATACACACACATATACACACATGCACTATTCATCAAGTTGTTGTAGCTGATCCATTCTGTAAGCAAAGGAGTCCTCTAGAACCAATCTCTGGAGACTTCATATCGCAAATTCAAATGGGAGGATTGTGTCCTATCCATAGAGAAATTTAAAAGGTTTACTGCCAACTGAAACTTTCTAGGAAGTCATGTATGCCCAGAGTACAGTGGGGAGCATAATCTCCCACTGATCCGTCGAATCTAGTAGCATCTTCTATAGCATGTGCAATAAAACCTTATTGGTACTATCCGCCAATCTGTTTGCTCTTGGGTAATAAGGAGGACTAAATTTATATTTAATCTCATACTCGGAAGTGATTTTGGAAATTAATTGATTTAGAAAATGAGTTCCCCTATCAGTCACTATTTCCAAAGGAAGGCCCTACCAAGGAAAGATTTCACTTTGAAGTATTTTTGCTACTGTATGTGCAATAGCCTGTTTGGTCACCCAAGCTTCTGCCCTTCAAGTGCAATAATCTATACAAGTGAGAATATATAGAGCTTCCGTTCAGACTGCTAGTGGTTTGATCACCAGTGTAAGATTTCACTTTGAAGTATTTTTGCTACTGTATGTGCAATAGCCTGTTTGGTCACCCAAGCTTCTGCCCTTCGAGTGCAATAATCTGTACAAGTGAGAATATATAGAGCTTCCGTTCAGACTCCTAGTGGTTTGATCACCAGTGTATTAGCACGGATCATAATTCCACGTTACGTGATGAACATCTGCATACACAGAAGGCCACCACAATCCGGCTTGTTGAATTTTTTAGACTATAATAAGATGGCTAAAGTGCCCAGCAGCCTCACCTACATGAGCTTCTAAAATGACTGTCGGCATCTCATGGGGAGGTATGCAGCATAACCAAATTCCGATAGGATCCTTGTGATACAGTTGTCCCATAATAACAATAAACCTACTGCTCAGAGTCTAGGTTTCTTCCTTGCCACTGACTGCAAATAAGATGGAGCGATGCCATTTTCTAGAAAACTTAACATTTCCTCGTACCAAGTACGAGATACCTGCATAGCATTCTCAATTTTGGCCACCGTAAAGACTTTTGCATCCGAGAGAGTATCATCAACACCTTTGGGGCTTTCTCCATGGTCAATGTGAGACAATAAATTTCAATAGCATGACTAGCACCGGGGAAATGAACAATGCCGTACTCAAATTCTTGCGGCAAAAGGATCCACGTAGCAAGACATCCAACCAAGTTTTGGTGCTTCACCAAATATAGAAGAGAACTATGATATACATGCAAGGTGAATGCTTGGCCCAAAACATAATGTTCAAACTTCTTTATCGAATAGATAAGACCTAAGCATTCTGGTTCCATAGTTAAGTAATTCTGCTCTACTGCTGTTAATCTTTGACTAGCATAATAAATAGTGCAAAGCCTGCTGCGTTCTTCCTTCTGCATAAGGAAACTTCCAATAACTTTGTATAAAGCATCCACAAACACATGGAATGGTTGCTTCTAGTCGGGAGCTTTCAAAATGGGTGTTGTAGTTAACATTTTTCGTAATCGCTTCAAGGAGGTTTGGGCTTCGTTTTTCCACACAAATTCTATCAATGGGACATGTCCTAGCTTGTTCAAGTAAATGGCATTATGTGCTAGCCCTCTTAGATGTCGGCCGTTCCATCATACCTACCCCAAGAATCATAAGACTCATTCAAATTCCGGGTTGCTAGGGTCTCAAGTATAACTTTGACTTTATCCGGATCAATTGCAATGTCTTTTTTGGAAATAACATGGCCTAGCAATTTTTAGCATTTGACTACAAAAGTAGATTTATTCAAATTCAAACAAAGATGTACCTATCTGCGAGAATCAAAGCAAGCGCGCAAATGCTCCAGGTGCGCAGCCATTGTGCCAAAAACTGAGAAGTCCTCCAAAAAAATGTGCATAAATGATATAAGGTAGGGAGCAAATATTTGTTGCATACACTCCTGGAAAGTGCTTGGCGTGTTTCGCAACCCAAACCACATGACAATACAAGCAAATACTCCCTAGCTCATAATAAATGTTGTTTTAGGTATGTCTACATCCACCATTCGAACTTGGTTGGAACCATTAAATCCATCGAGGAACGAATATATTTCCCAATCTACTACCTCATCAAGCATGTTGTCCAAGAACGGTAGTTGGAAAGGATCCGGTATTGTTGCCGCATCAATTTTGTATAATCTACACAAATCCGTAATTGCTTGTTTTTTTTGGAACAATAACAATGAGAGAGACCCATTCTAGGTTCTCAATAGGTACAATGTATCCCACTTTGATTAATCAATTCAGGTCGTATTTCACCTACTCTACAAAGTTGGGGTTCATCCTATATCACTACTACATGATTGGTGTAGCATCCGACTTAAGCAAAATGCGATGATGATACAACTTCGGATCAAGACCTTTCATGTCAACGTAAGTCCATGCAAAAACATCTTTATATTGCTATAGTATAGTTATCAGGGCCATGCAAAATTTTGAAGGAAGCTCCAAACAGATTCAAACAGTCTTTGGATCTTCCTCACTGTTGAGATTCACTACTTCTAAAGAATCCTCTTCCACTCGAATTTTTCCAATCTCCATGGGGTCTTTCATCACTAGGTCCATAACGTCCTTTGCATTTAGTTCCAAGATTTCTGTGTAGAAAGTGGCTGTCATGCTATCCCAACCTGGGCAGATGACTGCATTCACATCCACAACCCCAAAAGATAATAGATCTCTATTTGCTTCTAGAAACTATTGCTCCTCATCTTCCTTGAGCCCATCTAGCATATGGAGAGGTTGTGCTAATACTGGTTTATGCTTGGGGAGGCAATTTTTCTATGCTTCTAATGGAACGAAAAATTTTGCATGTCCTCTCCTTAATGTGATAGTCTTTTTCATCCCAATTCTGTCGAACTTCAGCATTTCATAACCGAGGCCGCCCCAACAACAAATTATAATCCAGATTCTGCCCCTTAAGCTCCAACAGAACAAAGGTAATATTGAATAATACCTGAGAAATGTGAATGGGAATGTCCTTAGCCAGCCCCACTTATTGCATTCCTTATTGATCTGCCATGCGAACGAGGAATGAATCTAGGTCTATTCTGTTCTAGCCCATTTGTTTACATGTGGTGGTAGAGGCAATGTTAATTCTTTACCCACCATCAACAAGAACCTTTGAAATGGCTTTATTTTTATATCCCCTTGTAATCATAGGAACTGCATAGTCTACTATTCTAATACAGACATCTCTTACCATTGAGACTTAAGGTTCTAGACTCAGAGGTGGTGAATATTTTTTCTATAGCTACCATAGTAACTACTTCCGAAAAGCTAGTATGAGTCCAGTAAAGCCCCCAATGATAGGTAAATCTGTGAATCTTGTAAGAACGTGCAATACTCACCATCCACTAATGTTACGAGGTTCAAATTCCCTTGCTTCTGTTCTGTTTGAAACTTTTGGCTCTGGATCCTACTAGTAGTCTCTTGATCAATAGACCCCCACCTCCAGCACTTCAGATAGTGCTAAATCAGTTGGTAGCCTAGAATTCTCCTTTGCCTCTTGAATAGATTCATAAGCCTTCTTACCAAATTTGCTATGTTGCTCTTTTTCGAGCCACTAGAACTAGTAGAGGCTCTACCTAATGCGGTGGATACTCCGTAGTGCACTGAACTTCTTTCTAAACTTTTTGCTTCTACTCTGCTGGTGGTGGATAATCTAATTTATGGCCACTCTGATACCCTTTCTACAACCTGGTGGCCACCCATGCTGAAGGTTCTAAATACTCTAAGGTCACCACATTGGCCATGGGTGCCTTAAGCTTAGCTTCCTGTTTTTGTTGATCATGCTCTTTGGCCTCCTCTTATTCCCATCGTATGTGGCCATACTACAAAAAAACTAGCACTAAATCCGTCGATTCCCTAAAGTACTTGGCTTGGGTTGTCGAAACCTACAACCTCTGCTCAATTCTTGCAAATTTTGCGGGAAACTATGTCGCTGCTCCATAAATTGTTGTGGACCGAAATACTACGATGGTCTGACTATCCTACTTGTCGGAAGGAGCCTTGTGGCTTATATCTTGTTGAATTCCCTTTCCATGAAGGAATGTCCATTTGAGTAGTAGCCACTAGAGTGTTCCTTGCATTTAATCGACATTCCTCCAAGTTCTGATTAGTCTTATTACAAATTGGATAGAATACCTGGTTCAATGCAACGTCCACCATGATGTGGGCCGCATTCTGACCCTATAAACAATATAACTGCTTCTCTGAAATCGTATCTTTCTTGAACACTAGATTCATCTTTTTGGAGCCCAAGTTAGCTAATTGTATTTTTCGTTCCATCCTTGTAGATAAGTCAACTATTTGATCAAGTGTATGAGATTGATCTAGCATGTACATGTAGATCTTTTCTTTTATAGCTGGTTGAGTCCGTTGACAAAAGATTCCTTTAACGTTTCTTGGGAAGGACGTTTTTTTGTCAAAAATTGTTGCATCGTGGATCTCAAACTTCATCCGAAATGTTAATTGCGTCTTCAAGGGGAATATCTTCAAGTTTCAGTGTTCTAGGGTCTGATGAAGGAATTCATATAAATACTCATGATGATAGGTCTTTTTCAAGTACTCCTTACTACTTTGCAACGGCATCAATCCACTCTGTGTTGTGATTTCCCACCCCATCCCATTGTGGCCGCCAAAATGTTTGGTTGTTACTATTCAGTATAGCACTAAAAAATCCAAATATGGGATTCGAGAATGGGGATTTACGAATACAACAGTATTCACATATGCATATACATACACACATATGCATACATACATACACACATGCATACACATGCATATGCGTACATACATACACATATATGCATACACACAATTTTTTAATAAAATTAAATATATATAAAAAACAAAAGAGAAAAATTATAGTATATAATTAAATATATATAAAAAAAGGATTTTACTATAGATAAATAAATATGAAAATAGCTAGTGTGTTAATTAAATATATAGAATTAGGAATTTAAGGTTTTTTATGAAATTAAATATATAAAAATAGCATTAGCATTTTTTGGTTGTTTACACATGCATACACACATACACACAAATAATATATATACACATATATATATACATGTACACACACATATATGTTTTAGGTCTACGTATTTAGGATGAGGGTTTTAGGTTTTTTAAATACATATAATTAGAATAAATATTTTTAATTAAATATATAAAAAATAGGTCTTTAGTATCAGAATAAATAATATATATAAAAGTAGGTCTTTAGTATATAATTAAATATATATAATCATATATATATATATATATATATATATATATATATATATATATATATATATATATATATATATATATATATATATATTAAAATATGTTTTTAGTATAGATAAATAAATATGAAAATAGCTAGTGTTTCAATTAAATATATATAATAAAATATATATACTGATATTTTAGGATTTCTTATCAAATTAAAAATATAACAATAGGATTAGGGTTTTTAGGTTGTTTACACATGCGTACACACATATAGACATATCCACACATAATATATGTACACATACACATATATATACACATGCATACACACATACACTTTTTTGGTGTAAGTTGTTATGATTAGGGTTTCGGGTTTTTACACATGCATAACATATATACACATACCCACATATAATACATATACATATATACATACATATACACATGCATACACACAATTACATGTTTTGGGTCTAGGCCCTTAGGATTAGGGTTTTAGGTTTTTTACATACATACAATAAAAATAAATATATATAATTAACTTTATAAAAAATAGGTCTTTAGTATATATATAAATAATATATATAAAAATAGGTCTTAAGTATAGAAAAATAAATATATATATTATCAAATATATAAACAATAGGTATTTACCATTTTTTAGTTAAATTAAATATATATAAGAAAAAGTAAAGAAGAAAATAGAATATATAATTATAGCTATATAAAAAATAGGATTTTAGTATAGATAAATAAATATGAAAATAGCTAGTGTTTCAATTAAATATATATAATTAAATATATAGAAGTAGGATTTTAGGATTTCTTATCAAATTAAATATATAAAAATAAGATTAAGATTTTTAGGTTGTTTACACATGCATATACACATATACACACATAATATATCTACACATACACATATATATACACATGCATACACATATATACATTTTTTTGGTCTAACAGGTTACGATTAGGGTTTAGGGTTTTTACTCATGCATAACATATATACAAATATACACATATAATACATATACATATATACATACATATACACATGCATACACACAATTACATGTTTTAGGTTTAGGTCCTTAGGATTAGATGTTTAGGTTTTTAGATACATATAATAAAAATAAATATATATAATTAAACATCTAAACAATAGGTCTTTAGTATATATATAAATAATATATATATATAAATAGGTCTTTTGTATAGGGATATATATATATATATATATATATATATATATATATATATATATATAAAGCTAAATATATATTATCAAATATATAAGAAACAGGGATTTATCATTTTTAATTAAATTAAATATATATATGAGAAAGAAAATACATTTTTTAGTATAGACACATATATATATATATATATATAAAGCTAACTATATATAATCAAATATATATAAGAAAATATATGTACACATACACATATATATACACATACACACATATACATTTTTTTTGGTCTAAGTCATTACGATTAGGATTTAGGGTTCTTACACATGCATAACATATATACACATATACACATATAATACATATACATATATACATACATATACACATGCATACACACATGTACATGTTTTAGGTCTAGGTCTTTAGGATTAGGGTTTTAGGTTTTTTCTAGGTCTTTAGTATATATAAATAAATACACACACACACACACACACATATATATATATATATATATATATATATATATATATATATATATATATATATATATATATATATATATATATATATATATATATATAATTAAATATATACAATCAAATATATAAAAATAAGGAGTTATCCTCTTTGAATTAAATTATATATATATATATATATATATATATAAAGAGAATTAAAAAATAGAATATATATTCTTAGGTCTATACATATTTTATGTTGAGGTTATTAGGATTATCTTTTTTAGGTTTAATAATGAAAATCAAATGTTCTAAAATAGCCCTATTGTATCAGATGGCTAGTTTGGACCCGAAGGAGAGAGTAGCATGTCCTTGCACACAGTGGAAGTATCCAATTTATCAGAAACAATAGATTTGTACTGCACATGTTAGAGAATGAGGATATTTGATAAAAGGATTCGCATGGTCCCCCTAGTGAGTAGGTGGATTCAGATGACATTGCACTGGTAACCTCTCGTGGATAAAAGAGAACAAAAAGGGAGCACGATGGTAGAGAAGATGTTATGAGTTTCATGGACACAAAAAAACTTCCACGATCAGAAGCCAATGAAGAATATGAGAACATGCAAAGACTAGCTCGTTTACCACTGTACACTGGAGCAAAGATATCTATACTATGTGCATCACTCGTGATGCTCAATCTCCAATCCATTTATGGATGGTTAGATAGTACTATCACTGAATTGTTCAGGTAAGTGGATTTGAAATAAACTTTCATTGCTATGTCAAAATAACTTTATTTACTAATATGATTCTAATTGGAGGATTCTTAAAGAACATTTTTTGCCAGAGGGCAATGACATGCCTCCAACACGTGGGGATGCAAAAGAACTTTTACAATCCATTGGAATGGACTACACTAAGATTCATGCTTGTCTGAATGATTGCATCCTCTTTTGGAACGAGTATGCGCATCTCCACATATGTCAAAAGTGTGGAGCAAATAGGTTTAGAGAAGACCTTGCAAGCAAAGCAATCTGTGCAATGGTTCTTTGCCACTTTCCTATCATTCCAAGAAATAAGAGCATGTTTAGATGTAAATTCATAGCTGAGTTAATGTCATGGCATCCAAAGACTAGGTGTAGAAATGGTGTAAGGCGAGTTCCTGCTGACTTTGATGCTTGGAAACACATAGATAGTAAGTGGCAAGAGTTTGCTAGTGAGCCTTGAAACATACATCTAGGCCTAGCTATGGATGGAGTAAATCCATTTGGTTTACCCAGCTCTTCATGGAGCACATGGCCTATATGTTTGGTCAATTATAACATCCCACCATGGTTGGCCACAAAGAAGGTCCATTTATTATTAGCTCTTATTGTGCGAGGTAAGTATGAGGTAAAAACCATGGATGTATACCTTGCACCACTTGTCGAAGAGTTGCGCACTTTATGGGATGGGTACTATGTGTGACATGTCTCAACCTATAAGAAGACGAGACGTGCGAGTGAAAGGCATACTTATGTGGATAATGCATGATTGGTCTGGTTATAGTGAATGTTGAGGTTTATTGATTTTGGGTTACCATGGTTGTTCCCTATGCGGACCATGACTCCAAGCAAAAGCACAAAGGGAGGGCTTGGAAGAGCAAGGTTGTATGCAAGAGTTGTGGGAAATTACTAAGCCCAAAGGAACACTATTCTTACCAAGAGCTCCTTGGGTGCTTCGTAAGATAGAAGAGCAACAAGTTTTTAGAGTTTCGGATACCTACTAGGTGCATGAGGTGTCTAAAGACTGCCTTCATAGGAAACGATGATCTTGGAGGGCTCATCTCATGATTGGCACAAGTTTTGACAGTTTGTGCTCCCTATAGCTTTAAAAGATTTTCTTTTGGAGGATGTATGAACAACCATTTATAAAATCAGTTCCTTGGTACAGTGGATCTCTTCTAAACAGATAAATAGAGATAGTATAAAGAGTGCAAAACCCAATGCGATAGAGGCTATGTGTACGGTAGAGAAATAATTTCCCACAAGTATTCTCACAATTTAGCTTCATTTATTGGTTCATGTGGTAGATGAAGTTCCGATAGCCGGAACTGTCCATAGTTGATGGATGTTCTTCTTAGAGTGCTTTATGAAGACATTAGAAGGGTTTGTTCAACAGAAAGCATGTCCAGAGGGCAACATGGTAGAGGGATGGCTCATACAAGAGTCGCTTGTATTCATAGTTGTGTTTCTATGCATGTTGGACCAAGAAATGCCTCGCTTATGGAGCAATGATGAAGATGTTCGTCTCATAGACGATCAACCTCAAGGTAAAGGGATGCAAAGAAAAACGGATGCCGCTTTCAGAGAGAAAACAATGAAGTTTTCCCTCATTAACTTTGAGCCTATAGAGAAGTGGCTAGAAAGGTATGAGCTTGCCAAGGAGACAGACACAAAGGAAAGAGATCACTTTAAAAAAAATTATTCCACTCAATCTTTGCCCCTTCCAAAAACTCTTCGACCTTCTCTACCCTTTCTAATAAGCAGATGGCTAGATAGAGTGGTTTCACAAGCAAAGGCAGCAGGTGAAGATAACTCTGAAGAAGAAGAGGAACTCGCAAAGGGATGTGATTGGGAGTATTCTAAATACCGTACACTATATTCTCATGGACAACACTTTCGGATCTCATGAATTGACAAAAATAGGTCTACTTTTGATGGTGGGGTGATGGTGAACTTTTTCCAAAAATGTAGAGCTAGTGCTCAAGAAGGCTAGCTAGATTATAATGAAGTGATTCAAGATATCTTGAAGCTATCCTTTAGGAAGTTTGATTAATTTTTTTTTTATGTGAAATGGTTCAAAGTATTCACCTATGAAAGAAACACAATAATGAGGTGAGATAAGAGTGGTTTGCTTCAAGTCGACTCCATAAAACTATAGATGGATGAAAGAGATACATTTGTACTTCCCCAACACTATGAGCAAGTTGTTTTTATACCAGATTCAAAAGAACCAGAGTGGATATTTGTTTTAAAAGTTTCCCCACCTAGTAGACAAATTTGTGAGAACATAGATGTAGAAGAAAGTCCATCTCTAGTGGACTCGGAATCCATTTGATAGTGGAGGAGACAGAGATCATTGTCTCGGATGAAGAGATATTTGAAGAAGATGAGATACACAATGAAGCAACACATGATGATCAAGAAGAAGCTAGCATACCAAGAGACTTAGAAGTCACCAATATAGAGATAAATATTCTCGATGCATCAGATCTCCAAGAGGATGCTAGAATAGACGATTTTTGGATCAAACACTTGTACGTACTAATTTGTGTTTATTTTTTGTGCTATGCTCTTTTGTACACTACTATTTCTCTATATTACCTTTATTATCATATGCTAATTATTTGAGTTCTTTTGTTATAGAGCACGATCAGAGACAATGCTCTAGTCACTCCACATTCCATGACAGAGGAGTAGTTCTTGGAGTTTATATCTCACGTGCCTCCCACATATATGGATGTTGCCTCATAGTACTAGATCACTCTTGGTGGCACTTCCCTCGGCCTCACTCTTGCCAGCCTCACTCCTACCGACCTCACTCCTACCAGTGTCACTCCTGTCAGTGTCACTCTTGTGAGGGGTGCTACTCCCACCAGAGGTATGTCTCCTAACTTTATGCCTCCACTACAGCCATCTTCTCAGCCATCCTCTAGTGGCTCTAGTAGTAGATGTGTGCATTCAACACCTCAGTGCGATACAGGTGTTGGCCCATCCCATAGGTTGAGGTCATGATTTGGAGGAGGAGGTTCTAGGAGTGGATCTACACGTAGCTCTAGAGGAGGCAGATGTTGTGGAGGCAATGCGACGGATGTTGTGTCGCCCACTTCTACTCCTAGAGCGAGTACCTCAGATGTAGGTACGCCATGTGGTACCCCATATGGAACACCATGTACACCTTGGGATGCTCATGACCATGATGAATCCAAGGTGTATAGTATCCGTGATGGAGCTCTGGTGATGGACGCAATCGGAAAGGCCATGCCTCAGCATATACAACAACTTTTCTCCAAATAGTTTGGATACTCTATCATGTTGAAATGGAGTGAACAAGATAAACATCGTAAAAATTATATCATAGAGACGATCTATGAGGAGTTTCAAGTAGCACATTTGCATCTTGTTGTCACCTCTGAGTGGATTCAGCACACGACATGTGAAGTTATGTCCCATTGATCATCCGAGATTATGATGCTTTCAGAGCATGCTTACCAAAGCCTGTATGGTTAGATGCTGAGGAGTGGGATATGATTCACGATAAGTAACTGTAGCAGACTCCTGACTCCTATTGCCAACAAGCGAGATGCCACAGCCACACATCTAGATACAATTGGACGGTCACATTTAGGCAGCGGTAGATATGACACTATGCATCACGAATTTACAAGTATCATTTGATTTATTGAATTTTTTTGTGTTAAGCATATCATGTATGTTCATCTAACGTTCACCATCTTAATTGCAGGAGCTGGCAGTGGGTCATTCTCCAACATGAACCAAAGAGGCTTATGGATATCGTCATGGATTGGTTGCACTATTGGATGACTTGGAGGGAGGTGGTGCGGTTGTTTCATGGGAGCATCTGTGATAAGGTGATGAACTTAGAAAATTATTTTTTACTTGTTGTTTGTAAATATCATGTCAATTTATCTCATTTCATGAATGTTCTTTGTTGCAGGACTCTTGATATAGATGTTTCAATACTTCTATGCATGTGTATGGCAGTGGTGTGCCACAATTTCGTATTTGACTCATATATGACACTGGTGCACTAGAATTTTGTATTTGATTCTTATATGGTAGTGCTTTCTCACATTTTGTATTTGGCTCATATATGACAGGGGTTTGCCACACTCTTGTACATGCTTCATTTATGAGATATATAACTTTTTTTGTACATGGTTCATGGTTCATTCTGCTCATCGTGTTTGTATCCGATAGTATTTTGCTTTATGAAATCATGTTTTGGTTGCCATTAGAGTACACATGACATGTACTTAGTTTTTTTTTTGGGCAGAGTCTATTGTCTTTTGCTACACAACATCATGGTAATGTTGCTGCAGCAAGAGACAACACATTCTACCCAAAACAAAAATTTCGGATATGGTTGTCGGTATGCGCGACGATACTCCCAGCATGGTCCATCGTGTGGGTGATGGTTCACCTAGCAGTGCACCAATATAGGTGCCAGTATAGGCACCGGTATGGGCATTGATATGGGCACCGATATATGTGTCAAAAATTTTGATGCTTATACTGATGCCCATACCGGTGCCCATATCGATGCCCATATCGGTAGTTTACTTTTGATGCGTATGCCAACCCTTGCACTGATGTTGGGGCAAAATCTTGCACGTGCATCTGCCCAGGTAGAAGCCTCGGTATACCCCTTATATGTTGTAGTGCATGCATGGTCAAGTGCTTCCAAAGTGACCACTATTGAGGCTTCTTACCTCCATTTTCCATGGCTCCTCAGCTAGGCTTTGACACCAATGTTGGAAATTAGATTCACAATTCACTACACTAGATTGATGGTATATCAAGGTTTTTACCGAGGAAAATGAACGCGACTTTATTTACCGCGACACCGGTGTAAAGGTCGGTGTGCGCATCGGTACTAAAGCGTCGATATATGCGTCGGTATAAGTGTCGGTATATGTGTGGGTATACGCATCGGTAATACCAGCGCCCATACCGAGGCTTCTACTAGGCATACCGTCGTCTATATCGTTGTCTGCTGGGTGTACCGACGCTTATTCCGATGACATTACTGGGAGTACCGTCGCGTATACCGACGACCATACCTACAAAATTTCTTTTGGGCAGAGTGTTTTGTCTTTTGCTACAGCAACATTACCAATGATGTTGCTTAACAAAAGACAATAAACTTTGCCCAAAAAAAACCGAGTACATGTGATGTGTACTCTAATGACAACTATGATTTCATGAAATAGTGTATTATTGGACACAAAAGAGATAATCAGAATGAACCATGAATCATGTACAAAAGAAGTTATATATTTCAATAATGAAGCATGTACAAGAGTGTGACAAACCACTTTCATATATGACACTTTTACAAAATGTGGCAAAGCAATGTATTTCCATATGAAAATCAAATACAAAATATTGGCCTTCCACTTCCATACACATGCAAAGAACGTTCCATATCAACAGTCCTGCAACAAAGAACATTAATGGAATGAGATAAATTCACATGAAAATTACAAAGAACAAGTAAAAACCAAGTTTATAAATTAATTACCTCATTGCAAATGCTCCCATGAAACTACCACACCGCATCCCTCCAAGTCCTGCAATAGTGCAGTCAACCCATGACTATATCTGTAAGACTCCTCCGTTCGTGTTGGAGGACGACACATTGCCAGCTCCTGAAACAAATATAAAAAGATTAGAGAAACATACATGAGAAATTTAACACAAATAAATTCAATAAATAAAATGGTACTTACAAACTCATGACGCATCGTGTCATATCCGTCGCTGCCCAAATATGATGGTCCAATCGTATCTAAACGTGTGGCTACGGCATTTTGCTGCTCGCGAGATCGATCAGGAGTATGTTGCTGCTCGTCACGAATCATGTCCCACTCCTCAGCATCTAACCATACAGGCTTTGATAAGCCTTCTCTGAAAGCATCATGAGCCTCGGATCGTCGATGGGACATGACCTCACGTGCGGTGTGCAAAATCCACTCTAAAATGACAATAGACTGTCCATCGACTGGTGGGAACTCCTGGTAAATCATCTGTATGATATAATTCTTCCGATCTTTATCCTGTTCACTCCATTTCAACGTGATGGAGTGTCCAAACTGGATGGAGCAAAGCTGTCGTATGCGTGCACGCATTTCTTTGCTAGCCGCATCCATCACCGGAGCTCCATCTCGGATACTATACACCTTGGAGTCATCATGGTCATGAGCACCCTAAGGTGTACGTGGTGTTCCACGTGGTGTACTACATGGCATACTGCGTGGCGTACCTACATCTGAGGTACTCATCCTAGGAGTAGAAGAGGGCGACACAACGTCAGTCGCACTGCCTCCACAACAACCGCCTCCTCCGCCTCCAGACTTACGTGTAGATCCACTCCTAGAACCTCTTGCTCCAGAGCGTGACCTCGATCTACGAGACGGGCAAGAACCTCTATCGCGCTGAGGTGTCGAACGCACATGTCTACTAGTAGACCCAGTAGGAGATGGCTACAAAGATGGTCGTGGTGGAGTCACAAAGCTAGGAGACATACCTCCTACGGGAGTAGCACCACCCGCAGGAGTGACACCGGTAGGAGTAACACCGGCAGGAGTGACACCGGCAGGAGTGAGGCCAGCGGGAGTGAGGCCGGCAGGAGTAAGGCTGCCAGGAGTGAGGCCGGGAGGAGTGCTACCACGAGCAATCCAATACTGTGATGCAGCGGCCATATACGTAGGAGGAACCTGAGAGATGAACTCCAAAAACTGCTCCTCTGTCATGGAATGTGGAGTGACTGGAGGACTGTCTCCCATCGTGCTCTGTAATAAAAGAACTCAAATAATTAGCATGCGATAAGAAAAGTAATATAGAGAATAAACAAAAAAAAAAACAAAAATTAGTACGTACAAGTGTTTTATTCAAAAGTCCTCTATTCTAACATCCTCTTGAAGATCTGATGCACCGAGAATATCTATCTCTATATTGATGGCTTCTAAATCACTTGTTATGCTGGTTTCCTCCTGATCATTTTCTATTGCTTCGTCTTCTCGAACAATGAGCTCTTCTTCAATGACCTCTTCTTCTCGAACAATGATCTCTTCCGCCTCGACTATCAAATGAATCTCTGAGTCCACTAGAGATGGACTTTCTTCTATATCTATGTTTTCAAAAATTTGTCTACTACATGGAGCGACTTGTAAAACAAACAACCACTCTCGGTCTTTTGAATCTGGTATAAAAACAACTTGCTCACAATGTTCGGGAAGTACAAATATATCCCTTTCATCTGTCCATAATCTTGTGGAGTCGACTTGAAGCAAACCGCTCTTATCCCATCTCACTGTTGCGTTTCTTCCAAAGGTGACTACTTTGAACCATTTCAAATCAAAAACAAAGTAATCAAACTTTCTGAAAGATAGTTTCAAGATGTTTTGAATCACACCACAATAATCTAACTCGCCTTCTAGAGCATTATCATCTCTTGCACTCGCTCTACTTTTTTGCAAAAAATTCACCATCACTCCACTATCAAAAGTAGACCTATTTTGATCGATTCGTGCAATTCGAAAGTGTCGTCCATGAGACCATAGTGCACCGTATTTAATATACTCCCAATCACATCCTTTTGCGAGTTCTTCTTCTTCTTGAGAGATATCTTCACCCGCTGCCTTTGCTTGTGAAACCGCTGTATCTAGCCATCTGCTCGTTGGAAAAGGTGGGAGAGGCCGAAGATTTTCTGGAAGAGCCAAAAATCGAGTGGAACGATTTCTTCGAAACTGAGCTCTTTCCTTTGCGTTAGTTTCCTTGGCAAGTTCATACCTTTCTAACCACTTTTGCATAGGCTCAGAGTTAACTATGCAAAACTTCATTGCCTTCTCTCTGAAAGCTGCATCCATTTTTCTTTGGAATCCTTTGCCTTGTGGTTCATCGCCTACGAGACGAACATCTTCATCATCGCTCCATAAGCGAGGCATTTGGGGATCCGATATACGTAGAAACTCACTTATGAATACAAGAGATTCTTGTACAAGCCATCCCTCTGCCATGCTACCCTCTGGATGTGCTCTCTGTCGAACAAACCCTTTTAATGTCTTCATAAAGCGCTCTAAGAAGAACATCCATCGACTATGGACTGTTCCTACTATTGCAACTTCATCTACCACATGAACCAATAAATGAAGTTGAATAGTGAGAATACTTATGGGAAAGTATTTCTCTACCATACAAACAGCCTTGATAACATTGAGTTTCACACTCTCTATGCTATCTCTATTTATCTCTTTAGAAGATATCCACCGTACTAAAGAACTAATTTTATAAATGGTTTTTCGTACATCCTCTGAAAGACAATCTTTTAGGGCTACATGGAGCACAAACTGTAAAAACTTGTTCCAATCATGAGACTTGAGTCTTGCAAGATCATCGTTTCATGTGAAAGCAGTCTTTAGACACCTCATGCATCCAGTAGGTGTATGAAACTCTGAAATTGTTTTCTTCACTTGTTGCTCTTCCATCCTACAAAGCACCCAAGGAGCTCTTCATAACGATATTGTTTCGTTGGGCTTAGTAATTGCCCACAACTCTCGCATATGACCTCGCTCTTCTAAGTCCTCCCTTTGTGCTTTGCTTTCTTTCTTTCCGATCAAAGTTTTCCAAAGAATCTCTCCCACATTCTTAAAAATATGCATCGGGTCTACCAAATGATTGATCACCAATTCACTCCAATAAGGGAGTTCATGAAAAATGGACAACCGTTTCATGCCAGCAACTGGATTTTCTGAATCCCACAGTTGTTTCCAATCGCTAGCTTTCATTTGGTGTTGCGCTTGTCGACCAATTTTTCCTTCACGTAAAACATGTCCATCAGGCAAATATCTATGATGTCCTTCATAGATAGTTTTACGTAGTGCTTTGGAATAGCGTGCTTTGAGTCATGGTCCGCATAAAGGACAAGCATGGTAACCCAAAATCGATAAACCTGAACATTCACCATAACCAAGCCAATCATGCATTGTCCACATAAGTATGCCTTGCACTCGCACGTCTCATCTTCTTATAGGTTGAGACATGTCACGCACAGTAATCCCATCCCATAAAATGTGCAGTTCTTCCACAAGTGGTGCAAGATATACATCCATGTTTTTTACCTTATACTTACCTGGTACAATAAGAGCTAATAATAAATGACCTTTCTTTGTGGCCAACCATGGTGGGATATTATAATTGACCAAACATACAGGCCATGTGCTCCATGAAGAACTGTGTAATCCAAATGGATTCACTCCATCCATAGCTAGGCCTATATGTATGGACCGAGGCTCACTAGCAAACTCTGTCCACTTACTATCTATGTGCTTCCAAGCATCAGAGTCAGCTGGCACTCACATTACATTATTTGTAGACCTGCTCTTTGTATGCCATGACATTAACTCAGTTATAGATTTGCATCTAAACATGTTCTTAATTCGTGGAATGATAGGAAAGTGGCGAAGAACCTTTGCGGGGATTGCTTCGCCTACAACATTTTCTCTAAATCTATTTTCTCCACACTTTGGACATACGTGGAGATGCTCATACTCATTCCAAAAGAGAATGCAATCATTTGGACAAGCATGAATTTTAGTATAATCCATTCCAATGGACTGTAAAAGTTTTTTCGCATCTCCACGTGTTGGAGGCATGTCATTGCCCTCTGGCAAAAATTGATCTTTAAGAAGCCTGCAATAAGCAATTAAAATGATATTAGTAAATGAAGTTATTGTGATACAACAATGAAAGCCAATTTGTTCTCCACTTACCTGAACAATTCAGTGACACTACTATCTGACCATCCATAAATGGATTGCAGATTGAGCATCGCGAGTGAAGCACGTAGTACAGATATCTTTGGTCCATTGTAAAGTGGTAAACGAGCTAATCGCCGCATGTTTTCATATTCTTTATCAACTTCTGATCGTGGAATTTCTGTTGTGTCCATGAAACTCTCGACACCTTCTTCACCATCATGATCTTCGTCCATCTCATAAAATGCTTCAAGCATCTCTTCCATATGTTCATTCTGTGTAATATTATTAGTGCTTGCTTGTATGTCTAAGTCCTTTTTTGCTCTCTTTTGTCCACGAGAGGTTACCGGTGCAATGTTGTTTGGGTCCATCTGCTCACCTGGGGGACCATGCGAATGATAGCGTAGGTTTTCCAGTCGACTCCTATCAAAGGATCCATACTCTCTAACATGTGTAGTACAAATCCATCGTTTCCGATAAATTTGATACTTGCACTGTGTGCAAGGACATGCCATTCTCTCTTCAGGATCCAAAGAAGCCATCTGCTACAATATGGACATTTTAGAACATTTGTTTTTTTATTAAACCTAAAAATCTAACTCTTAAAGACTTAAATCTAAAATACTAAACCTAAATACTTAAATACCTAAAAAAACTTAAAGCCCTATTTTTAAAGCCCTAATCTATATAGCTATCCTATTTTATCTATATATTCGGATTTTTTCTTGATTGATCCTATTTTATATATATATTTCTTTATTTATTCAGATTTTTTTCCTCTTAATTGAGTTATATGTATGCCTAAATCCTAAAACCCTAATTTTAAAGATCTAGTCCTAAATTATGTATATTTCTATACACATGTGTATATACATGTATATATGTATTATATGTGTATGTGTATGTGTGTATATTTGTTATGTAGGTGTTAAAACCCTAAAACCCTAATCATAATGACCTAGACCTAAAACATGTATATATATGTATGCATGTGTATATATATGTGTATATGTATATATATGTGCATATAGATAGGTGTATAAGTATGTGTGTTTGTGATATATATACTCTATTTAAAATGATTAAATTTAAACCTATTTTTAAATATTTAATCATATATATTTCATTTATTTATTTATATATATTTAATTAAATGATTTAAAACACTAATTCTTTTTATATTTGTTTATTTATATAATTATCTTATTTTATATATATATTTATTTATATATTCAGATTTTTTCCTTACATAATCCTATTTTTATATATTTAATTTTATATATTTAGTTATAGATATTTAATTGAATTATTTAAAACACTAGTTCTTTTCATATTTATTTATGTATTTAATTATCTTATTTTATATCTATATTTATTTATATATTCATATTTTTTCCTTATGTAATCCTATTTTTATATATTTAATTATATATATTTAATTAAATTATTTAAAACACTAGTTCTTTTTATATTTATTTATGTATATAATTATCTTATTTTATATATATATTTATTTATATATTCAGATTTTTTTCCTTACCGAATCCTATTTTTATATATTTAATTTTATATATTTAATTATATATATTTAATTAAAACCCTAATCAGAGATTCAATTTGAACTGAATGAAATATGCAAATAAAGCAATTGCTAAAAACCTCTACTTCAGTGGATAAAGCTCTGTTGTCTCTCTGCAAGGTCGTGGGATCGATTCCCGGCGCCCTCCCTATGAAACTTCAGCTTTTTTGGCCGGTTGAAGAAGTCTGCTTCAGCGCAAATTGAGGATAATTAGTACGTTCTCTGTAGCACTCCCGTGAACGTCTGTGGCCTTATGGATAGGCGAATGCGCATAAACTCAAAGGCTTTGAGTTCGATCACGCTCGGGCACACAGAAGAAATCAACACTATCTTTTGCTCCTGCCTTCTTCAGGGCTGACTTGCAAAAATATTTGTCGTCTGCAATTGTAGATTGTCAACGCCCGTGGGCTCTTTGGATAGGCGAGCGTGCTCCAATCGGGGGGACGGGGGTTCGATTCCCCTGTTGTTCACAGTAGAGTGCGCAAAAGTTTTGGTACTCTTAGCTCCTAAGCTTCGCAATGAAGATGATTGCGGCATGCATCTCTAGACAGCCGGGAGCAGAATTCGAAAAAGAGATTATGCACGCCAAGAGTTCACGAGCAAGATGAAGATGAGAGCTATGGAATTGCTCTTGAATGAATGACCCTCCTCCCAACCAAATGCCTCTATATATAGCTCTCTCCAGGGACTGCCTTCTTGGGCAGGTGGATACTAACCATCCAAGTGTCAGCCATGTAACTACATGTGTGCCAAGTGTCCCAGTTAGCCAGAGTTAACTCTGATGGATGCTTCTAGAAGGTTCTAGAGCTCTTTGGGCAAAACACTCTTCCCATGTACCCCATGGGGATTGAACCCAATACCTCTTCCTTCACAACCTTGAGTCTTAACCATTAGGCTAAGTGGATTACTTGGTTACAAGAGTAACAATGACCTACTAGTAAGTCTAAACTTGAGATCTTTGGCCACACAAATGAATGACCAAACGGAGTCCGATTTCACATCTTTCTGAACCAATCGGATCCCTAGATCACAAACTTACTTTATTACATGTGATTCTCTTGAAAAATGCATTGTATGTGCCCGGTATAAAGAAGAACTTAATTTCAGTTCCGTTGATTGCCAAAGCTGGACTTCATGTACACTTTGTTGATGATAAGTGTATGGTTCATGATTTCAGTAATGGCGATGTTATCGTGATGTCCGATACATTATGTAATGATTTGTATCGCATGGATACATACAAGAGGGCTGCCTCGAATGCCTTAGTTGCTCATACTTCTTCCATGGCTGAAATAGAGCTTTGGCATGCTCGTGTTGGTCACTTGAACTTCAATAGTTTGCTCTACTTGCAAAAGAAGGACATGGTTATTGGCTTGCCTACACTTGAGTCCATTGAAAAGCATGCATGTGAAGGTTGCATTCTTGGAAAAATGCATCGTGCTTCTTTTCCAAAAGATGGTCATACACACACTACAAGAAAATTATAGCTTGTTCATAGTGATGTATGTGGTCCCGTCAAGACTCCATCTTTTGGGAAGTATGTATATTTTGTTACCTTCATTGATGATGCTACTCGCCATACATGGGTGTATCCTATGAAAGCAAAGAATGAGGTATTTTCTTGCTTCAAAGCATTTTTAGCTATGGCTGAAAATTTTTCTTCACAAAGCTTTTGACTCTACGCACGGATCGTGGTGGTGAGTACACGTCACATGAGTTTAATGCTTTTCTTTGTGAAAGAGGTATTTCACACCAATTTACGGTGCCATATACACCTCAACAAAATGGTGTTGCCGAGAGTAAAAATAGAACTTTACTTGAAATGGCACGATGTATGGTTAAAGGAAAGCATCTTCCTCATAAGTTTTGGATGGAAGCGGTCATGTGTGCAAACTATGTGTTGAATCGCTGCCCTACAAAAGCATTGAGAGTCATCACTCCTTATGAGGCTTGGAATGGTCATAAACCTATGGTTAGTCATATGCGTGTGTTTGGTTGTTTGGCATATGCTCTTGTGCCATCACGACAACATCACAAACTTGATGACAAGGCAAAGAAATGTATATTTGTTGGTTATAGTGCTGAAAGTAAGGGATATCGGTTGTACCATCCATTGACGAACACAATTATTGTGAGTCGAGATGTGGTATTTGCTGAAAATTCAGTTTTCCCTCTACTTGAATGCAAAAAACTGCCAACAGTTAGCTCACAAGATGTGTTTGATACACTCATGCCTTTGTTCCAAAATGGTGCGCTTGACTATGGCCATGTAGTCCAGCCAACTGAGGTTCAAAGTGCTGAAAAATTCCAGCCAAATAGATTTGAAAATATAGAGAATTTCCAGCCAAACATGGCTGAAAAATTCAGCCAAAAACTGTCAAAACTGTTGGAAATTTCCAGCCACATATGGCTGAACGTTTGCATCAAAATATGGCTAAAACTGAGCATGAAATTCAGCCCACGCATGATGTACATATTGAAGATGTTTTACATAATGAGCACATGTCTATCAAGAGTGCACAATCTATGCCAAAGTGGATGAAACAAACTTTGCAAGACAACAAATTGAGTGCACCTTTACTTGGTAGAACAAGATCAAGCTCTCATCATGCATCAAGTAATTTTGTGGATTATTCTCTTATTGCTACAACATGTAATGAAGAGCCACTTTCTTTTGAGGATGCATGTGACGATCCACAATGGATGAGTGCTATGCAATCAGAAATGGATTCCATACATATGAATGGTACTTGGGAGTTATGTGAATTGCCAAAAGGAAAGAATGCCATTGGTACAAAGTGGGTTTACAAGATTAAGAGAAAATCTGATGGTAGCATTGATCGCTACAAAGCTAGATTGATTGCCAAAGGATATGCGCAACAATATGGCATTGACTATGAAGAAACTTTTGCACCTACTTCATGCATGACTACCATTCGTACCGTGGTTGCATTGGCTGCCCATCGAGGTTGGAAAGTGCATCAGTTGGACATAAAAACAGCCTTCTTGAATGGTGATTTGCAAGAAGAGGTTTATGTGAAGCAACCTCTTGGATTTGTTATGACAGGGAAAGAGCATATGGTTTGTCACTTGCATAAAGCCTTGTATGGTCTCAAGCAAGCTCCACATGCATGGTATGACAAAATCCATAAGCACTTGATTGCTCTTGGCTTCACATGTAGTCCGATTGAAAGCACACTCTATGTACGCAAAAATGGGGCTGATCTTACAGTGCTTGTTCTTTATGTCGATGACATACTCTTGACTGGGTCATGTGATGCAAAACTTGACATTCTTATGGCTGATTTGCAGCACACCTTTGATGTCACTTATCTTGGTCTTTTGAGCTACTATCTTGG